>JAQPPZ010002712.1:2400000-3000000 GCA_028583015.1 Wollemia nobilis | reverse complement strand
TTATGATGAAAGAGTTAGTGTACTTGGGCTTTGTTATTTTATAAGAAGGCATGTAGATGGATCCTGAAATGGTAAAATCTAGTTTGGATTGGCCATCACCAAGATATATGTTTGATAAAATAATTTTCTATGGTTTGGCATGTTTTTACAAGAAGTTTATTATAAATTTTAGTGGGATTTTTGTTCCTATCATGAAAATAATGAAGGGTGATAGTCATGATTTCAAATGAATAGTTGTAGTAGAAAATAGTTTTCAAATATATATATATATTTGAATTTACATGGTGGAATCGGTAGCCACCACGAATCTGGGTAGGTTGTCCAGCTTTTATGGCCGCCACAGTATTCTACGTTGTCCGCCCGAAGCCGCCACATAGATCTTTGCGCAGTCCACCCCTATAACCACCATGCCACAATCATTTTAAACCTTTTACGCCGCTGAAAGCACCAGGAAAGGGAGAGTTTTCAAATATTAAAGGAGAAGGTAATGGAATAACTAGTTCTAGCATTTCCAAATTTTAACAAGGTTGTAAAATGTATTATGATGTGAGCAAGACAACTATAGGTAGATTTTTACGCTAAGAAGGTAGGTTCATTGTAGAAATTAAATAAAACAAAGAGGAAACATTCAATTTATGATCAATATTTTTATGCTATTGTGTAAGCAATTACAAGTGGAGGTATTACTTATTACAAAAATATTTTTCGTTGTTTATGTGTCATCATGCTTTGTAATTCATTAACAACCAATGAAAATTGAACCAAATAGATATGAAATGGATGGAGTATCTTCAAATAAATTAATAATTTTGAATCATAGAAGTAGTAGTTCAAATTAGGTAGTCGATACCTTGAGCATAAGTTTAATTATGAATGTAATGAGGATTGAAGTTGTTGGTTTTAATGCTATGAAATATCTTTATGTCAATGAATTAGATTTCAAATAAGCTTTAGTAGCATACAATAACCCTATCATAAGAGATAGAACATCATGGCTTTATTATTTTATCTAAGAGATATTATTATTCAAGGGGAAATATTACACATACCATAGAGCTCAATGAGAGAGAACTTGACAAGAGAAAAATATAATGGTTGACATGCCAAAAATTTAATAGTAAAATAAAACCATGGGATATATTTATAAAAGTTATTATTGGCCAATAATGAGTGCAAATGTAAGAATACTTGTGTAGGGTTGTGAATTTTTCCAACATGCAAAGGTAAGGAGCCAAAATGTAGGATTATATTAGCCATTACCAATATAGAAAAGGCCATAGGAAGACATAAGTATTAATGGGAAATTAGATATTATGTTTACTTTATAGTTAATTAGGTTTCAATTAAATAGTATTAGGTAGATTTTTTGAAAAGTATCTAATAGGCAAGACCATTCCATTCTACAAGAACTCTAATAAGCATTATCCCACTACTATCTAATTTTGACAGGCTCATTGAATACACCTATATCTTGTAAGTGCCTTGATATGATCTTGTAAAGGCTTTCTATAAATATATTTTGATTATAATGTATAAACACACAATTATTATGTTGATCCTTATCAGTTGTTATCATATCATCCCAATCCACCTTTGGTTACTTACATACTTCTTAGAAGTAAGGATTATGAATAAAACAACATGTTGCCTAATCGAGGTAATCTCAAGAATCTCTTTATGTAGGATCTAGAATAGATGGCCAATATAACTTAGATATTATTTTGATCATTCCAAACATTGATGAGATGGACCTAGATGAGAGCCTCAACTTTTATGACTCCAAGCATATTATTTGAGATGATAAAATTTGTCTCACTGGTGTTGACTCTACTTGTGAAACACAAGATTTGAATATATTAAGCTTATTTATTTCATTTTGAACAATGAGGTTAAGCAAGGTAAAAAGAGCTAATTTTTGAGTCTCGACATCATTATATTGGAGCTTGGAAATGAGGGAAAAAATACCCCTCTCATGATACTAGATCCAATGTAGGAATAATACGTTCTTCAAAACCTAAAATAGCCCCAACTCCATTGATGCCCAGTAGCCAATGGATGAGTATCTTGGTCCTTCATTCAATCCAAGGATGAAAGACTTTTGTTCTAGATTTATGGCAACTTCAAATAATTTGTAAAAGTGAGCTTTCCCATTCAAGACCATGGTTCAAAGCTTGTACCATAATTTTTAGTACATATGGGCCCTTTGGCCTTAGTATCCTCTATTTTGCATGGTTTTTTGCACTACCTCCAAAGACACCTTGGCCACCCTCTTGGCCAAGTTTTCCTGATGCTTTGCCAAGCCTACATGTTCATCATTATATATTTATGTTTATATTTGTACAATATTATGTGAAAGGAAAATAATTTGAAATTGATGATGCTTGTGACATTAATATATCACTCAAAATTTAAACTTGTGATGTTTGTTCATCCCATGTAAATTTTTAATTCATGCAATTAGATCAATTGCATCTATCTATGACTATTTTGCATTTTAATTGGTGACCACAAAACCATAATGAGAATTATGATGGAGGTAGGAAAACATGTACATGGTAATGCAATGGGGGATGCCACCCGCACCACAATTAACATAGTGTATCTATTTAAAGATCAAATTGTAGTCAACTAGCTTGAGATTTTTATCTCTATCTAAAACTGACCTAACTATCATTACAAATCTAATATTTCCCATCAATTGTAGATTGAGTCACCACAAAAGCTACGTTTATAGGAAGAAATTTCGACTAAGGTATGTCATACATCCTTATTTTAAAATATTTTGGGTGCGCATGGCAATAATGTTGTGGAAATATCGTACATGGAGGAAAAATATATGTTTCTTGTGGTATGGTATGTTATTCAAGTGTCAATTAGAAGAGCTTGGGATCTCTATTAGGTTCAAATTGTATCAGAAAGGAATGGAAAATGATAGGTGGATGGCACTTCAACCATGAGTTGGACATGAAACACCTATATATGATGTCTCTTGGGAGGCTCACTAGATAATATAATCAATAATACCCCATGGAAAAAGCACATAAAATTGGTGATTTTGCTTCCTTTGAAGAGGAAAACCTCTAGGCACTTCTTTAGTTATTGCTCTTACTACACATCTTTGCATGTATCTCCTCCACAAAATCAGTGTTAAACTTTATTGTTGCCTTCCAAATCCATACCACCAGATGTTCCACCCTCGTGTGTTACCTCCCACCTATGTGCCACCCTTTGTGTGTTTAGCAATAGACTAGTTTTCCTATGGGAAAGTTATTCCAGCCTTTCAGTCTAACATAATACACAAAATGCATTGCATAACACATGCAATAATAGATTCATAGTTATTTGGATAAATAAACCATATGATATATATCCAAATATATTTTTTTGAACCACACCAAGACATCAATATATTCTCGACTAGTATGGAGTGTTGAAGTATCCTAAATATTGTGTCAAGCATGCTTTTGCAAAACCTTAAAAGCATTGTGAACATCATAAGAAGCATTTTTGGAAATTTGATTGTTGACTTCTATAAAGGCTTACCATAGTACCATGGTGTACTTTACCACTTATGATCCTATCTAAGACTCTCCTGGAATAGATTCTTAAATACTTCTTAGAAAATTCTAATTGACTACCATAGCCTTGACAAGACATATAAAAGAATCACTCCACATATTTTAAACCTTTGAAATATCCTACAAATATTAGTGCTAGGATTCTAATGGGATGAAAGAACCATTTCACCTATCTTTTTGCTTGGACAGATATTGATTTCTTGTAAATTTAGGCATAACTTAGTTACGAGTATAGATTTATATATGTTGGAAAGAGTTTTTTGATGTTGATATTAAGCAAGCAAAGTTTTCCAATTTTGTGATCTAATATGGCTAGTGAAGCATCAAAGCTTATATTGGCTACCTTTCAAATCCTGTGATCCTTGACCTTTCCATCTCTTTTGTATGCATTGAAGTCCGATGTTTCTATTATGGGAAGGAATGATGGGAAATTAAGTATTATGTTTAGTTTATAATTTAATAGGTTTCAATTAAATAATTAGCTAGTTTTTTAAAAAGCATATGATAGGTAGGGCCATTACATATTGCAAGAGCTATGACATGCATTATCCTATTATTATGTAATCTAGGACCATTGAATACATCGTTATCTTGCAAGGATCTTGATTTTATCTTGTAAAGGATGAAAAATACCTATAAATATATTTTTATTATTAATGGATAAACAAGCAAGTTCGATTGAGCCTCATCAAGTATAGACATTGTTCTTGGATTATTGTGAATACAAAGAGGTAATGATTTTATTTTTGTTATTGGTGATGGATTTTCAAATATGGATTACTTTTTGACTTCTTAAAAAATAAATGATGTTACTCATGTTGTTTATTTGTTCAATAAAAAAGTTATAATATTGCAAGGTTTACCAAAAAATATTGTATCGAATATAAATACTAAGTTCATAGGTCACTTTTGGATAACTTTGTGGAATAATTTGGACAAAAAAATTGAGTTTTAATTTAGCTTATCATCCAAAAATGGATG
Source organism: Wollemia nobilis (assembly GCA_028583015.1). NCBI lineage: Eukaryota > Viridiplantae > Streptophyta > Pinopsida > Araucariales > Araucariaceae > Wollemia > Wollemia nobilis. Next base: position 2,995,441 of record JAQPPZ010002712.1, on the reverse strand, counting down.
GGCAAACCATAGTTGTAAATAAAATCTTTGGAAATTTGTTGAGGTGCTTAGTTGGTAAGAAGCCAAAGTTATGGGATACCATATTGGCATAAGAAGTATTTATATATAACAATCTAGTAAATAGAAGTATATCCAATAAGCCATTCCAAATTTTGTATGGAATTCATCTAAGAGGAGCAAATGAGTTATGAAGTACAACTAATTTGAGGAGACTAAGTGCAATAGTGGAAAACTTTGCTAATTACATGCATGATTTACCTTTGGATGTGAAAAATGATTTGGAGAGTAGTACTATGAGATACATGAAAAATGTTGATCTCAAGCATAGGAAACAAGAATTTCAGTATGGAGACTTGGTTTTGGCATATTTGTAGAAGGAAATATTCCTAAAATGCACTTATAAAAAACTAAATTGAAAAAAAACTAGACCTTGTAAGGTCTTGAAGAAATTTGTAGCTAATACCTATAAAATTGAACTCTTGTAAGAAGTAAACATATAACCAATTTTTTATATGGCTAATTTGTAATGATATTATGATAGATCAATGGATAGTAATGGAGATTCATATCTATTTTTTTTATGGAAGAGTGGGTACAACAATTTACAAATAAAGAGTAGGATGAGATTGATGTAGTGAAAGATTTTAGAGTTGCCAAGAGGACAATAGGCAAAGACTATTATGAGTATTTGGTCACAAAATAAATTAGGCAAAGGAAAAATCACCCTGGATGAGTGAATCTAAAGTTACTAAATATAGACTTTTAGTTCTAATGTTTACAAAATGTTCATGAGCTAGAGCTCATGGGTTACCTGGTGTGTATGATGTAAGAGCATCTAGGTAATATATATAATAATAATAATAATAATAATAATAACCTAATATTGCTACTATATAAGTGCTAATGTCATATAATTGTTGTTGTTGCTACAAAATTACTGTAGACTTTCAATTGATATTAATGGCATAGAAAAATGTTGGAGAAGGATTGGAAGATGAAGGGAATGACTTTTAGCCTTCTGGCTTCAATATTTCTATTGATAAAAGAAGTATAAACATGATATAATGCTAAATTTTTTAAACCAACAAGAAGTAATTTAATGATATTATTTTTTTTGCTCAATTTTTGGGTTTGTGAGTTTATTAAGAAATATTTAGCTACTATGATATTTTGTGTTTCATTAGACCCATTTCCATAGATTGTATCAACATTCTATGCAAACATATGATACAATTTACTTATTTATAATTTTAAAGGACATATATAATGATGTTTATCAATTAAAAGAAACTATAGAATATATATTTTTGAATAGGTTAAAAATTTTAAGAAACATCAGGGGCTCCTTTATTTGTGAATCAAACTTAGGTATCTACTAGGAGAGCTCAATGTCTTTTATAATTGTGGTGTCCCTATTAGGACACGCAAATGTAAATTAATTTTAAACACCAAATATGCATATTTAGATATAAAATTATATGCATATACTTGAGTATAAATATCATATATATATATGTGTGTGTGTGTGTGTGTGTGTGTGTGTGTGTTATAAATAATATTCATTAATTTTTTTTTTTTGGTAATTAAGGGTCATTTCATTAATACCAGGTTTTAAAGGTTAACCCAAAACCTATTACAAAATATAGCCTTAAGCTGATGTGGATCCTTGCCTTGTTAAGGACTACATGTCCTTTAATATTCCTTACCTTTCTAAGCCCAATAGACGAGTGGGCTTGATACCCCTTACCCATACTAATAGCCCAACCATCAAGCTGACAAAGATACAGTAAGAACAATATAGACCCCCAAAAATATTTCAAGACAATCTACAGAGTTATTAAGAATGATATCCCCATGAAGCACCCTTTCCTAAGTATAGATAGAAAACCAAAATTTGTCATGGATTTGTATAGAATAGGGCTGACAAGCCAAAATTCCTCTATACCAAGTGGTTTGATGGAGGAAGCTAAGTTTCATCCTCATAATTATCCTTGAGCTCCTCGACCTCCTCATCCTCCTCGTCTTCATCTGATTCCTGGACAAGTTCAACCGAATTTCCACCCTGATATCCTTCATTAAAAAAAAAATTGGTGAGGGCTCCATGGAGCTCATTCATGTGCTGAATTATGTTGTTTGTAGTGTCCCCACCTCAGACTTCATTGGCAGTCATTTTGCATTACTTCTTCCATGAAATTAGGGACCCCTTGCTCCCATGTGACAAGTCCATCAACGTCCACCCCTAAGTTGGGCAGCTTATCTACCATGTTATTGCCTTCTCGAAACACGTGTTGTGCTAGTCTATCATTCTAGCTTCAAAAAGGATTCTTACCTCTTCTATAACTGATTTGATCCACCATGAAGGCTTTTTCCCATTGGTTAGGAGGTTTATAATGTTCATTGAGTTAACTAAACTTATATTTTTAATTATGCATGTTAAAAAATCTCTAACATAAGTCTATGAATTAAAATAAATAATTTAAATCCAATTGGTCCATGGTTGAATGGTTGAGACATATGGGTGATGTAGCTCACACCAGGGTTCATTATAGCAACAAAAACCAAATAGGCTATATAGCTTGATGTGACTAAGTTGATGTAAAAGGAAAAATGGGACCCTTTGAAAACCCTACTTAAAAAATTAAAAATTAAAAATTAGATTAAAGCATTTAATATAAATGTAAATTAAAAAATAATAATCTAGTTTTATTATAACTTTTAATCAATTATCCACATTATTTTAATTTCCTTAATACTATTTTAAGTATTTATTTTTCTTTAACATTTGATAACAATTAGTACATTTCAATCAATGATCCTATTTAAAAAGAGGGTCTAAAAATAAATTCTAACAATGGAAAGAGATGAAGAATATACAAATATATATACACATGATACGTAATTTAAAAATATGTAAAGGATGAAAATATGTATACATCACTGTTATTTGGAAAGCACTAGTGAGATATTTTCCATTAGTTAGGAATTTCTTGGCATGTGAAATACGAAATAGAAAGGAAGTAAGGATAGGTAAAGATATTCAACTAGGCACTAAAGGAGACTGTCACTTTCAACAAAATATAATAGATCATCTCCATAGACAATGAAACATGGTATTTATGTAGGTGGTATCGATAGAGAGCACTAATTTATAGAAATAAGTATGGTTTACAATATAAGAGCTAATATTGGGAGGAAATCAAGCACATATTTGGCATGATTATATAAAGGAACTAGATAAAGCAAATATAAGACTAAATCAACAAAACGTCTTTATCATATAGTCTAAGAATCCAATAAGCGGGTAGTATACAATCAAACAAGGGTATAAGTAAAGCTTTAACATCAACAATGAAGAAATTTTTCGGTGTTGGAGTAGAATAATGAAGGCAAAAGCTCCCCTAAAAACTAGAATCTTTGCTTGTTTAGCTCTAGAAAAAAAAAACACTAACATGGGATTTTATTTAAAGGAGATCCTCACAAGGACCAACTTAGTGTGTCATGTGCAAAAAGGAAGAAGAACCAATGGACCATATTCAGGTTTATTTTCCTTTTGCAAGAGAAGTGTGGAATTTAATTTTTCCTTTGACTCAAGGAAAGGAAAGTAGCATGTTAGGAATCCTTTGGATAACATGCAAAAATGGTTCAAATAAAGAGTATTAAAGGAGTATAGATGTGTCCTTCTAATAGTGGCATGAGGCATATGGCTGACTAGAAATGCTAGTATTTTTTAAGGAAATAATATTCTAGTGATTCAAGTGCAATGTAGTTTAAGCCAGGGAAGCCTAGGTAGAGTTGGGGTAGGGGGAACACATTACTTAAATAAAAATCATAAGATCACTTTGAATTTAGTTTTAGGGGAACACAAAATAATATGGTAGATTGGAAAGCTTTGACCCTCTTGATGAGAATAGTAGTGGAGCAAGGAGGTACAACTTTGAATATTTGTGAAATTTTAAATTAGTGATAACTTAGGTTGCATATCATATTGATATGAAAAAATTTCTTCTTATTCCTTTATATGAGCAAGTGAAATTATTAGAATCTTCTATAACAAAAATTTCATACAAAATGTAAAAGCATATGGCATTTCAAAACATGGTTTGAACCTTATAATAGACAAATGGTAGAGGGAAGAAGTGGTTAGAGTACTTATGGTTTCTTCATAGTCCTCCTATTGTTGGTAATATTACATTTTTTATTGGTAAATGTGTTTGAAAGGATTCTATAACCTTTTACAAAATAGAGTCTAACTCAAAAACTACTCCTTAGAAGAAACATAGAAAAAATATCCCATTATGAATTATTACAAAAGCCCATTAGCAAAATTAGGAAGCTCTCGTAGGAGCATGAAGGAGTAACTAGACAAACCCAGCAAAAAATAGATCCATGTAGGGACAAGCTGGGAGACAGAAACAGAGAAATGTACACCCAAAAGCAAAAAATAAACCCACATAGGGGTAAGATGTGAAATATAAAATAGAGAAACGTACACCCATAAGAACCAAAAAACACTAGAGAGCCATAAGGTAGACTAGATGTTGGGTTATCTAGTTTCATGACCATCCCTGGTTGCACCCACCAGACACTTAAATTCCTATAACATTTAAAAATGGTCCTTGTATTCATCTAGGATATTCTCAACCTGAGAGAGCAGAGAGGATGTCATATTGGCTTCTCTCCCTAGGGCCTTCATAATATTGTGGAGGTCCTAAAGGTGTCTTCTTCTAGAGATATTATGCCAACATGAAACTGTAGAGGCCATCAATAGGGGAGGCTAGGAAAAAGTACTCTCAAGAGGGTGACTTTTCTTGGGTTCAGTCTCTAGTTTTACCTAAAAGTAAAGAGAGTCATTTGAACAATCATTATCAACAACAATGGGAGCCTTAAATTTTCCACTGCTAGCTTTTCCTCTAGTGGAGCGGTGGGTTCCCAAAGTTCTACTTTTGCATTAAATTTGAGGGTTTTATTCATTCTAGGATATGTATAAGTGTCCCCACCAGCTCTGTCAACATCATATGTAGACCCATGGTAGAGACCACTACTCCCATAACTCTACAAGTTTGGTAATCCAAAATGTATCTATAGATCAACAAGTGGAGACCTTGATGTAGGGGGAAGGATGAGACCCCCCTCTTGATATTCATGATTGATTGTTAGATAAACTAAAAAAGGTACTTTGGGATGTTGATAGTATTTTTTCCCGTAAATGGTTGAGGAATGCTAAATGGAAGCTCCTCAAGACCACTTTGATACTACCCAACATGAAGTACTTAAGGACCATCACCATAACAACATCCCATGAATTTGAGATAGTATCCCTCAGAATGCCACCCTTGTCTCTGCCCAGTAATTTTCCATGATCTCGAAAGAGCCAACTTGCCCTAGAATGAGTGCTTCTCTTTGTTAATAATATCCCCTTAGTTTGAGATCGCCATGATCTTAGCTAGGAGTTAAACAGTAATTGTGGAACTTAAACCGTGGATGGTGACATGTCCTTCATCCCACATCTACACAAAATCTAAGGAAAGGTTAGGGTCATGCCCATTAAAAATTGCTATAAATTGAGGAGGCCATGGTCTCAAAAGATATCCCCTATTAGAGAAGTAAGGTGAAGTGTTGAGGGTTCGACTTCAACCATCGATATAAGTCTTAACAGGATGAGATAATCATAGGAGAAATGCATCAGCTTATATGGGATATAAAGGAAGGATAATGACATGAGGGGTCGATAATTAGAGAATAAAAAGATAGAGGTTCATTATATAACACATATCCAAATGCAATGGCACAAAACATGTAAAAATTGCTCCAAAAAAACATGGGATATGATGACACTCAAGATGGAAGCAATTGGTATGGATGGGTTGACATGAGAAAGGATAATCCAATAGGAAAGTAGGACCAGATATTGAAAATTACAAATCAAGTTAAAATGGGCTCTTGAGGGGGTGGCACCATATTCGAATGCAACTATTATCAACAATGTCAAAAAAATACTCCATCGATGATCATGAGGACCCAACACGCAATCTCTAGAGGAAAAAAAGTGGTGATTTCTGAAGCTCCTAGCATGATTGATGATATTTATGGAAGAAAAAATATTTGGAGGATCACCACCAATGGTGAAGGTGATCATGGACTAAACGAATATGAGTTTGGGTTTCACGGGGGTAACCACCTATATGTGCCAAGATGAAAGAGAATTCAGGTGGTTCTTATGAGTATTGGCAAAGTGCCAATCTTGATGATGAAGTTGCCTTGTCTTCCCTTGAAGGTTAATCTTCCAAGGATTCCCACAAAAATCATAGAAAATAATATTTTGGTTGATGACATTAACATCATGAAATAATATATTTTCCATGTCACGACTTCTGCAACTACAGAGATGATATATTTCCAAAACGTGAAGATTATGTGACCTGTTAAAGGTGACATTAGCAGTGAAGTGCAAAGTCACATCCTCATTAAATTCCTTGGGGTATTCCATATGAGTAAAAATCATGCTAGGTCTTCCACTCATGATATGTACATGGGTGTGACTTATCACATGATAGTAAAAAATTTGAACATAGCTCCATGTGTAGTAAAGGTGATCCCACCACAAATCCCAACTAAGAACAAGGGTCTTACTAAGAAAGAACATCTGGAGCATTGACATCATTGAGGTCCGAAGGAAAAATGTCTCTCCACATAGTGAGATTCGATTCAAAAATTCCTATTTTCACAAGGATATAAAAAGCACAATTTCCTTTATGAGAGACATCAAGGTATTCCCTCGATTTTTTCTAGAGAGATGAATGAGCACTTGATGGATCCAATTTCCCTTGAGGAGCTGAAAAGTGTTGTATTCAAGATGAAAAAGGGGAAAGCCCCAGGTCTGGATAGATTCCCGATTGATTTTTATCAAGAGTTTTGGGAGTTAATCAAATCTGACCTTTTGGAAGTGGTCCGTGAGTCCCAAAAGAACAAACAGATGCTAAGGGCCCTAAATGCTACCTTTGTGGTGCTTATTCCCAAGAAAGAGGGAGCAAATTCCTTGGATATGTTCAGGCCTATTGCTCTCTGTAATGTTGTATATAAGATCATCACAAAAATTATTGCTGAGAGGTCGAAGATATGGTTGAGCAAAATCATCTCTGAGGAGCAAGGTGGGTTTGTTGCTGGCCAACAAATCATGGATGGGGTTGTTATTGCTACAGAAGCTATTCACTCAATGGAAACTTCTAAGAAGAAAACTATGTTCATTAAGTTGGACATGGAAAAATCCTATGATAGAGTTAGATGGTCCTTTCTTCAAAAAATTCTTGCTGCTTTTGGCTTTGAGGAGGAATGGATTAGATGGGTGATGAGCTGTATTTCTTCTTCCTCATTCTCTGTTCTTGTTAATAACGAGACTACGAAGCTGTTTGAGGCCTCAAGGGGATTGAGGCAAGGAGATCCTTTATCTCCTTATTTGTTTATCATTATGGCAGAAGGGTTGGGCAAATTACTCAAGTCTCAGGTTAGGCATGGTCTCATTCAGGGGTGGAAGTGGGATAATAGTTTGCCACCTCTTTCCCACCTTCAATTTGTTGATGATACTACTTTGTTGGGAGTTGCCACTATCAAGGAAGCTGCAAACATTAGACAGTCTCTTGACATATATCTTGGTGCTTCTGGACAGGTGATTAATGAGGACAAGTCCTTTATTTTCTTCTTCAATACCCCCCCTCTTATTCAAGCTAGGATTGCTGGCATTCTAAGATTCCAAGTCGAGACTCCCCCCTTCATTTATCTTGGGATCCCGATTTCATCTCATCCTCTCCCTAGATATTCTTGGTAGTCTATACTTGATAAGTTTAGAAGGAAGGTAAATCACTGGACTGTCAGATGGCTATCCTCTGCAGGTAGAGTATTGCTTTTAAAATTTGTTATTCAAGATTTACCCATTTACAGATGTTTTGTGCAAAAAACTCCTTGTTTCATCAAGGACATGGATGCTCTGTCAAGAAAGTTTTTGTGGTCTGGCAAAATTGATCAATATAAATGCAGTTTGGTTAGATGGGATTCCATTTGTAGGCCAGTTCAAGAAGGAGGCCTTGGGTTGCGACAGGCAACTCTTTCTGGGCAGGCTTTGGCTGCAAAACTTTATTGGAGATGGTGTACCTCTCAAGATCATATTTGGGCTAAAATATTATCTTATAAATACTTGAGAGGTATTTCTGAGGCAGATATCCCTAGAGCTAGTTTGGTTGGGAAAGGTTCTGTTATCTGGGACACTCTGAAAAGAGGAGCTAATCTAATTAAGTAGGGTTTGTTCTGGATTTGCAATCGGGGATCAGATGTTCTTTTCTGGGAGGATTCTTGGGACGGCCACCCTCCTATCTTGACTCAATATCCCAGGTTACATTCCGTAAGCATTTGTTTCTTGCAAGCAGGCTGGTCTCATGTGGAGGACTTTAAAAAAATCTAGTATTTTGGAAATATGGAGATGTACAAATGGAAATATCCATAGGAATGGCCCCAAGGGGGATTGGCCGAGGATAGAGAGGTGCTTGATCTTATTCTTGCAGGGAGGTACTGTTCTTCATTGAGGGATAAAGACATTCTGGATTGGAACCCTAATCCCAAGGGAACCTACTCTGTAGCCTATGGTTATCAAGTTCTTGATAAGCAAAAGTTCAGGAGTTTCCCTGTCACATGGTGGAAAAAGGTGTGGAATAGATTTGCTTGGCCGAAATGTAACTTTTTCTCTCGGTCGGTAGCTTGTAATAAATGCCTTACTTGGGATAACTTGAGGAAGAGGGGATTTCCGGGTCCCTCTTTATGTGTCCTTTGTGGTAAGAATGAGGATGACTCTTCTCATTTATTTTTCCAATGCTCCCTTGCCAGAGACATTTGGCACTGTTGGTGGAGTGCCTGGAACCATCCTTGTTTTCATGTGCTCTCCCTAGTGGAGTTTTGGAGTAGTCTGGGCAGACCTATAGTCAAGGCCCCCTTCCTCCAAGTGGCTTGGAATTTGGGCCCTTCTTGCATCATCTGGCAGATTTGGCTCAAACAAAACCGACGCATTTTTTAGGGAAGTCATTTGGCTATTCAACAGATCTGGCAAAGGATCCTGTGTATGGTTCAAGAAACTATCCATAGTAAATGTGATGTGGACCCTCATTTGGACTCTAAGGAGGAGAAGGTATGACAGGCCCTTGGTTTTTTTGGGGTTGGTGTGAATTCTTCTAGCCCTAGTAGGATTCCTCAGCTTAGCAAGAAGGTTAGGAGAGAGGGTAGATGGAGACTGCCCCCTAGAGGAGTTTTAAAAATTAATACTAATGGGTCGTCCAGGGGAAATATTGGACATGCTAGAATTGGTGGTGTTGGGAGAGATTCTGCTGGCGTGGTCAGTTTTTTCTTTTCCATTTATAAAGGTGTTCACTCCAACAATCTTATGGAAGCTCTGGCGATACTTGAGGCCTTGCAAAGGGGGTTTGCTCTTGGCTGGCACATGATTCTTTGTGAGTATGACTCTCAAATTTTGGTTAATATTTTAAACAACAAAAGAGTGGAGGATGTTAATTGGCAGTTGGCCTCTGTGACCATTCAGATTCTCAGAATGAGTGAAGAGTTCAAATTTATATCCTTTGTGCACATTCCAAGGGAATGGAATAGGGTTGCTGATTACCTGGCCAAAATGGCTTCTGAGCTATTGGATACTCAGAGTATTGATAACTGGGAGAGTCTCCCATCTAGGGATTCTCAACACCTACGAGAGTTGATCCATAAGGATGTTCAGACTTAATGTGGTTTTTTTTTTTGGTTTTCTTTGGGAGTTGACCTTGTCTGGTGATTTAGCCTGTCTTGTTGCTTATTTGAGTCTTGGGTGGGGGCTCAGCTGTACTTTGTAATCCAGACTTTTTATCAATAAATTTTTACCCCTTTATTTAAAAAAAAAGTAACACTCATGAAATAATTCATTAAATGTTTTACTTTAGATCATGTTGGAAATATTCTAAGAAAAAAAGTGTGTTTCAAAAAAAATCTGAATGATATTTTGGAGTCGCCTTCAACAATTAATTTGGAACACGACATGTTGTGAAGAAGAACAATACATTGGTGAAGTATCCAAGCTTATGAAAAATGACTAGATTGATATCCCAAAGTTTTAAAAAAGGCCAAAATATTTTTTTCTATGTTATCTCTAACAATTTCCCTAGCACCAGTATGCCTAGGATTCCCTTTTGTAGCTCCATAAAAAAATAGTTTGAAATATCCTGGAGGAGAGGGAGACCATTTGACCAATGGTTGATCAACATTTAGAGAAGGAGGAGGGGGATTGCAATTGGAAATATTAAAAGAAGAGGCCGACAAGGTCTTCAGAATTGGGTTCAGGTTCACCATCTCCATGAGTGATGGATAGATTATCATTAGTTGCATGGAATATTCTATATAACACATTTTGAACATCATTTTTTGAATCATTAAAAGTGTAGGAGTTACTTTCATGCCAAATATCCCAAAGAAAGTGAGGAAAACAAAAGGACCAAAAAGTCTTGAGGTGGAAATATTTGAAAGGATTATGCCACTGAACATACATACCACTTAGGATGTTAGGGGGGGTAGGCAATGCCAATGGAAGATAAGAAGGAAGAAATAATGGAAAGTTAAAAGGGGTAAGACAAAAATATGTGATGGGTGGACTCACATTCCTTGTTACACATGTAACAACGATTGGGAATAGGTATGCCACATCGATGGAGGTTTAGGATGGTGAGTATTTTATCCTAAATGGAAATCGAAAAGAAGAAACTCACTTTGGGCATGAGGTGTTTCTTCTATATGAGATTGGAAGGAAACCAAAGAGGGGATGGGCTCTCTATGAGGGTGTAGGTATTCTTGATAGTGAATAGACCATTGGAAGTAGGTCCCCAAATGATTGAATCTTTAGAATGTATACTTGGAATGACAAAGAGGTGTAAAATATTTGACAACATAGAAGTAGCTTGTCTCTACTCACTATATATACCATCTACTAGTATAGGTTTCCAGGAATTATTGTTAGGATAAAAAAGTGGCATACCTTCATACCAAAAAGAGATTCTGTAATAGATTTCAAGCAGATGAGGTCCACATAAGTTTGTAGAGGACTATTGCACAACAAGAGATCCTTCCAAAAACTGATCTTTTCACCATTACCTAATTTCTAGTGAATGCCCGATGATCTCCTTATATTTGAGGATGGAGTTCCACTATGTCGAACCTATAAACATTTATATTAGAAGTGTGTTTAATATTTATGTCAATATTAGGCATCAAGTTATGAAGAGTGTTTGTGTCATTTAATTAAGTGTGAGTTATGAGTTAAATTTGTGAAGTGTGCAAGTGTCACAAGTGATATTTTTCAAGTGTGGAAGTGAGGAGATATATGATATGTGTCAATATTAGAAGCATAAAGTTATGTAATCATGATAAGCTTTTTTATAATGTAAGAAAGGCATGTGAAAGATGGCATTTCCCATGAGTTTGAGGAAATAAAAAGTTAGGAGTACTAAAGAGTGTTTTGTAAGGTTATATAATGGAGACAAAGCTCCATACTATGTAATGAGAATGAAGTTTGTATTAAGAGTTCTTTTACTATCAATAAATTTTTATTTTGTGTAATATTGATGTTGTGATTATGTGAGATTATTTGCAAGTCATTCTATGATCCTATAAATAGAGACCTATGATATATTTAGGTCCATTTGCTAACAGTGGTATCAAATCCACTTCCATAAGTCTCATCTAGGGTGGAGGGAGAGAAAGAGTGTGAAGATTTAAGAAGAATAATGTGAGATTACTAGAGAGGATATTGTTGAAGTTAAGAGTTGTTGTAAGTAGAAAGTTTGAATGAGGGCTTGAATAATATTGATCAGGGAAGGATGAGAGTGAATGTAGATGTGAGAACTTGGACATATAGGAGTAAGTAAGGAAGAAGAAGATTGGAGTAAGAAATATATTTGAGGATAATATTAGATTGTGAATATTAGAGGATATTTCTAAGAGAAATGTGAGAAGATATTTTAGTGAAGAATGTGTGAATTCAAAAAGCGTGAGAGGGTATGCAAAATTATTGATTTTATAAGATAATAAATATTATATTAGAGTTGAGAGGTTTTGGAGTGCAACAAAAAAATATTTATAGTATTAGAGAAGAGATACTTTAGAGCATGTAAACAAAATATTGATAACAACAAAGTAGATATACATTGGAGGGCAGCAAAGAGAAATTTAATAGTAGCATAGTGGAAAAATTTTGGAGAGCAATACACAAGATGAATAATAGTATGAGTGGAGACAAACTGGAGCACAATAGAGAGAAGGAGATAAATGTTTGAAGGAGACATTGAAGGAGGAAGAAGCCAAATATTGGAAGAAGCCTAGAATCAAATAAAATAATAGAACCAAAAGTTGAACCTGAGTGCAAAGAGGTTAAGGTTGAAGAAGTATTAAGAACATGAGCATAGATAATACTTTATAGAAACAATAATATAATTAACTTGCATTAAAGCTTTCAGAATGTAACACTTATTATAGAGCCTAGAATGTAAATATTCCATGTAACACTTAATATATTACCCTAAATCATTTTGATTCAAGACATGATGCCATAATAAATGTAAATATGTGTTTGTTTGAAACTATTGAGGGATCATATTACTTTTTCATTTGGGCACATTATTTGGAGGTAAATGTTTGATTTTCTAAATTCAAGAGTTGTAAAGTTTTATTAATTGAAATAATCATATCAAATTTGGGATTTAAAAGGAATTTAAAAGGAATGAATTAATTTGGGAGGTATAAGAAAATGATATAATTTGTTTGAATTTGAAATTTGATAGAGATAATTTGAAGGAAATGAAATGAAAGTGATATTTAAATATAAAAATTTGAGATTGAAATTTAAATTGAGAACTTAGGGAGACATAAGAAGAAACTTCAATTTGCTTGAGTGAAATTGAAATTTGAGAAAGGAATTGAAATTTGAAATTGTTATAAGGAGGTATAATTTGAAATTAATATTTGTGGAGTTATAAGGAGTGAAAAATGAATTTGAATAATTGATTGATTGTTTGATTAAAAGAAGAATACATTTAAAGAATTACTTAAAGAAGAAAACAAGTATTCAATGTGCTCCATCAAATGAAAGTTTAATTAAATTAAAAATATTAGGATATCATCTAAAAAATATTACTAAAGTTAGAAACAACAAATCACTAGAATTAATGAAATATCTAACACTCATTTATGATAAAATGAAAGATAAAGTGTCTTTAATACTTTAATATTATTTACATTGTCTTCTTAAGAATAGCAATAACCATGCATATAGGGCTATGGTTCTTCTAAAATATATTAAGACAAAAATACAAGAATTAAAGAACAAATTGTTAATGAAATATGCATATGATATTCATAAAAGGAGGGATAACAAGGTTATTTCATAAACATGTGCAATGCATGGAAATAATATAAAGAAATGTAATCATTGCAATAGATTTGTATATGAAGAGGAAATATGTTGGAAACTTTATACCTGTAAATTCTATGGAAGAAATAATCATCCTCAATAATTTTGTTGGCACAAGGAGAAAAATTATAATGATAGATGGAAAAAAATATTGATGATGGGACTGGAAAAACTTCTTCAAAAATTTATCTTTGAAACAAATCCATAAGCTATCAGATTCACTACTAGAGTAGAAGTAGAATGGTCTAGTTCAAGATTCAATGGAGCAAATATAGCATCACAAGTTAAAATCAAATATGAAGACAATATGGAAATAAAATATAAATATTAATGGCTAAAATACTTCACACAAAATAAGGTAATATGGCGGTGTTGGCGATATTATGTTATTTGGTACCATTGAGTACCATTGTAAATATTTATATTATGAGTGTGTTTAATATTTGTTTCAATAGTCGTTATCAACTTGAGAACAATGTTTATGTGTCATGCAATTAAGTGTGAGTTACGAGTGAAAGTTGTCAAGTGTGCAAGTGTCATAGGTGATAGGTGTCAAAGTGTGGAAGTGAAGAGTCATGTAAGATATATCAATATTAGAAGTAGGATGTTACGTAATCATGAGAAGATTTTCCATAATGTAATAAAGGCACGTGAAAGGTTGTATTTCTCGTGAGTTTGAAGAGAGCAAAAGTTAGGAGCATTGAAGAGTATTTTGTAAGGTTATATATTGGAGACACGTCTCCATACTATGTAATAAGAATGAAGTTTGTATTAGTTTTTTATTATCAATGAAGTTCTATTTTGTTCAATATTGGTGTTGTGATTGTGTGATATTATTTGCAAGTGATTTTACGATCCTAGAAATAGAGAAATATGATACATTTAGGTCCATTTGCTAACACTTATTAAGGATCATATCATAGACCTATTAATAACAAAAAAGGGTTTTGAAAGGGACCCTTTCCATTATTCCATAGAAAGATATACTTTGAAATAGCATCAATAATTAATATTAAAATTTGAGTCCTCGATATTAGAACTCAAGAAATATTCATTCAATAATTATAGTGATTAAGAAGTTTTTTTTGCTTTTCACCTGTTGATATTATTTTTTATTTTGATTAGTTGGATGAAAGGAGTTTTGAAAAGACCTCCAAACATTATAACAAAAAGAAGCTAATCTCCAGCCACTAGGATACTAAGGACATTTCAAACATTAAAGCCAACCAGTCCTTGGACACAATTACCTACACCTAGAACAACATATACTAACTAAACAAACCCATAAACATAATCCAAACAGAGATAAAATCCAGGAATGCAGGCCTGCATGGATTAACAAAGACAAAAAACTTGGCATGTAGGCCCAATCAAAATATTAAAAAACCATCATCCAATGGGAGGGTTCCAGCCACTTGCCCTAACTATTCTAAATCGAGTTTGATCTTTGTATGAATTAATTGTCTAACAATCTAAGGCCATATGGGAAATTAGCTATCCAAATGCGAATATCTTACTATGTAAGACCTTGATTAGCCAAGAAGTCTATAGATTTTTTACATTCCCTAAACCAGTGCTTGAATTGGATTTCTTCTAAATTTTGAATCATTATCTTGGCTTCAGTTATAAAATTTGCAACAATCCAAGAGGAATTTTGGTTGCCATTCATCATGTTGATAAAATTGAGTGAATATCCTTCTATGATTAGTTTATTGTAACTCACCTAGTTCAATTGGGAAACACCCTAAAATAATGCTTGAGCTTCAGTGAAAAGGCAAGAAGGATTTTGCCCCCAGAGTTTCTAAACAAACCCCTTGCACCCATTGGACCCAAGTTACCTTTAGAAGCTCCATCAAAGTTGAATTTCAGCCAATCCGATGAAGGGGGTTCCCAAATCATGCTAGCCCTATCCTGACTCACCTTGCTCACTATATTCTAAGGCTGAGTTAAAAAACCCAATGATCTCTCCAAACCAATATCCCCTTCACAAGTTATCGAATCTAATTTTAAAGATTTCATATTTTCCACTGTATCTACAATGGCCCTCGATGATACCAATGACTTTTAAAGGCACAAGAATTTATTTCCTTCCACACCACCACAAAATATGGGGTAACCCAAATTTCCAAAACTGGCATAGGTGGGGAGAGGATAAGGGGGAGACCCATTGAACAACTAGGTCCTCTAATGAGTTGGAAAGAACCCAAGTAACACCCAGCTCCAAAAATAACTAAATAAAGACTTCAAGGGTATAGGTACAATAGGAAAATAAGGGAAAATGTGATTCAAAATAGCTACCGCATAGGAAGCACCTATTAGGGAAAATATTTCCCCTTGTTTGAATATTATCAAGGGTAAGGTACTTTCCTTTAATTTCCAACAAGAAGAACACATTGATTTTAGGCATCAGGTATTTAATCCAAACTTTATTCATCAAGAACTAGGGATCTGAATCATAAGACAAGCAACCATAAGAAAAATTAACTAAACAATGGCCATCTTTCTAAGGATACCAAACCAACCTATCATGAAGACCAGTAACCAGGGTTAGAAACCATTTTATGGAGTCTTTTTAAATTTATAAAAATAAGTTTCTCCTCTTGATAAATATTTGGGAATTCAAAGGACTTCCATCAGATATGACCGTTGAATAATTCTAAAAAGTCAAAACATTTAGGACCAAAGGACCTATCTATGATTGGCTTCAGACAAGTGAAGGTCCAATAATATTCAAGAGGGGATGTCGAGGCCCAAGAATCTCCCCAAAAATCAATGGAATAACCATCCCACACTACCCAAAAAAGGCCTTTATGCACATCCACCCAACTAGCAATTATGCTGGATCAAAAAGTAGACCCCACCAAGAGAGCTTGGGATTTCAGGAAATTACTGTCACCGCCAAGATACTTAACCTTCACAATATTAACCCAACTACCATTGTCATCCTAAACTAAATTTTAAGATTTTTTTGCAATCAAGGCTTTATTCAACGTTCTTAGCATTCTCAAACCTAAGCCTCATTCTTCTCTCCTACTACAGACTTGATCCCATGCCACCAAGTGGAATATCTTCTTCTCTTTATCCCCTGACCATAATAAGGATCACTAGATTTGCTTTGAATTATCGATAACTTTCTTCAAAATATTAGAAAAATGAGAGGAAGTACACCAGGATGCTTTATAAAGTGGCTTTGACCAATAAAATTTTCTCTTCTTGATTTAAAAGGGCACCTTTCCAACTTGCTAACTTATTTTGAACTATTTCAACTACTGATTCCCATAGTGATGGTTTTGATGCACCCTTGAATAGTGACATCCCAAGGTAAACCGAGGAAATGGAATCAATGCTACACCCTATAATATATGCTATCTTCCTCTACCTATGTAAAAAAAAAGTAATCTTTTTCTTAAATTCACCTTCTAGCCTATTGCATTCTCAAAATCCACCAAAATTGATTTAACCGCTTTAGCCTAAGGTATTAACACCACAAAAGAAAGAAGAGTGTCATCAATAAATTGGTTATGGGATATGGGATTTATCGATTGCGTTGGCTTCAAATATTGAATAACTTGATTATATTTTATGGACCTACCCAATGCCTCAGCCATAAGAATAAAAAGGTAGGACAATAAAGGGTCTTACTTATGTAGACCTCTATTGCTATGAATGTATCCCCTTGGAGATCCATTAATAAATACTAAAAACATGGCTGAAGATATACAATATTTAGTCAATATCAACTAGCACTAGGCAAAGCCAAACCTATCAAGGACCTTAAGACAAAAATCCCAAGCCACTCTATCAAACACCTTATTCATGTCCAACTTGAGAAGATTCCCGAGCTTCCTAATTTTATCAGTAGAGTGGATAATCTCATGAACAAAAATAACACCATCAAAAATCTATCACTAGGGCATGAAACCACTCTGTAAAGCATCAATGATCGAAGGGATCAAAATTTTAAGTCTATTGGCCATGGATTTACTAAGAATTTTAAAAATCGTATTACATAGGATAATCGACCTGAAATATGTATATCCTTTGGCACTCGATGATTTAGGCAATAAAACCAAATATGTGGAATTTAGATCATTTGGGTTATAATTGTTGGACATTATGAGTCCATACAATTGTCATTGATGTCAAGGAATGAAGTGGTCATTGATGTCAAGGAATAAGATACCGTTGATGTCAAAAGGTTAAAAGGTCACCAATAATTCGCAAGTGTTTTAGATGTGGTAACTTTGGACATATTGAAGATAGTTGTACAAGGGTGGTTATAGTTTCAGTGATGATGAATATGAGGATACACTTGAAGGACAAGAAGAGAATATTCTAATGTCACTAGAAGAAGAAGAAGGTGATCCCATATAAGACAAGTCAAAATAAAATAAATATGTAGACAAAGACAAAAAAATAGAGGAAGAATCAGATAAATAAGGATATGATCTCAAGGGAGAACTTATTTATGCTCTTGACATAGTAAATAATGTAAGAAAGTAAAAATCTAATCTTGAGTTTCATTTTCAAGAATATGGTGAAGAGAGAAAAATACTTATAGAGGATCTAGACAAATCAAAGGCTAAGACAAAGAAGTTCAAGGATAAGTTAGAATCAAAGGTCTTAGAATGTGAAAGGTTAGAACAAGAAGTAGCCCTACTAAGGGAAGATTTAGAAAATTCCAAGAGTAAGCTACAAAAGTTTGAAAAGAGCTCAAATATTATGGATAAGATGATCAAGGTACAAAGAAGGTCAACAAATAAAATAGGTCTTGGTTTTTAATAGACTCAAAAGAAATAAGAAGAGAAGTCAACCTCAAGTTCTGAAGGAGAAGAAAATTCAGAAGAAGATAGTGTAAGAGAAAGTGAGACATTTGAGGATGAGTTGGACAACAGAAAGTTCAATAAGGATAGGAAAAATGCACAAAGAAGAAATAGATGGAACAATAATCAGAATAGGTTAAAAAAGACTAAGAGACCAATGAGGTCAAGAAAAGGAAACTTCAATGGAAGATGTTTTTTATGTCATAGGTTTGGGCACATGGTTTCACAGTGCAGGACAGATGATAGAAAATAAAATGGGAATTTCAAAAATAGGAAGCTTTTCCATGGGCATTGCTACTCATGTAATTAGTTTGATCACAAGGCAATGAATTGTAGGGTTCATGATAGAAAAGGATATGGTTTCAATAGGGTAAATCCTAATACATTTGCACCTCCAAGGAATAATAACATTAAGTGTTATAAGTGCAATAATGATGGACACAAAACAAAGTGGTGTAGAGCAGACTTTCCAGAATCAAGTATGAACCTGAATAGGAAAAGGGATATGGATATGAATAGGAATAGGAATAAGAACATGGATATGAATATGAACAAGAATAGGAATAGGAACATAAACAGGAACATGGACATGGAAAGGAACAGTCAAAAGAATCAGAAGGATCAGATAAGAAGAAAAGATGATAAAGGTAAAGACCAATGCTTACTGGGAGTAGAAATACTCCCACCCTAGAATTAACCACCTCAAGAGGATGTAGGGGAGGGGCTAAGCTAGGAAACTCATTCTTAGCTTTGATCCCTAATGGTGACCCTTTTCCATTGATGTCAAAGGGAGAGAGATTTGAGTAAGGGGGAGAGATTTGGTATTTGAGTAAAGAGGAGATATTTGAAGAGAGCATTGAGCTAGGGGGAGCAATGTCCAAGAGGGAACAGAACAAAGAAAAGGTTAAGGTAAAAAGAATTTGGGTTGCCATCAATGACAAAGGGGGAGATTTTTGGATATTTTGATTCCATAGAGTTTTCATTGATGTCAAGGAATATTCTTCCACATAATATTTTTAATATTATGTGGAAGCATAAGTAGAAGAGTTTTTTATTAAAACCCATTATGGCAAAATAAATGGTCTTTTATTTAAAACCAATTGGATAGAGCTATGGGAGTTAATTTAATTATATTTAATTATAATTTCATTATATATTGATTTGTAAGTTAATTTAATTAACCTATGGTTATTAAATGAATTATAAGTTAATTATAATAATGTTATTATTAATTAAATTATTATTACCCTAAGGTTAGAGTTTCAAGGCAATTAAATTTGCATCGACGTTCAAGTTTAAATGTGGCAAATGATATATAAACTATATGCCTTAGTGGCATTCGAATTATCCTTTGTTCTAACAAGAAAAAGAGGCAAGCATGTATTGAAGAGAATTCGTGCAAGGAAGAAGACAATATTCTTGTCTTAGGCACCAGTGAAAGGGGATAAGATCATCGAGGGCTAATCCCATATCCACATAGGCAACATGGCCGAGTAGCAAGTAGTCGAGGGCTAAGATGTTTGGGTGTCGAGTGACCCGCGATCGATTCGTGAAAGCAGGATTTTGGTGTGTTGTGTTTGAAGCATCGAAGGAAGAGACATGTGATTTTTTTTCTTAGGTGAAAAATGGGAGGAATATAGAGTTTGTGGTGATCTTTGCTCCCTAAATGAGCATCGAGCACACGCGGTAGCCAAGACCACAGCTAGGATGCATGGGGATGTGACGTCAAGGGTTCAATTCTCTGTAGGGCAGAGGTAATAATTTTTTGTTATATTTTATAATGCCTAAGGTTTGACATAAGATTTTAGGGAGTTAAAAAGGGTAAATAGAAGGTATTTTATTTGGTCATTATTTTGAGTAATTGGAGAAATAAGTAGATTAAATGCTTGGTTAGATTTTGAGAGGATTTCTTACCATAGAGTTATATTGAAAAGGTGATTATATTTACATTATTTTTTATGTTGGATATTAATTTAATTGGGATATTATAAGGTGTATTTGGTCAATTATGTTTGTATATGTTGATGAATGCTTTATTTAATATGGATTTACAAGGTGTATGTATGTTTTGATATTTGCATTGTACCTTTGAGATATTTTATCATCTTATAACTTCTTTGAGCTTCGCAAAAAAATGTTTATGATTGTGTAAAATTTTTGAGGTTCCTTCATCATTAAGAAAAAGGTATAGGCACATTCTTCCATAGTTGAGTCGATTGGTGGGTTTTCTGGAAAACAATTTGGGAGTGAAAAGGACATAATTAGGTTTCCTTATTGAGTGTGTTGAGTTAATGCTTCAAGGTTTTATGGAATAAATATTTTTTAAAAAATTGTTTGCTAAGCATTGTTTTTGAATCCATTGTTTAAGTGAAGAACCTAAAATAGGGTTTGAAAAGAATATAAGTATCATTGTTATGTGAGATTGGTTGAGAAGCATTGTTGGAAACATTTTGAGTGAGTGTTCATATGCTTGGAATAGGGTTTGTAAGCAAGAATTGTTTCATTGAGTGATTGGTTGAGTAGAGTTGGTTGAGCCTAGTCAAGTGGATGTGTGAAGTGATTGTTCAAGTTCTATAAAATAAACTATTCTATATTCTGAATTGATTTGAGAAAGTGATTGAGCATTGAGGTGAATGTGAAGCATATTGAGTCTCTAATAATTCTCTATATGTTTTTGAAAGAGTGATTGAAAGTGATTGAGCATTGAGGTGAATGTGAAGCATATTGAGTCTCTAACAATTCTCTGTATGTTTCTGAAAGAGTTATTGAAATTGATTGAGCATTGTGATGAGTATAGAGCATATTGAGTCTCTAACAATTATATTTATGTTTCTATGAGATTGTACAAGTTCTACTGTGGATTTATTAAGCAGATTTGATGTAAGTCTTTAAGAAGACTTGTTGACAAATTTGGGTAAGCTTTTGTGGAAGATTTCAATACAAATTGAGAACATATTTGGATAAGTTCTTGTGAGGACTTATTGAGAAGATTTAGACAAGTTCTAGAGTACTTATGGACAAATTAGTGTGAGATTTTATGGAAGCTTTCAAGGTATATTTGAGAAAAGTCTTTGAGAAGACTTGAGAGCAATATTGATTGATTTATTCAAACCTTGAGTTAAGATTTGGGGTAGATCTAGCAGAGTTAATTTGAGATTGACTCAAGATTTTAGTTAAGGCTTAAGGATGAATATTGAGGATATATTTGTGCTATACCAAAGGATTGTGTTTAGTACAAATTATAGGATAGATTTTGGCACATATTTGAGGATAGGTTTGTGCTAGACCAAATACAGAGACTGAGCAGATTTGTGTTAGACCAAAGGATTGTGTTTAGTATAGATTTGAGATATAGCTTTGGAGGTGACATAGTACATAGGACAATAGTCTCCAGTGGATAGATATCCATTAGCCAGGGTAGTGACGATAGATGTCTTCAGTGGATAGAGATCCATTAGACAGAGCACTGGGGGAAATAATTTTTCTAGATGATCACCAGCTAGAGCAAGAGGAGAAATGAGTTCTCCTATGGATAGAGATCCACAAACTTGATTAACAGGATTGGTGTCTCCTTTGGATAGAGTTCTAGAAGCATTGTAATTGGTAAATGATTTCCAAGATATTGATTGAGAAAATTTTAGTGAAATATTTTCTCCATGGAGTAGCCCACATTGAGTGAACCATGTAAATTTGGTGTCTCTATTGTGTGTGATAATTTTTGCATTGATTTTATTACTGCTATTGATATTTCTATCTATACATGGCATAATATTGATTGGGAAAGAAAAGTAAAAAGTGATCTTATATTGTTCACCCACCTCTCGGTATAAGCTTGTGTTCTTTAATTAGTATCAGAATGGATTTATTCGAAATAGTTTAACAACTTGAAGAAAAAGTATACAAGAACACAATGGATTTTAAGAATGGATCATCAGATAATTCAACTCCAGTATTTTATGGAAGTGATTATATATATTGGAGTATGAGAATGAATATTTACCTGATGGTACTTGGCAATGAAATTTGGGAAGTAGCTAAAAATGGATATGATCCCTTAGTTGATCCACCTATAGATAAGGAAGGTAAGCTTCTAAAACATTACAATTCAAAAGCAATGAATGCAATTTTGAGAGGTTTGCATATAACATAGTCTATAAAAATTATGCATTTTCAATATGCAAAAGGGATGTGGGATAAGTTGCAAAGTATATATGAAGGGGATAAAGGTGTCAAGAAAGCAAAGATATGAAATCTCTAAGGAAAACTTGAAGAGTTAAGAATTAAGGATGAGGAAAACATTAGTACTTATCTACTTCAAGTTGATGAGGTTGTTAACTCTATGCAAGGACTTGGAATTAAGGTTGAAGAATCAGATGTTTGTGATAAGATCTCAAGATCTCTTCCAAAAAGATTTAGTGAAAATGTTTTCACTATAGAAGAATAAAAGGATGGTGATTCTTTGACAAGAGATGTGTTTCTTGATATTATTACAACTTTTAAGTTAAGAACAAAAGAACCTAATCCCCAGAAGGAAGCAGCCTTCAAAATAATCGAGAAGACAAAGGATAAGAAGTCAGAATCAAGCCATGAGTCATCCAGTGATGAAGAAGCAAAATACGGTAGAAGGAATAAGTATTCAAGAAGATTTAAAGATACAAAATTATGGGGACACGAAAATCGCTCACCCCAAACTCCGAAAAATAATCATTCATTAAACTTGGAAAAATTTACAAAAATGGCAGACTACCAAATAAACTTCTTTATCCCGAAAGATAGTTTACTTATTTTTATATTACATTACTTTTCCAATTTTGGAAGAAAAATAGTCCATGCAGGTCCAGAATGACCCTCTTGCCTTCACGTCTGCAACCTGTCTCCTCTATTTTTTGACCCCTCTGCATGCCTTTGCTTCCCCATTTTAAAATTTTTGGTGTGACTCTCCATTTCATCTCCCGTGCCTCTTCATTGTTCTGGATTTTGAAATGTTCCAACTCTTGGTCTTCGTCTGCTTTCACTACACCTTGGTGCCATGTGCTTGTCCAGTGCTGCCATTTTTAGACTCTGTCCACCTGTCAACCCATGATGACATTCGGGATACCCATCGCTCAACAATATTTTCTATAATGGCCCCTGTAACTGCCTGCCTTTCCTTTCCTTTTGTTTGGTCACGAAAACGTGACATGTCATGATATCATGACATTTTTGCTTTACTGCCTTCCTGTCCCTCTTCGAGTCATGAAAATGTGACATGTCACGATATCATGACACTTTTGCTTTTCTGGCCTTCCTGCCCTTTGCGAGTCGCAGAAATGCGACATGTTGTGATATCGCGAGACTTTTGCTTTTTGGCCTTCCTGCACCTTGCAAGTCACAAAAATGTGACATGTCACGATATCATGACACTTTTTCTCTCCTGTGCCTCCTCTCACCTTTTGGCTATGATAATGTGACATGTCGCGATATCGTGACACTTTTCTCTCCTGTGCCTTCCCTCGCCTTTTGGTCGCGAAAATGCGACATGTCGCAATATCGTGACACTTTTCTCTCCTGCGCCTTCCCTCACCTTTTGGTCGTGAAAATGTGACATGTCGCGATATCATGACACTTTTCTCTCCTATGCCTTCCCTCACCTTTTGGTCACAAAAATGCAACATGTCACGATATCGCAACACTTTTCTCCTTTGCGCTTTCTTTCGTCCTTTGGTCGTCAAAATGCGACATGTCGCGATATCGCGACATATTTCCTTTTCGGCTCCTCTTTCTCCATTTCGGTCATGAAATCACAACATGTCACGATATTGTGACATCTTTCCTTTCTAACTCCTCCTTGCCTTTCGGGTCAAGAAATCGCGACATGTCGCGATATCGCGACAACTTT
Source organism: Wollemia nobilis (assembly GCA_028583015.1). Lineage (NCBI taxonomy): Eukaryota > Viridiplantae > Streptophyta > Pinopsida > Araucariales > Araucariaceae > Wollemia > Wollemia nobilis. The sequence goes on along the minus strand of JAQPPZ010002712.1, from coordinate 2,971,260 downwards.
GCTCTCTGCTTCTTTCTCTGTTTCAGGTCATGAAAATGCGACATGTCGCGATATCATGATAGTTTCCTTCCTTGCCTTCTTTCTGCTTTGTCAATCGTGATTTCATGACATGTCACAAAATCATGACATTTTCTTCTCTGGCCCTTCTGGTCTTCTTTCGGTCACAATTTCGTGACATGTCACGAAATCATGACATTTTTGCTCCGCGTCTTCTCTGTCCTTCCTAAGTCATGAAAATGCGACATGTTGCGATATCGTGACATTTTTTGCTTCGTGCTTTCTCTCTCCTTCTTGAGTCGTGAAAATGCGACATGTCACGATATCAAGACACTTTTCTCTCTTTCTCTTCTTCATCTATTTTAGTCGTGATAATGCGACATGTTGCGATATCGTGAAATTTTTTCTCTACTATGCCTTCTCTTGTTTTTTGGTCACAAAAATGCAACATGTCGCGATATCGTGACACTTTTCCTTCTCGATCCTTCTCTCGGCTAAATGTCATGATTTCGTGACATGTCGTGATATCGTGACACTTTTTCTTCTTAGTCGACATGTCACGATATCACGACACTTTCTTACTTTGCTGTATTTTGCCTTCCGTTGGATGCTCCTACATCAGACAACCGGGGTGGATTGAGAAGTGACCTTCACTTTTGTACTATTTTGTCACCTTCTTTTTAACTAGGGTTGTACAAGCTCTCCAAGCTTCAACAAAATCTGGATCTACAGGGTACAAACCCTTAAGTTCTTCAAATCCCACAACTTCCACTCTCATTGTCATCATCGAACTCTTTTCATCCATCTCCTTCAATGGCCTCAACTTGTGACGCATTCCATATTTCGTCAGAGAGTAGGTATTCACATGCCCATCATGCACCGCATGTTTGTCAAATTGCCATGGCCTTCCCAACAACACATGGCAAGCATCCATAGGCAAAACATCACACAGGACCTCATCTTGATAAGTTCCAATATGAAATTTAACTAAACACTGCTCACTGACTAATGCTCTATGATCTTTCTGTAACCACGCAATTCGATATGGATGCGGGTGGCTTCTCCTCTTTAACTGTAACTTAGTAACCATTTCTTCTGAGACCAAGTTATCAGTACTACCATTATCTATAATGATATTATAGACCTTACCCGAACTTCTGCACCTTGTGTAGAACAGGATCTTCCTCTGGTCTGGTTCTTTCTCCTCATTCAATAAGGTTCTCCTTGTGACCATAACTTCTCCTCTCTCTACCTCCTCAGAATGTTTTGATTCAGCACCTTCATCTGCTATAGCAGCTTTGGCATGACCCTCAGGCCTCCTATTCATCCTCTCTTGGTGTTGGGGACACTCATATGCCTGATGTCCCTCTTCTCCACAATGGAAATAGGTTCCATGAAATCCTCCTCTTCCATATCTACCTCTTCCTCTTTGGTAACCATTGTTCTGGTTACGGGGTCTGTAATCATTATCCCCCTTCTGATCCTGACTACAGCTAGCTTCTTCTTTCTTCTCATCTCGTCCTCCATCTATTCTTCCACCTCGGCCTCTTCCTCTTTGTTTGCCTTCAAATCTTCTGTTTAGCTTCTCTTCAACTTTTAGAGCAAACTGGTAAGCATCCTCAATGGTGCTAATCCTAACCAGACTCAACTCTTCTTGAATACTAGTTCTCAATCCATTGATGTAATGGGCTACCTTCTCCTTGTTAGCCTTAGAATGGCTAGTTCTGATTGAGATCTGGTAAAACTCCTCTATATATTCTTTGATAGATTTGTTTGACTATCTTAAACTCTGCATTTTTCTCAACAGGTCCAATTCGTAATCCGTAGGAATAAACTATCTCTTCAACTTCTCTACCATTCGATCCCATCTGGTTATCTTTTCCTTTTTGCTTCTATTTCTTTCTAGCTGCACTCCTTTCCACCATAGGCTAGCATGGCCCTTCAACTTCATTTTTGCCAATTTGATCCGATCTAGATCGACAACCTCCTCATACTCAAAATATTCCTCCAAATCATTGATCCAATCAATCAACTCCTCTGGATTGAGATTCCTAGAATACGTGGAGACATCAAACTTTGGCTTCTTCCCGATCCGAGATATGGCCTTAACTAATATATCTTCTACAGGATCCATTGCTTCTTCTTCTTCTAATGGATTATCAACCTCCCAAGCTTCATCTTCACTATGGTCTTCTCTCCTTGACTCAACCCCTCTTCGTAACTCCTCTTGCAGGGCTTGCACTTGCATTTGCAAAACTCTGAAATCTTCTTTAGGTACCACATTTCTTCCACCACCATGGTTTCTTCATGGAGGCATTCTTCCTCACTCTCTTCTCACAACCCTTCACCACAGATCCTAGTGTAAACTGCCTCATGTCCGGTGATCTATTTACACACTCAGGAACTCCCACTCTGATACCACTTGATGGGGACACAAAAATTGCTCACCCCAAACTCTAACAAATAATCATTCATTAAACTTGGAAAAATTTACAAAAATGGTAGACTCTGCCAAATAAACTTCTTTATCCCGAAATATAGTTTACGTATTTTTATATTACATTACTTTTCCAAATTTTGGAAGAAAAACAGTCCATGCAGGTCTAGAATGGCCCTCTTGCCTTCACGTCTGCAACCTGTATCCTTTGTTTTTCGACCCCTCTGCATGCCTTTGCTTCCCCACTTTATGGGGACACAAAAATCGCTCACCCCAAACTCTAACAAATAATCATTCATTAAACTTGGAAAAATTTACAAAAATGGCAAACTCTACCAAATAAACTTCTTTATCCCAAAAGATAGTTTATGTATTTTTATATTACATTACTTTTCCAAATTTTGGAAGAAAAAAAGTCCATGCAGGTCTATAATGGACCTCTTGCCTTCACGTATGCAACCTGTCTCCTCTATTTTCTGACCCCTCTGCATGCCTTTGCTTCCTCCTTTTAAACTTTTTGGCGTGACTCTTCGTTTCATCTCTCGTGCCTCTTCATTGTTCTGGCTTTCAAAACGTTCTGAATCTTGGTCTTCGTCTTCTTTCACTACACCTTGGTGCCACGTGCTTGTCCAATGCTACCATTTTTAGACTCTGTCCACCTGTCAACCCATGATGACGTTCGGGATACCCATCACTCGACAATTTCTTTTGTAACGGCCCTTGTAATCGCCTGCCTTTCCTTTCCTTTTGTTTTGTCATGAAAACGTGACATGTTGCGATATCGTGACATTTTTGCTTTACTGCCTTCCTATCCCTCTTCGAGTCACAAAAATGCGACATGTCGTGATATCATGACACTTTTGCTTTTCCGGCCTTCTTGCCCTTTGTGAGTCATGAAAATGCGACATGTCGCGATATTGCGACACTTTTGCTTTTTGGCCTTCCTACCCCTTACGAGTCGCAAAAATGCGACATGTCACGATATCGTGACACTTTTTCTCTCCTACGCCTCCTCTCACATTTTGGCCATGATAATGCGACATGTCATGATATCATGACACTTTTCTCTCCTATGCCTTCCCTCGCCTTTTGGTCACGAAAATGCGACATGTCGCGATATCGCGACACTTTTCTCTCCTGCGCCTTCCCTCGCCTTTTGGTCATGAAAATGCGACATGTCACGATATCATGACACTTTTCTCTCCTGCACCTTCCCTCGCCTTTTGGTCACAAAAATGCGACATGTCACGATATCGCGACACTTTTCTCCTTTGCGCTTTCTTTCGTCCTTTGGTCACAAAAATGCGACATGTCACGATATCGTGACATCTTTCCTTTTTGGCTCCTCTTTCTCCATTTCGGTTGTGAAATCATGACATGTCATGATATCGCAACATCTTTCCTTTCTGACTCCTCCTCGCCTTTTGGGTCACGAAATCACGACATGTCGCGATATCGTGACAACTTTGCTCTCTGCCTTCTTTCTCTATTTTCGAGTCATGAAAATGTGACATGTCACGATATCGTGACAGTTTCCTTCCTTGCCTTCTTTCTGCTCCGTCGGTCGCGATTTCGCGACATGTCGCAAAATCGTGACATTTTCTTCTTTGGCCCTTTTGGTCTTCTTTCGGTCACGATTTCGCGACATGTCGTGAAATCGTGACATTTTTGCTTCGTGTCTTCTTTGTCCTTCCTGAGTCACGAAAATGCGACATGTCATGATATCACAACATTTTTTGCTCTACGCTTTCTCTCTCCTTCCTAAGTCGTAAAAATGTGACATGTCGCGATATCGCGACACTTTTCTCTCTTGCTCTTCTTCATCTCTTTTAGTCGCGATAATGCGACATGTCGCGATATCACGACATTTTTCTCTCTTGTGCCTTCTCTTTTTTTTTGGTCACGAAAATGCGACATGTCATGATATTGCAACACTTTTCCTTCTCGAGCCTTCTCTCGGCTAAATGTCATGATTTCACGACATGTCGCGATATCGTGACACTTTTTCTTCTCGGCTGACATGTCGCGATATCGCGACACTTTCTTACTTTGCTATATTTTGCCTTCCGTTGGATGCTCCTGCTTCACAAAATATGTTAAATCTTTCAATTGTGGAAAGTATGGTCACTATGAAACTAATTATCAATAAGCTAAAAATAAAAATGATGAAGAAAAATAGGATCATAGAAACAGGGATTCAGAAATATACAGGCACCAAAATAAAATCAAGGATGGACAAAGTAGATAAGGAAATAATTTCTTTCAAATGCAAAGGAGGAGCTACTATGCAGATAAGGCAAGTAAGTAATCAAGTGATAGTGATGATAGTTTCTCAAAAAATGATAAATATGAAGTCTTATTCATGATTGTAGAAAAAGAGGTCAAGAAAAGGTCACCAATAATTCTCAAGTTTTAGATGTGGTAACTTTGGACATCTTCAATATATTTGTACAAAGAATGGTTATAGTTTCAGTTATGATGAATATGAGGATACACTTGAAGGACTAGAAGAGAATATTCTAATGGCACTAGAAGAAGAAGAAGGTGATCCTACATAAAATAAGTCAAAAGAAAATAAAGATGTAGATAAAGGTAAAAAAATAGAGGAAGAATCAAATAAATAAGGATATGATATCAAGGGAGAACTTATTTATGTTCTTGACATAGTAAAGAAAGAAAAAATCTAAACTTGAGTTTTAGTTTCAAGAATGTGATGAAGAGATAAGAATACTTATAGAGGATCTAGACAAATCAAAGGCTAATACAAAGAAGTTCAATGATAAGTTAGAAGCAAAGGTCTTAGAATATGAAATATCAGAACAAGAAGTAGCCCTACCAAGGGAATATTTAGAAAAGTCCAAGAGTAATCTATAAAGTTTGAAAAGAGCTCAAATATTGTGGATAATATTATCAAGGTACAAATAAGGTCAACAAATAAAAAAAGTCTTGGTTTTGATCAGACTCCAAAGAAACAAGAAGAGAAGTCAACCTCAAGTTCTGAAGGAGAAGAAACTTCAGAATAAGACAATGTAAGATAAAGTGAGACATCTGAGGATGATTTGGACAACATAAAGTTCAACAAGGACAAGAACAATGCACAAAGAAGAAACATATGGAACAACAATCAGAATAGGTTAAAAGAGACTAAGAGACCAATGAGGTCAAGACAAGGAAACTTCAATGGAAGATGTTTTTCATGTCACAGGTTTGGGCACATGGCTTCATAGTGTATGACACATGAAGGATAAGAAAATGGGAATTTTTTAGAAACATGCAGCTTTTCCATGGGTATTTCTACTCATGTAATCATTTTAGTCACAATGCAATGAATTGCAAGGTTCATGATAGAAAATGATATGGCTTCACTAGGAGAAATCCTAAGACATTTGTACATCCAAGGAATAATAACATTAAGTGTTATAAGTTCAATAATTATGGACACACAACAAATTTGTGTAGAGCAGACATTCTAGAATTAAGTATGAACAGGAACATGAATAGGAAAAGGGATATGGATATGAACATGAATAGGAAAAAGAACATGGATATGAATATGAACAAGAACAAGAACATGGACATGGATAGGAACAAGAACATGGACATGAAAAGGAATAGTCAAAGGAATCAAAAGGATCAGATAAGAAGAAAAGAGGATAAAGTTAAATACTGGTGCTTAATGGGAGTAGAAATACTCCCATTCTAGAATTAACCACCTCAAGAGGAGGTGGGGGAGGGGCTAAGATTAGAAACTCATTATTATCCCTGAGCCCCAAAGGTGAACCTTTGCCATTGATGTCAAAGCAGGAGAGATTTGAGTTAGGGGGAGAGATTTGGTATTTGAGTAAAGAGGAGATATTTGAAGAGATCATTGAGCCAGGGGGAGCAATGTCCCAGGGGAAGCAGAACAAAGAAAAGGTTAAGTTTTTGGTAAAAATAATTTGGGTTGTCATCAATGACAAAGGGGGATATTATTGGACATTTTGAGTCCATAGAGTTTTAATTGATGTCAAGGAATGAAGTGGTCCTTGATATCATGGAATAAGCTACCGTTGATGTCAGAAGGTCAAAAGGAATAATGCAAAGGTTAATGTCAAAAGAGATTCATAATATTTTTAATATTATGTGGAAGCATAAGTAGAAGGGTTTTTTATTAAAACCCATGATGGAAAAATAAATGGTCTTTTACTTAAAACCAATTGGATAGACCTATGGGGGTTAAATAAATTATATTTAATTATAATTTCATTATATATTAATTTGTAAGTTAATTTAATTAAACTATGGTATTTAAATTAATTATAAGTTAATTATAATAATGTTATTATTAATTAAATTATAACTACCCTAAGGTTAGGGTTTCAAGGCAATTAAATTTGCACTGAAGTTCAAGTTTAAAGGGGAAATGATATATAAACTATATTTCTTAGTGGCATTCGAATTATCCTTCATTCAAACAAGAAAAAGAGGCAAGTGTGTGTTGAAGAGCATTCATGCGAGGAAGAAGACAAGGTTCCTATCTTAGGCACCAACGAAAGGGGATAAGATCATCGAGGGCTAAAATCGCATATCCACCTAGGTAGTATGGGCTAGTGGAAAGTGATCAAGGGCTAAGGCATTTGGGCGTGGAGTGACTCGCGATCGATTCATGGTGGCAGCATTTTGGTGTGTTGTGTTTGAAGCATTGAAGGGAGCGACATGTGATATTTTGGCTTAGGTGTAAAATGGGAGGAATATATAGCACATGGTGCTCTTTTCTCCCTAAATGAGCGCCTAGCACACACGACAACCAAGACCGTGGCTAGGACACACGGGGAGGAGGTTTCAAGGGTTTGAGTCTCACCAAGGTGGAGGTAATAAATTTTTGTTATATTTTATAATGCCTAAGGTTTGACATAAGATTATAGGGAGTTAAAAGGGGTAAATAAAAGGTATTTTATTTGTTCATTATTTTGAGTAATTGGAGAAATAAGTGGATTAAAGTGTTGGTGAGATTTTGAGATGATTTCTTACTATTGAGTTATTTTGAAAAGGTGATTGTATTGACATTATTTTTTATGTTGGATATTATTTTAACTGGGAGATTATAAGGTGTATTTGGTCAATTATTTTTATATATGTTGATGAATGTTTTCTTTAATATGGAGTGACAAGGGTGTATGTATGTTTTGATATTTGCATTGTACCTTTGAAAGAGTTTATGATCTTATAACTTATTTGAGCTTGAAAAAGAAGTGTTTGTGGTTGTGGCAGATTTTTGAGGTTCCTTCATCATCAAGAAAAAGGTATGGGCATATTCTTCCATAGTTGAGTTGATTGGTTGGTTTTTTGGAAAACAAGTTTGGAGTGAAAAGGACTTAATTAGGTTTCCTTATTGAGTTTGTTGATTTAATGCTTCAAGGTTTTCTAGAATAAAGAGTTGTTGTTAAAACCTTTTTTGATGAGCATTGTTGTTGAAGCCATTGATTAAGTGAAGAACCTGAACTAGAGTTTGAAAAGAACATGAGTATCATTGTTATGTGAGATTGGTTGATAAGCATTGTTGGAAACATTTTGAGTGAGTGTTCATATGCTTGGACTAGATTTTTTAAGCAAGGATTTTTTCGTTGTGTGATTGGTTGAGTAGAGTTAGTTGAGCCTAGTCAAGTGGATGTGTGAAGTGATTGTTCAAGTTCTATAAAACAAACTATTCTATATTTTGAATTGATTTGAGAAAGTGATTGAGCATTGAGGTGAATGTGAAGCATATTGAGTCTCTAACAATTCTTTGTATATTTTTGAAAGAGTGATTGAAAGTGATTGAACATTGTGATGAGTATAGAGCATATTGAGTCTCTAACAATTCTCTATATTTTTTTGAAAGAGTGATTGAAAGTGATTGAGCATTGTGATGAGTATAGAGCATATTGAGTCTCTAACAATTCTCTTTATGTTTCTATGAGATTGAACAAGTTATTGAGCATTGCGGTGAATGTGAAGCATATTGAGTCTCTAAAAATTCTCTATATGTTTTTGAAAGAGTGATTGAAAGTGATTGAGTATTGTGATAAGTATAGAGCATATTGAGTCTCTAACAATTCTCTTTATGTTTCTATGAGATTGGACAAGTTCTAGTGTGTATTTGTTGAGCAAATTTGAGGCAAGTCTTTGAGAAGACTTGTGGATAGATTTGGGTAAGATTTTATGGAAGCTTATAATACAGATTGAGAGTAGATTTGGATAAGTTATTGTGAGGACTTATTGAGCAGATTTGGACAAGTTCTAGAGAGGACTTGTGGATATATTTGTGTGAGCTTTTGTGAAATATTGCAAGGAAGATTTGAGATAAGTCTTTGAGAAGACTTGAGAGCAGGAATGATTGATTTATTCAAACCTTGAGTTAAGGTTTGGGGCAGATCCAACAGGGTTGATTTGAGGTTGATTCAAGCTTTGAGTTAAGGTTTGAGGATGAATATTGAGGATAAATTTTCTACTAGACTGAAGTACTATGTTTAGTATAGATTCAAGGACTGAGTTTGGTGTAGATTTGAGGATAGGTTTGTGCCAGACCAAAGACAGAGACTGAGCATATTTGTGCTAGACCAAAGGATTATGTTTAGTATATATTTGAGACAGAGCTTTGGATGTGATAGAGTATAGAGGATGAAACTCTCTAGTGGATAGAGATACATTAGCTAGGGTAGTGAGGATAGATGTCTTTAGTGGATAGAGATCCATTAGCTAGAGTAGTGGGGACAATAGTTCTTTTAGAAGATCATCAACCAGAGCAACAAGAGAAAGGAGTTATCCTGTGGATAGAAATCCATGAACTTGATTAAGGAGATTTGTGTCTCCTTTGGACAGAGGTCCATAAACATTGTAATAGCGAAAGGATTCCCAATAGATTGACTGAGAAAATTTTAGTGAAATATTTTCTCCATGGAGTAGCCCACATTGGGTGAACCACATAAATTTGGTATCTCTATTGTGTGTGGTGATTTGTACATTGCTTTGAATACTACTATTTATATTACTATCTATACATTACATAATATTGATTGGGAAAGAAAAGTAAAAAGTGGTCTTATATTGTTCAACCCACCTATCATTATAATCTTGTGTTCTTCAAAAATTAGATCTTTGGACCTCTTTAATTACATTACAAATATTAGGACCTAGAATATGCAAAAACCTCTAAAAAATATAGGTCGAAAACCATCTGGACCTAGAGCCTTAAGACCTCCCATTGAGAAAATCACCTTTATGATCTTGTCATCACTGAAGGGATCACACAGGATCTTGTTCATATCTTCGAAGACCAGCACTAGGATGTTACAAAGAAGATGATTTTCTACTTGCAGGTTCTAGGAATCGAGTAGCATAACAAGTCTGGAAACCTAAAAAAATTCTAATATTTTTAATTTCCTTAGAAACCTCACCATTTGCATTTATGATTTCCTTGAACCTGTTGTGACTCCTATGCTTCAACATAGATGTATGAATTTTTTTTGTGTTTCAGTATCCTTATTTGACCCATAAATTCCTTGATATTTGATGCCACATAAAATCTTCTTCAACCAAAACTTTGTGCAAATCTACAAGTAGAATTATTTCTTTGGATATCACCACCTACACTTCCTCTGACCTGGCTTAAATGGATTTGACTTCTTTGAGCTTCTCAATGAGTTCATTTTTCCTTAAAAAATTATTACCAAAAATAAATTTATTTATTCCTTTAGCTTTGCCTTAATATACCTTAGATTTGATGCAACTTGAGCAATAGGGGTTTCTTGAAAATCCCTTAGCCCACCATTCCTTGATCTTATTGTAGACACCAAAATCTAGCCACTTGTAAGTCATCTATACCTTCCTGCCAGCCACGTGTCAGTCATCCATCCTTCCCGCCATTATTTGGCCCAAATCCACACTTTCCCACCATTATTTGGCCCAATTTCACTTTTCTCGCCATTTTTCATCCCCAAATTTATTTAAATTAATATTTATATATATTTTTTAATATTTTAATATATTTTAATATATATATATAAATAAAGTTTAAGTGATTTAATCTGAGCCATCCATACTTCATTTAATCTCATCCGTCCATCCATCTTAATCCGTTTCATAACCTAGATTTATTCTCTACCCTCGGATCCACTTTAATCTTAGCTACACGTTCAAAGTGTCGTTAAAACCCTAAAGCGTGCCCTAAGAGTAGATTATAAATTGAGTCACATTGATGGCTCAAACCCTATCTATATCTTCGGCTAAACCTACTTATCTTCCCTATCTAAGTCTGGAATTGGCTATTGCTATTAATCCTGAGTCTTCTGAGTCTTCTACGGCCCTAAGTCTGAACTAAACCCTTTCGCCGCATCCATCGCCACTGCCTGGTCTCGTCGTGTTAATAGTAAAAGGTATAGATTCATCTAAAGCAAGTAATCTTTCTTTATGTATTAATCTGTTGTTGAATTCTGCATTCTGTTTATTTTTATTTCATAAATCTAGGGTTTTAGACTATTTTTGAGGGCTCACACAGTGGAGCCCTCTTATTAGTTTCTAACTCTTTGATAATTTTAATGTGTGCAGGATTCTAGCGGTAGATCTATTGATAGCAACTGCTTAAGCTGGAGTGGTTCGAGCCAAAGGATACAACGAAGCCCACTCATTCTGTTGATGTTAAAGATACATTCTTCAGAGATGCCACCACATTGTGCCAGCTAGGGTTTCGGAGAACCCTAGCACAAATTGTAACTTTGTATCACGAAAAGGGTTACAGGTCCTGTTGTACTTAAAAGGAGTTTCTAAACTCCATTGATTAATAAAAATCATTCATTTTGTACAACTGTTCTGCATTCCTTTATTGTGATTTCTTTATTTCTTTTTGGCATTGTATCTTTAATCTACAAATGGTGATCACGGTGGGACCCCCTAGGGTTTCATGTTTTTAATACTTGCTTTATTGATCTATTCCTGTTTTTGTTTTATTTTGCAGGTTTCGGAAATCACAAAATTTGTTGTTCCAGCGAACTAGGGTTTCTGAGGAGTTTGCAGAAAACGCAACAGATGCAGAGCTGCGTCTGGAAGTCTGATCCAAAACGCAGAGGCGTGTTTCAGCCTGCGCAGACTCCCTTGGGCGTTTGAAGGCAATTTTATAGAAAAAGCGTAGGCTTCCGAGTAAGTGCGTTTTTTTTTTCTTTGTTAAACTGTACTTTTTACATTTTTGGTTTTTCTGCTGTATTCTATTTCTTTTTCAGATCATTGCTTTAAAATGAACAAAAACTAAGTAATATGGAAAAGAACAATTAAGCTGTATATACATTTTTTTTGTTACATTTTTAGTTACATTTTTCTGCATTGCATTATTGGTTGTTGTTTGCATAAAAAAAAAAAATTTGCATACCTAGCTGCATATTAGAATAGCTACGAATTATCTGTTTTAGTTATCTAAGTAGGACTATTGATTGGATGTCAATAGTACTCCTGCCATTGGGTGATTCCAAGCAGAGAAGTGGACGAACCTTCCGGTTGCTCCTTTGATATCTGATATCATTGGTAGGCAGGGGGTTTTAAACGGTGTACTCCACTTCTTTAGAGGAAATGGCATTTTTTCAGTGGCCTCTTACTTAGATCATTAGAACTTTTGATTTATAGTTTTGTATGTATACATTAGACAACTAAAACACTTAAAATAAAATTCACTACATTTCATATTGCATTTAAAACAGTAATATCTGGATTTCATCACCAGGTATTGCTTGAAGTTTAGTGACGATGGAATTCATCTCCATCCATTAAACTTCCGCCTCAGACACCATAGGTCACCCCGAGAAAACTTGCTGGATTTCATCACCAGTAAGAATCTCGTTGTCCTTTCCTAGCCATAGTTTTTACCTTTTTTTGTGAATAATTCAAGATTAGATCACATGCAAAACTCATAAACCAAACACTTAAAATTTACTACAGATTAAGATCAGAAAATAAGTAATTAACCGCAGGTAAGACACATTGGTTGAAACATAGGTTGTGACTGTTTTCTGATAATTTCTTTAGTGTAAATTTATCATTCAAGTTTTGCATTCTTCTTTTCTGAATTTTTTTAGATTTATTGTGTTATGGTCTTAACAAGGAATAAATCTAAAGTGTTAAATCTAAATAATCAAATGAATAATTCACAGAACATCCCCACCACCAACATGACCACTTATCCTAGTGAATTTCAGGTAGGTTCGCCTGCAAGTCTTTCACGTCCTTCTACCATCTATCGCATGGCCATGCCCATGGAGGAAGACAATTCCTATCATATTACCCACATTGATATGGCCCAAGTGCAAACTCACTTAAGAGATGGCACTGGTTATATCCTTGAGCCAATCCAAGATTCCCCTATGCAAGATTCTATTTTTCAGCAGGATATTGCATCAACCATACCCGCTGGTTTCACTCAGGTCTACACTAACCCTTTTTTTGAGGCTAATGTTGTATCCGCTCACTGGCTTCATCTCCAACATCTTCCCAGATGCTCAATTTTCCTCCTTTGGAGACAAATGTAGTGTCTTCCCGACCACTTTCTCCTCCATTTACTTGGGTGTACACCAATTCTCTCTATGAGGCTGGTGGAACCTCCTCTAGCCATGAAAAATTTCAACCTTCTTCTTCCCAAACCATTTATGGTTTCACCCTACCTAGGGCACAGTCTCCTGTTTCTTCCCAGGTACCGCCTACTTCAGCCATCTTCATTGCCCCTGCTACACAGTCTCTTGTGACTACCATGGCAGCCTGCCCTCCACCTTCATCCAATCATCCCACATCCCTTGGGTTAGAAATTAATAAGGTTAGGCAGTACCTCGACAAGTTGCTTCAAAAACAACAACAACAAAATGCCCAACCACCTGTAGTAGTAAATCCTACACCCCAACCAATTTCAATCCAGCCAGCTTTTCTTAGCTCAGGCCCCACTTGGGTACCCCAATCTTCGATGGTGTCCATTCCTACCCCACCTTTCTCCCAACCCAATCCAGTTCATCATTCACCCCAATCACCTTCTTTTCGGTATCATCCATACCAACAACTTGTCCATTCCACACCGCCTAATCCAGGCAATTTCATCCCATCTCATCATTTTTCCATTCCTCCATTGCATCATCATAATCATCAAACGAATCAAAATTTTCATGAAGATTCTTGACTCCATGCTATGCAACAACAGATTGACAACCTTATGCTCAACATTCCTGGCTCATCTAGTTAGAAACCTACGCTAAGGTCGTTGATCAATCAACCAATTCATCCTTTGGTACCTTCACCGCCATATCCGACTGATTTCACATTATCGAAGTTTGACAAATTTTGAGGAACTGAGGATCCTCACGAACATGTGAGCTCATTCATGCATGCCTGCTTTATAATCCAAAATAATGACGCTCTTATGCACAAAAATTTTCCTCAGACATTAGGAGGAGATGTTGTACAATGGTACAATCATTTACCTCACCATAGCATTTATGCTTACGAGCAATTGATTAATCTGTTCTTAGAACAATTCTCCCTAAATGTACAAAGGAAAGTCTCATTGTCCGACTTATACAAGCTCAAGAAACATGACAATGAGACTGTTTATGACTTTGGAAACCGTTGGAGGGCTATCATTAATAAATTGCCATTCTCCCTACCAATGGAGGAGTTAACCAAAATGTTCACCCAGAGTTGTCTAAAACCTATCTCTTGGTTACTCCAATTACAACAATACAGGACTTTTGAAGAGGCTTTGGCCCAAGCAAGTATCATAGAAGACATTAAAGTCCAAGAGGGTGTTTTAAAACCCCGTAGAAAAGAATGGCAACAAAAGGGCCAACAACAAAATAATAATTATGGCCAAAACAAACAAGCACAGGCTAGTATAGCCTCAAATGTTAACCAAGTTAATAAAGTGGTGGCGAGCCAGCCCGTAATGGCTCAACAACAACAAGTAATGCAAATTCAACCGCAACCAATTGCTTATCATGCAATACCCGCCCCTCCTCAACCAGCTCACAATACTGGGCCAACCATGGAAACTCGACCTTGGCAAACAAATCGTCCCAAGCAACAGTTCACACCTTTAGATGAACCATATGCGGTCATATTCAACAAGTTATATAGCACAAATCAGTTAACTTTACCTAATTTTAAACCTTTAGAACCATCTAGAAGGGGGAAGTATTACAAGGAGTACCTATTTTGTCCTTATCATAGGCAAAATGGACACGTTATCAATAATTGTACAGCTTTCAAACATGTGATCCAAGATCTTATTGAGATTGGAGCCATTAAATTGGATAGCCCCTTAGCCCAACAAAATCAAAATCTTGGTGTATTTCAAACACCCCTTCTAGATCGGGAGGAAGCTCCAACAACTTCAGGGGGAGTAACTCAGGTAACTCCTCCTAATCAAGTCAACCATATACAACAATACCAAGGTTTTGTGGGTACTATTAATGTAGTAACCCAGGGTCAAAGGGTGAACCAACCAAATCAGGCTGAACCACAGCCACCTATACAAACTCCCAGTCCACCTCAGGTAACAGTGACCCAACGACGTGCTAGTACTTCTCAACAACCGCTAAATCATTCTACTCAACGCCAACGACCCATCATGTCATTGAGTAGCCGATTAACTACTAGTTTAAAAATGGCTTGTGCCAAGTTATGGATCTATAACCTCATTCAACAATCTCCCCCGCATAGAGAGGCATTAATGGAAATATTAAAGTCAATCGAGCTTCAAACTCAAGATACTAATGCCTTCAACAACTTTGTGGGAAGTATTCAAACATGCATGGAGCCCTCCATCACTTTCTATGATTTTGAAATCAAACCTTTGTCAACAGAAAGTATAGATCCTCCACTGCATATCATGGCCAAGATCGATCACAATCCATTCAAGAGAGTCTTAATTGACACCGGTTCCTCAATCAATATCATTACAACATCGGCGTTGAGTCATATAGAGCTGTCACCATCCCTTATCACCAAGTCAACTTTTACTCTTAAAGCATTCAATGATGCTTTATCTTCCACGGTTGGCACGGTTATCTTGCCCATTGAGGTAGGGGCCCGAACTTTGCATACCTTGTTTCACATCTTGGAAGGGTCCATGGCATACAATGTATTGCTTGGATGGCCTTGGCTTAGGGAGATGAGATGTGTCCCTTATATATTGCATCAATGTCTGAAGTATGTATATGAGGGACAGGTTCATTGTGTACCTGCTGACACTGAACCCTTCAAACATTACAACTATGTCTCAAATCCTTATGAGATTATGTTGCCATCCACTCATCTTTTCTTGACCCCATCTACTTCTTCTATACCATCTTCTTCTAAATCTCCCATTCCTGAGGAGCTACCCATCATATCACAACCATCTTCCTCTTCCGCTATTCCATCTCATTCACCACTTTCTTCATCTCCTAATCTTCCTTCTTCTTCATCAGTGACCACATGCACATGTGGCCATGACCAATCATCTCTTTCCACGTCATTACCCCCTTCTTCTACACCTTCTTCAACATCACCTATTATTCCTCCATCTTCCCAACCATCACCAGCTGATGTTTCACAAGTCAGTGAAGCATCAACCCAACCAAATCCTTCCAATTCTTCTATCCCATATTCTTCTATTCCATCATCTAGTCCATCTCCCTCCCAATTCAAGGTCCATCTAACTGATGTAGGTATTGGTGAGTATGCCATCCAAGATGTCCACATCACACCGTTTAATGTGCAAACAATTAAAAATTTTGGTCTTCCACATGACCAACATTTATCCATTGGATCGGTTTATAACATGGGTTCTATGCCAAATTCCATTAATTTTGTATATGGGGGAATAGAGTCATCTTATAGTCCTACCACCATACTAGAACCCAAGCGTCCAGTCCCTGCCAATATCAAAAGGATGGAGGGTTTTCCCTCTCGCTATTTCCATAGACATAATTGGCAACAATTTGGCCTAGGTCGATACAAGCAAGGGGTAACTGAACGCATCGATATGCCATACTAGAGACCCACTGAGCGTTTTGGTCTGGGCTACCAACCACTTCCATCCCTTTCTTCTTTTGAAAAAGCTTTTCAAAGCATTAATCTTAATTCATAAGAAGAAATCCTCCACCCCGACGAATCCGAAGATGAAGCCTATGAAGAATCTGACGTCATGTCAAATGGTGATGAATCTGAAGAAGAGTCGGCGCCCATTGTTTCCCTCACTGAACAAGACAAATTTTATCTCCAATTGTTCCCTCTCTAAGAGGCCATATTTTGCTTGCTTCTTCCACAAGAACGAGGTGAACCACCCCCTCCGCCACATCCATAATCCATAATCCAAACCTGTATTATATGTATATACTAAAATAGTGTTTTTCACCACTACCAAAAAAAAAAAATCAGAAAATTCCCAAAAAAAAAAAAAAAAGAAATATCAAAATATATAAAAATACTTTATTGCTTTATGTATGTGTGTAATAGTGGTTTTCACCACTACAAAAAAAAAAAAAAAACTCAAACTACAAAAAAAAAAAAAAAAAAAAACAACTAAAAAACTATGTTGTTTTGCATTTCAGGTCTTCCGAGGTCTTCATCGGTTTTCCCTTCCATTCCGCCCATCCTTTCTTCCATAAGTCAACAATGAATTTTGAAGACTTATTCACACCGCTCCATAATCCATATGATCCGGATAAGCCAATCCCGATCAACCCAAACCTGATTGACATGGATCGGATTTCATCTCCTCCATCTATTTCAGAGTTCATCCTTTCCGAGGAATTGTTAAGGGCTTCCGCCAACTACATTCCTCCTTCACCTCCATATTCACCTTCATCTTCTAATCCAGAGGTCTTCAAGGAAGACATAGACGAGAGCAAGGCGCAGGAGCCTGATGACATTTTAGATGACATAAATCTGATCCCTACTCCCCATCAGCTTGAGGAAGGTTCCCACATGTCTATTGAAGAAAATATTGATGTAGACCTTAGTCCAGACCAAGATGGCACCCAAATTGTGAAACTGGCTAAAAGTCTATCATCAGAGGAACAAGAGCAAATGATTGCTTTACTTAAGTGGAAGAAGGAGATATTTGCATGGTCTTACAAAGACATGCCAGGCCTAGACCCTAATTTGGTTGTCCATAACCTCACCTTACAAAAAGATGCTAAACCTGTCAAACAAAAACTTAGGAAAATGCATCCTATCGTGGCCCTCATAGTTAAATCGAGATTCGAAACTTTTGGATGTTAAATTTGTCGTCCCGATTGATTATCCTGAGTGGCTTTCTAACATGGTACCAGTTCGCAAGCCTAACGGGGGAATACATGTTTGCACCGATTTTCGAGATCTAAATAAAGCGTGTCCTAAGGATGAATTTCCTCTTCCAAACATTGATACTCTTTTTGATACCTGCGCTGGTCATGAAATGCTTTTGTTCATGGATGGATTTTTAGGATACAACCAGATTTGAATAAACCCTGAAGATCAACACAAAACAACATTTACCACACCTTGGGGAACTTTTTGTTACAGGGTGATGCCCTTTGGCCTTAAGAACACAGGTGCAACCTATCAACGAGCCATGACTTATATTTTCCATGTTTATATGCATAAGATTATCGAAGATTATGTGGATGATTTATTGGCAAAATATAAAACTTGACAAGAGCATTTTGATGTATTGGAAAAAGTTTTTGATAAACTTCTAGAGCATAAAGTAAGGTTGAACCCTAAGAAATGTGTCTTTGGTGTTACCTCAGGCAAACTCCTAGGTTTTATTATCTCTAAACGAGGTATTGAGGTGGACCCAAACAAGGTCAAAGCCATTATGGAAATGTGTCCCCCAACTAATTTGAAGGAGTTGCGTAGTTTGCAAGGAAAGATTAATTCAATTCATCGCTTTATTGCACAACTTTTTGATAAATGTAGGCCATTTTGCCACCTACTACAAAAGGGGTACAATTTTCATGGACAGATGAGTGTCAGAAAGCCTTCGATGACATCAAGCAGTACTTAGCGTCTCCGCCAGTCTTAGCTCCGCCTCGTCCAAGGGTCCCTTTCAATCTTTATATCTCAACAACGGACTTTGCCTTAGGGACAATGCTTGCACAAAAGAATGAACAAAATCGTGAGCAAGTTGTCTATTATATTAGTCAAACATTGGTAAGCTATGAAACCCGATATGCTTATGTGGAAAAGTTGTGCTTAGCAGTGGTTTTTGCCACTAAGAAACTTCGTCATTATATGCTTAGCCATACAACATATGTCATAGCTAGAGAAAACCCTCTGCGTTATATGATGTCTCGCACTTATAATAACACTCGTATTGCTAAATGGATAATGTTGCTTACCGAATTCGATCTTGAATTCATTAGCCAAAAATTTGTTAAAGGTCAAGTTATAGCCGATCAACTTGCGAAGCTCCACTACCTAGTGATCATCCTTTGATTATTGAGCTCCCAGATGATTCGGTATTTGCTATCACTGAACAAGAAGAGGACATCATTTCGAAGGAAGATGTTGACATCAGGCTATTTTTTGATGGCTCTAAGTGCGTGAAAGGTCAAGGCGCTGGAGTTGTGTTTCATACACCTCAAGGTATTCCCATCCCTTTATCATTCAAACTAGACTTCCAATGCACCAATAATACGACGAGTATGAAGCCTTAATTTTAGGTCTTCAATCAGCCATAGCTATGAGCATTAAGCGTATTCGGATATTTGGGGATTCTCAACTCGTGGTTAAACAAATTACGAGGAGAATACCAAGCCAAAGAACCTACCATTAAGCTTTATCATGATGTAGCAATGAAGTTGCTCTCTAAGTTTGATTGGTATGAGATCACTAGTTTGCCTCGTTCGACTAATAGATTTGTGGATGCCATGGCCTCTCTTGGATCATTGATTCCAAAGGACTCCCTTGGAGAGGTACAACCCCTAATCATTTCCACAATATCTAAGTTTGCAATTGTCCGTGCTGAGTCTAAGGATGAAAAAGATGTTTGCTTTATCCATTCGGATCCATATGAGCCTTGTTCTAGTGAGATAGTAGCCTTCCTCAAGTTTGGAACACTCCCATCTGATTTGTCTCGAACTGCCCGTCGCTATTTTAAGCAAAAGGCAGCTCGTTTTGTTCTTTTGGGGGATGTGTTGTATAAACGTGGATATGATGGAGTACTCCTCCGCTGTCTAGAAGCAGGTGAAACACATAGAGCTATTGCTGAAGCCCATGATGGTACTTGTGGTGGTCATTTTAGTGGAATGGCCATTGCGAAGCGTATTTTATGTATGGGGTATTATTGGCCCACTATGGAACAAGATTGTTGCAAATATGTTAAACAATGTAAAAAGTGTCAAGAACACGCTAATTTAACCCATATACCATCACAAGTTTTACAGACCCATCCAAAGCCTTTGGCCCTTCTCACAATGGGGTCTCGATTTAATTGGCAAGATTTCACTCGCCTCTTCGGGACAACATACATTCATCATCACGACCATTGAATACTTCACCAAGTGGGTTGAAGTCATTCCTCTAGCCAGTACGACAGGTCCTAGAATTGTGGAGTTTATACTTCACCATATCATTTGTCATTTTGGTATTCCCTCTAAAATTATTTCTGATAACGACAAGTCTTTTAAGGATGTTCGAGCTCTTTGTGAAAAGTATAATATCCAACATAGTTTCTCAACTCCTTACTACCCACAAGCCAATGGACAAGCTGAAGCTTCCAATAAGACCATAATTGCTATTCTTAAGAAACTTGTTAAATAAAATCATAAAGATTGGCATACACAAATCCCCTTAGCATTATGGGCTTACAGAACAAGCATCAGAACTCCCATTGGGGCAACGCCATTTTCTTTGGTCTATGGAGCTGAAGCAATCATGCCTTTTGAGCTTGAGATCCCTTCCTTGCGAATTTCTTTGCAAGAATTTATCGATGATGATACTGCTAGACAAGCACGTCTTGATCAACTCACACTCATAGATGAAAAACGAATCAATGCTTTAGAGCATTTGCGAGTTTATCAAGACCGATTGAAACGTGCTTACAATGCCAAAGTTCATCTAAGAGAATTTCAAGTAGGGGATCTTGTCCTTAAAGAGAATCAACAAAACACCAATGCATTGCCGCATCTTCAAGATAAATTCGTGGCTAATTGGTTAGGTCCATATATGGTCACTGAAAGAGTGGGTAATGGAACTTATAGACTTGCCAGTTTAGAGGGAGAGGAAGAACCCGAACCACTTAATGCTATACACTTGAGGGCATTCTACGCATAGTATGAATTTTATATGTACGTATATACATGGCTTGTACAAAAAAAAAAATAAAAAATAAAATAAAATAAAAAGAATTTGCATTTCATTGCTAGTTGCATACATCTCATTCAAAAACATTGCATTTCATGTGCATACATCTCATTCAAAACCATAACATTTCATTTTCAGCCATAGTTGCATATCATGTTAGAGACCATTCTATCTTTTGGATATAAAATTTGGTCAAGCAAAAGTCATGTTGCCTTAATCAAGGGCACCTTCATAAAATCCATCAAACCGAATTGTCATTCATACACCCATTTTCCATTTGCACATATTTACATTGCCAAAATGTTTTCAGTCACTCAGCCATTCCTAGGATTTTAAGCAAACTTCGAAATGCATGTCAAAGTTCTCTAGGGCCATATCACAAATTACACTAAATAAAATCTTGAGTATTGGGAAATGATTTCAAAAGCGGTCTTGAACCTATCACATTTTCACATCTTAAAAACATCTTGTGTCAAAGAGAGATAATACCATCCTTGGGTTGTGCCTTGAAGTGAAAAGGGTAATCCTCGTTTGTCCTATCATGCAAACATAGTCCATAAAACAGTGGTTCTTACCACTATCACAAGCAATCACAAAATATAAATATAAACATAGTAGTAAGGATAGGGTAAAATTCCAATCATACTTCAGTTGAGAATCCGATTCCCCAAAGCTCTAAGTAAATGAACATTTTTCACACACCACTGATCCCAAATAAGTTGTAAGGATCGTACTACTTGTCCAGTCAGACGAATAGGTAGTCATCCCCAAGGCTTACAAAGGTCAAAAACAACATGGACTATGGAGTTAACCTTCACCGGGGCTATAGACGCTTGACTGGCAATGGAGTATACTCATTGCGTGGCGACATGTCTCTCCTCAAAAAGAGACCTTTGAATGCTCATACAGATAAACTAGCTTCGGGGTCTTCTCCATAACAGGGTTACCTAATTTATGCAAGATGAGGTTAATGAACACACTTGCACACACACGAGTTTTTGATTGCCTAGAGTCACTACCATGCTTCCGATTTGGTTAATGAACTCGCATGCACACACATTTGGTCCTAGTTGAATTAGGCAATGTTAGTAAGTTTGTTTGATACCACTAGCATGTTTGAGTCTTTGTAAAACAAGTATTCCATATCAACCTCCATATCACCCTCCATATCTTCTTCCATATTCATGTCATTCCATACGTCATCCATTCACAAGCCACCAATTTCGGTGCCCCTGATTAAACAATTATGATAACAGTTCTCTAAATCTAACTATCTAAAAGTATGAGTGCTTCTTAGTGCATATTTCATTTACTTAGTCTCGCATTAATCATCTATAATTTTGCATTCCATTCCATCACATAGGCATCAAAAACATTAAAACATATAAAAACATGCATCACAAAAACATAAGCATTCACACAAAAGAGAGTAAAACACCAAATAAATAAAAGCCATGTATATATATATATATATGTATAAATGTCAAACTGTACAATGAATGCCAAAAGTCTACAATATACAATAGAGCACCAAGGCTCATAAAGAGTGCATCTAAGCACTAAACTAACCATCAAAAGAGGACCCCTGAGACCTAGTAGGAGCCCTAGACCTAGTGGTGTGCCTAGACTCACTACACCTAGAGACAGAGGAGTATGGAGGATCAGGAAACACAATGTGATGCCTAAACAATTTGTCCTCAAGCGTCACCGTCATCTCTCCAGTCGGGAGCTGGAACGTCCCCTGATCTGGATCCCACCTCTCGGCCAAAGCCGAGAGGTACCCCTCATCATCCTGAACTACCTCCAACCGGGCTGCCTCCGCTAGCCCCACTGCATCCAATATCTCCCAGTCTAACTGGGACAATGACCTCCTCATCCCCAAAATGATAGGGGAGAATCGGTGTCGTGCCTCTAACACCCTAAGCTGCAAAACAACAAAACAAAAATTTGTTACAAATTTTTTCGAAAAAAAAAAAACACATAATAAGTACTTGCTTAAATGAACAAATACCTCAGCTGGCTGCACTGGCGCGTCCGCTCCCATCTCCACCATAGCTCTCGCGTGCTTCACTCTCCCACACAACCTTTCACTCCACTTCACTCCACTCCCTCAGACACACTTCTCTTAAGCTTGAACGCACAAATGAGCGTCTCTGCCAACCACAAACGCAGACCGGCGTTTGGTGTCAGTATTGAATAAAGGAAAAAAACTTACAAAATTGAAGCTTACCTCCTCCAAATTTCATCAAATTGCATTCATCCATTATTCTTATCATAATAAAACATTTTGTGAAGGTTACAACAGTTTTGGACACAAATTTTTTCATTTCTCTCAAAAAGCGCATCATTCATCATTGTTTTACAAATTGAGTTAAAAATATTCAAAACCTTCACAAAATTAACCACATTCATCAATTCTTCTGATCTATCGTCAATTTCATTCTTCTTTCATCATGCATATTTTTGCCAAATCAAATTAAAGTAAACCTCGTATCTAGTGGTATATTCTATCACCTTGGCGATTGCAGCGATTTGCATCCATGCAATTCGGTAAGAGGATTAAACCACCATAAGGACACTCACCATTTATCATCATCAATTATTTCACTTGTTTGAAAATTGGAAATCAATTTTGGGTATTCTACTTTTCAAGTGACCTCATACCAAGATTAATTTGCTCAACGATTGTCATTGATGGCCTAGTTCATGGGGCCATAAACATGGACAATCTTTCATATTGTCATTATTTTAAGTCTTGCTAGAGATTGTGGCTACCTAGGTTGATTGGTTCCGACCCGAGGAATTATCCATACAGTCACTAGGAGCATCTCCGAGTTCTGGACTCTTTCATGCATCTTTCATCTCTCGCATATCAATGGCGCCAACAAGGCAATTTCATCAACAGTATGGATTCACACACAGGAGTTGGGGCATCCGTTATCAATTTCTAATTTTCCTATAGTGGAATTCATCTTACATGATCATGGAATTTACAGTTTGGCAAAAATCCCTTTATAACCGTTGGGGCAAAAAACGGTCCATCTTTCACATCACTCATATCGTCTTCAATCATATTCTTTTCTGGTTTTTACACCAACCCCTTTTCTGTTGGGACATAAATAGATGGTGCATGCACCAACCCTTTTTTTTCACCGTTGGGGCAAAAACGGTTCATTATCTTTCGAATTTCTTCCAATTGGCTTGTGAGAACCATTCTCGCTCGCCAATTGAGGGGGTAAGCTGAAAAATTTTAAATATTCTTTTATTCTTTGGTCTTCAAAGTTGTGCTTTAGTCTTGAGAGAGAGTTGCGTCTGATCCAGCTTTTCAGGTGTCTTAAGTTTTTGTGCTACATTGTGTCTTCACACAAAGCAGCTCAAAAGGGGCATCTGTAGACACCAAAATCCAGCCACTTGTAAGTCATCTATACCTTCCTGCCGACCACGTGTCGAGTCATCCATTCTTCCCGCCATTATTTGGCCCAAATCCACACTTTCCCACCATTATTTGGCCCAATTTCACTTTTCCCACCATTTTTCATCCCCAAATTTATTTAAATTAATATTTATATATATTTTTTAATATTTTAATATATTTTAATATATATATAAATAAAGTTTAAGTGATTTAATCTGATCCGTCCATCCATCTTAATCCGTTTCACAACCTAGATTTATTCTCTACCCTTGGATCCACTTTAATCTTAGCCACACGTTCAAAGTGTCGTTAAAACCCTAAAGTGTGCCCTAAGAGTAGATTATAAATTGAGTCACCTTGATGGCTCAAACCCTATCTATATTTTTGGCTAAACCTACTTATCTTCCCTATATAAGTCTGGAATTTGCTATTGCTATTAATCCTGAGTCTTCTAAGTCTTCTACGGCCCTAAGTCTGAACTAAACCCTTTCGCCGCATCCATCGTCGCCGCCTGGTGTTGCCGTGTTAACAGGAAAAGGTATAGATTCATCTAAAGCAAGTAATATTTCTTTATGTATTAATCTACTATTGAATTCTGCATTCTATTTATTTTTATTTCATAAATCTAGGGTTTTAGACTGTTTCTGAGGGCTCACATAGTGGAGCCCTCTTATTAGTTTCTAACTCTTTGATAATTTTAATGTGTGCAGGATTCTAGTGGTAGATCTGATTTGTTGATAGCAGCTGCTTAAGCTGGAGTGGTCCGAGCCAAAGGATACAACGAAGCCCACTCATTCTGTTGAGGTTAAAGATACATTCTTCGGAGATGCCACCACATTGTGCCAGCTAGGGTTTCGGAGAACCCTAGCACAAATTGTAACTTTGTGTCATGAAAAGGATTATAGGCCCTGTTGTACTTAAAAGGAGTTTCTAAACTCCATTGATTAATAAAAATCATTCATTTTGTACAACTATTCTGCATTCCTTTATTGTGATTTCTTTATTTATGTTTGGCATTGTATCTTTAATCTACACTTACCTTCCAGGTCTGAGTGAGAGAGCCACATGACCTCGAATCTGAAGGGCCTAGGAAAAAATGGATAATTCTGAACTTGCTCTAGTACCAAAGTATTATGATCGGAGGCCACTTTAGGAAGAGACTACAAAGATGCATCTCCAAAAAATGCAACCCTACCTTAGATATGAGGATTTTGTCTAGCCAAGCCTTAATATTTTGGCATCCCAATCATCAATTGCTCCACATATACCTAGACCCTTTCAACTCCAAATATTATTATTAGGATTTTTTTGTTTGTAATATGACTATAGGTTATTATGTCAAAGAGGTCAATACTCCTCTCAAATTAATCTATTAGACCCAAAAAATCTAACCACCCAGCCATTTTCATAAAATTGACTTCAAGAAAATATTTTGAGTGGAAATTCATTCTTGCCATGCTCAAAGCCCTATGCTTTGGCAACAATTTCATATTTGTTCTTAAGATGTTATTTTCATATGACTCTATTATCCTAACTTTCAATAGAAACCAATTAGAGGCTAATGATATTTTCCACTCAATCAAACAAGATTTTCATTTTTTCCCCTCTATATATGTCATTGCAACTAAATTTTTTAATTATCTCCTAGCTCATCAACCCAATTTGGGTATTGTCAAGGGTATTTCCATTACCAATAATGAAATCCCAAATGATCAATGAATACTTTATACAAGAATATTTCCTCACATTAGTTGAGGATGAGAAATCCATCACTCAGGCCACTCACTATCTAAATATTTTTTGACTTACCTCTGGATCCAACATCTAGTGGTGAAATATAGTGTTTCAAATAGTCTACATCTCCCCTCCCAACTTATTTGACTATGTTTCATTGATTATGGTTACAAGATAGATAATATTCTTGAGTATCCCATTCATATTCCAAGGTTTCCATTTGGAACTCTAGAAAAATGTCATTCAAAAAATTGAAGCCAAACTTGCATATTGGACAAATAAAAATCTTTCCCTTGAAGGCAAGTTTCAAATTTTCTCTAAGATACAAACTATGATCCATGTGTATTATTTCTCATGTTGGGTCCTATCTAGGGCTTGTTATTAGATTTTGAATATGTTGCTTAAATATTTTCTTTGGGTAAGTTCTACATCTAGATCAATTCTCATAGAGTAGCCTAGGAATTTAGCTTTTTACCTAAGAATAATGGGGAATGAGCATTCTTGATTGTAAACACCAAGGAATAATATTATGTGCCAAATGGATAATTAGAGGTATCAAAGGTGATAAAGCCTAGAAAGTGGTGGTTTAACACTATATTACCTCATGTTCTCCCTGTGGGCATAGAGGATGGAGATGTATGGATTTTACCCCCCTTTACATTGCCCCAATTTCTATCAACATTTTAGGTTCTTTTTTCATCTACAATATTTGATAGACTTGGGAAAAAATCAAACCATGGATCAAGTGGAAATACATCAAAATTTGGGATAGGATTTCCATCAATTCTATGAATCTCTTGTGGTTCCCTCTCTTGACTATCCAAGGAGTCCCTTTTCCATAAATCCTCTAGATTCATGCAAAACAAATTTATAGAAGAGGTATCCCTACAATTTCCAACTTATTTTTCTAATCGATTAAGGATTGGTATCACTAGGATTTTCTAAAATTTAGGTTGAAACCTACCTTATGTTGGTCAAATATTTGCTTAATCAACAAAACTATGTTTGTGCGCCCTAGATACAACTAACATTGAAAGGCTAGAGGAAAGAAATGTCCCCCATGCCAATCTCCAGAGAGGGTTGGCTCTCAAAATAAATCCTACACTGGTTTAAGACTAGAGTTGTAGGAAAGAAATTGAAAATAACAAAAAGAAAGGGGAAATATGGCCACAGGCTAGAATGTAGGATTTGGGGCAGACTAGTAGCAAGAATTCCACTAAGTTTTATAACAACATGTAACAGGAGGAAGGCAACATAATTTCACTCACACCTTTGCAGAGACAACCTCCAAATTGCATTCCAAAACTCACTCACTCACCAGCAATGTTTTAAATCTAGAAGTAGAATTTTAAACTTAACATCAGAAACATGAGCATAAATAGAAATGCTTTAAAACAGAAGGAAATCACACACACAAGAATACTTGTAAATTTTAGAATCCAAGTCTCTTCAGTTAATGCAAAGAACTTAAGAAGTGTTCCTGCAAAATGTCCAACCTCCTTTACAATGGAAATTTAATTAGTATTTATGGAGTATTTTTCCTCTTCCATTAAATGCACATAAGAACAAAGTGATCGCAAATTAGGAACAAAAGTGGGGAAATTGCTCCTTGGAAATATTGAAAATCCATCCTTCTAGAAAAATGATCCATTTTTCAAGGGAACATCCTGAGAAATCAGCATTCTAGACCTCGATGCACAAACATTCAATACCTTGAAAATACACTCCCGCTTTGGAAATAATGAAAAATCTTCTACACTTCTGATATGGATTCCTTCTTCACTTGAGATTCATGATTTGAGTTACTTGTTGCCACTATTTTTAATGCTTACTACATCCTGCTCTGGGCATATTTTAAAACTTGACTATATTCCTCATAACCGTGGTGAAACTCATATTTGGATAACTTTGTCTTTGGAATCACATTCACCCTTTCTACCTGAAACTGTGTTTGCCTCTTAGCAAAAGTTATTTTTGCCCATTCTTATAATATTTAGTGTGTTCATGCGATTTAGTTTTGGGAATGCATTAACCCGTGGGAGGGGCGAATGGGATGTTTACCCCTCGACCAGGGCGAACGTGATCATGTTTTATTTTGAGGTGCATTTGTGCATGGGAGAGCGAACACATTTTCATTTCATCCTTTGGGGTGTGTTTGCTCATGGGAGGGGTGAATGGAATGTTTGCCCCTTGACCAGGATGAATGTGACTACAATTTGTTGCATCCTCCTCTGCCTATAAATTTTACCCCAAGGAGGGGAAAATGGAGCTTTCGCCCCATCCTTGGGGCGAATGCTCCTTATCACATAAATTGTTTTGAGAAGACGAAGCACATAATTGTACATTTATTTTGTAATATTTTCACCCCAAAGAGGGTTAAATGAACCTTTCGCCCCATCCTAGGGGCGAACACACTTCTACATTCCATTTTTATGACGCTTTTGAATTCTTCAGTCCCTTGCATTTTTTAGCTTGATATTTCTTTCCTCATTTTTGTAAAGTGTACAGGTTCAAAGACATCATTTTGAATATAGCGATTTGTGTAAAATAAGAGGAGTGCACTTTAAATATAGTAAATTTGAATCTCGATTGAAGTTTTACATTTTTTTCCTTAAAAAATTCAACACTAAATACTAAATACATATGCAAACAAAAAGTAACATATGAAACTGATTCAAAATAAATACTGTCATATTACAATAAAAAATGCTCCAAAAAAATCCCAATGTGGAAAAATGCATAAATACCAACATTTCTGGTGACTCGCAGGGTATCCAGTTCACATGGATGCAAACGATCCCAGAACTCTATCCATTGGGTTGTCATGGATTCTTATTTCTAGCCATCGTGGCTGGAACCTTCGTCGTAGATGCCTTTCAATGCACTTTTTCTTCAACCTTTTCCTATTCTTCCACTTTGACCACAACTTGTAGCACTTCAGCTCGCTTAGCTTCTTATGTTGCTTTCTCTACCACTATGTGCTCTATTGTTGCCTACTCCTCCTGCTCCTTGATAGTTTTAGAAATTACTTAATAAGCTATTTCTACCTCCTTCCAAGCATGAATAGTGAATAGGCATGGGATACTAAGTGACTCATAGACAAAGCAAATATTTTGAACATCTGTCAAGTTGCGACGCTTCACTCATTGAGCCAACGCATACAATGACAACTCCAAGCGCGTATAGTTTTGCATTAGGGGAAATACCTACACTTCTATGAGAGGCTCTTCCCATGCATCGATCTCAGAGGTATCTTCCATGAACTTCCTCCAGATCACCTCTAGTTGCTCTAGTGGCAAGGGTTCACCCTACTCATCCGTAAAGTCCAGAAATCCAAACCCGGTAATAGTCTCAAAGTGAGTCATGGAAATGGTATGCTAATGCTCGATGGTGTTGAGAATTGTCTGACCTTATCTTACCAGGTCCATTATTTGGAAATAAAAATGCAGTGTGACCTTGGTCTTTGACCAAGCATGATCCATTTCACTTAAAGGGTGAATCTATAGGTTGGCGTTAGTAAGAGCCTAAATATTTACTTCCATCTCCATATACAGCTCGAACCATTCCTTCATGTTATCAATCAACTTCTGCCCTAGCTGAATCTATATATGTACCTCCCACAAATAGTGCAACACCTGAAATACTTGAAAAGCCATCTTCTCACAGTTTTGAGTTGAGCGAAGATTGGCCTCCTTAATGTTTTTTAGAAAAAAACTAGCAGCCTATGTAGCCTTCTTTGCTAACTGATTCTTCATATCCTCAAGTTTTTGTTGAAGATTATGCATTTATATCCTAAAAACTCTCATTCTTTTAGGTGCACTCCAACCTATCAAGGCAAGTATTCATTTTCAGTGGCGGTATTTTCCTCTTGTGTAATACTTTTTACTAGGAAAGTTTTGAGCTCAATAGTTTTATTTTTATTTTCAAAATACTTCTCCTTATAATACTCACCATGCAAGTATACTAAGATCATTTCAACCTGCATATTTCCCATATTATCTATTAGAATTATCCTAGTAAAATATTTTGTGATAGTCTCATTGATGTAATCACTCAGTAGCATTTTTCCTTGTGGCTTTTGAACCAAGGGAGTGATTTTTTCATCTGAGCTTCCATGGATACTAGGTCGAAAGCAACTTTCTTGATTGGCCGAGCTGGTGCCAATACATCGTTACACCTCATACTTTTTAGCCATTGTAAAGAATTCAAGTGTGCCCAATTAATTTTCTCCACGTCTGGTTGTTTTTGGGCCACTTGAACATCGGGCACTATTTGTAACTCTAAAAATAGGGTGAATGGGACCAAAAAATATGATCTGCTAGGCTCAATGGGAGCGGATGATATGGTGATAAGAGGGGGAACTGAAATGGTGGTTTGAATGGATAAACTGGGTTCAGTTGTAGTTATGCTTACTCTAGGAGGATCTTGCCTACTTACAATCTCAATGATGGTGGTGGTGGCAATGGAAGGGGAAGGGCACAAAAATGGATTTGGTGCTAACGCATATGAACTAAAAGAAATAGAGGTTGAAGAAATGAGAATAGAAGGAGCAGTAGTGACTTCAGGAATGGAATAATATGGAATGGAGATAGATACGAAAGGCATACCAAATGGCAATAAAATAGAGACAAAATATGGTGGAAGTGAAATAGAAGTTACTACATGCTCCAGAGAAGAATAAGAAGGGATAGAAGACGTAACTTTGATCATGGGCATCGTGTGATGTGGTGATGGGGGTGGCTATAAAATGACTTCTTATTATTGTGCTTCCACCCTCTCTTTAATATCCACATTCTCCTCACCCTCTACGTCCTCTACTTAGGAGCTCTCTAACCGATGACCCTCCCCCTATTATTGTACCATAAGAAATACTTGTGTAACCTTAGTTGGGAGTGCTTCTGTGGGTGAGGGATTAACAATTGTGATTGAAGAAACCAAAATTTTAGAATCTGCAACAACTACAAGCTCAGTGATAGAAGTAGTTACCGCGCTAGTCCTTGGTTTTTTCACCACCTTAGGAAGAGAAGGTGATTTTGACACATCTTACTTTTTTGATGCAGGTACTTCTTCCACATTTTGTTTTGTTCACTAGGATCATCGTTTAAACACATATTTTTGTTATTCCTCCTCTAGAATATCCTCAGTCATTGGATGTTCTCCTTCAGTTTTGCCTTCACCACTATCGAAATGTTGAAAACTCTGGGGTAAAATGTTGGTGAAGGTGACTTGCTGATATGAGTCGACATATGCATCATAAATATCTAAAAATTGTTCATCAAACTTCATCCCATAAGAAGTAGTCAACTCCCCTCAGTGAACCCACATTATCCACCAATTCATGATTTTATCCTCGATCATGTCAGGTACACTTTATTTTACTTGACTGAATAAGCTTGGTGGAGGAATTTGGGTTTTATACCTATCCGGATTATACTTTACCTCTTTCTCATAATAATCGTGTCAAGGTGGAAGCATCGTCATCTTTTCAATGTGCCAATTCATGTTCGGCCCATTAAAGTTATTTATCTGGTCAAGGGCAACAATGAAAATATTTGGCCTTTACAATAGCTAAAAATTTACCTAAAGGGTCATATCTCCAATGTTGCGACAACTCTGTAAGGCTCAAATATTGCAATGCTATAGTCAGGAGCTGATTTTGTCCAACTTGGATCACTTCTATACTATCAAATTTAAATGACATGTTGCATTTTCTTTTCTTTTCATACCTAGCTCCATACACATTGTTTACATAATCGGACTGGTGCACTACTTCCATGGAAAAAATATGTTCAGTAGCAAAATAGGGCAAAAAAAATGGCTTATCTATAAAACCATTAATTCTTACAACCACGCCCTAGGTAAGTAAAACAATATCCCCCTTTTCCTATGCAACCACTGCATTTCTTAATTCCCACGACACCCTTTCACATGTGACACAAAGTAATTCTATTGCTGGACCCAAGAACCAACTATTAAAACTGTAAAATTACTTCCTTATTGAAAAAATGGGAGTCCACATATAGACTAGCAGGGGTTCATTTTTCTCACCCACCTGTGTTACCACAGTAAATAAAAATATCATTGAAGTTGAAAGAAGAAAAAACATACCAAAAATGAAGAGTTCTTGAACTTTCTTGACTCCCCAATTTGCATCTTTTCCAATTGAAAGTTCAAAATCTAGGATATAAAGTTGGCCCAATTGAATAAAATTGGATTGTTTCCCTATCTCATAGTTGCAGGCGAATATAACTCTACCCGAAAAATGCATTGTGCTAAGGTCGCTTGTCATTTGTGCATAGTTTCATTTGAAGGTAAACCAGTGACCCATGCCAACATCGAATATATGTCTAAGCTCTTGAAATATGAAAGTGGCTTTGGAAAATTGGGAATTTACCCCATTGGCAACTCTTTAATCAGCTGAGTCTCCATTAATTGGTGCATTTTCACTGTGGAGACATATTTCTCTTCTTATTTGTTAGTATGTAGTTTTTTATTAATCACATAAGGGGGCTTCAGTCCACTAGAAAATGCCTCTCGAAACTCGTATGGGGTAATGGTAAAAAAAATTTCCCTCCTAGAATTCCTTATAGCTCTGGTGAAAGGATCGTAAAATTGAGCAATAAGCCATACTAGCTCGGGGCATGGGTGAACCAATGGGTACAGGTACCAGAATAGCTAAAAACAATAGGGCACTGTCAGCCAGCTATATGATGTCACTCCTTGGTTTATTTTTGACTCAAAATCCTATCTCAACCTCTCCACTCCTTTGTAGGTAATGAGGCAGTCACTGATCTCTGCCATTGTGTCTTCATATGGGTCCAAGTTTATGTAGTCATTTTTTTGAGCCTTCTTTGATCTAGAATTTGAATTTTTGGATTCAGCAGCTTTCGTAACCTTCTTAGGCTCTTTAATTTTCTTGCCCATTGCTTCTAATTTTTGAAAAATATTTTGAACACTTTTTGGACACTTTTGCATCTACAGTTTCAAAAATACACGATAGTAAAAAATTGAAAGAAAAAATAAACTATGAGCCTATTTACCTCATCCTTTATATAGAGTTTTTATTCAACTGCCACAATAAATGTTGAATTAACCTTGACCGCTTTAAGGAAAATATAGGTATTGATCCACTAGCCCGATGCCATTCCCAATGTTCCAACGGTTTTTCCTTTGTTTCATTGCCAATTTTTTTTGGGAAAGAGTGCCCTTTTCACCATGTAATTTTGTTGTAAATTGTGCCCTAGCACCCAAAGCTTGCTTGAAAAAATAAATCAACTGCTTAACAACCAATAATAAATATTTTCTTCTTCTCGAGAATGTAAATACACTGCAAGGTGCATGTTTTTAAATTAAATGCATCCAAAACACATTTTTAATCGCGTTCATGTTCTTTGATAGTTGTCACGTAGCCAAGGACATGATTGCCTTTTCAATGTGCTCCTAAAAAGAAATGCGCTTATTTCCTTCTCCTTCGATGAAGGCACTTTTATGGGTGCACACTAATCTTCCATTTTTTTGTGACCTCAAAACCAAAGCAAAATGTTTCCTTCCTTCTTCATCTCAGGGTGACTTCAATTCTGCTTGGAATTTCTACAATGAAAACCCCTTTAATAAATTTCTCCTCATCAATACGTTCGTACATATTTAGGAAAAAAACAAAATTGCTTTTTCTAAAAACAACGTCCTTTTATTTCATTAGAAAATCATATTTTCTAAAAGCAAAATTGCCTCTAAGGCAGCCTTTCACTCCTTTTTACTTTTGATTCTTCCTTCAAAAAATCTCATTAAAATAACAAAGTGCATGAACTTCCCTCTTCTTTTTGTTATGTATATATTAATAATAAAAAAAACAAATCCTTATCATTGCTTCCAATGCATTCACCCAATACTAGGGTGAATGACCATTGCACCCATCACCTGGGGTGAATGCACTATCAAACATGTGTTTATCTTCACCCTAATGGGATATCCAAATCATCAACATGTTTGCCCCATCACTAGGATGAACGGTCACGTCAGCCCACTTTAGGGTGAACATGACTTGCACATGTCATGTTGCCTTCTATTCATTATTTCACTCTAAAATGGGCATGATGTTACTAACGACATTGCCCTATTCAAATAGCATGACGTCGATGCACCCATCACCTGGGCAAAGGCATCTTAACAATATGGTTTGTTTTATTTTCATTCACCCCAAGGAAAGGACCTATGATTCTAAATTTTTCTTTTGGATGAAAACACCCTGGAGTGCCTCTTGTTTTAGCTTTGATATAGAACACAACTTTGCTTTTTAATGCCTAATTTAATCTTTAAAAAGGGCACTTCCCAAGAATCATAAAACACTATCTTTGCTTCTCCATGTTTTTTTTTTTTTTATATATAAAAATAGCATCAACAATTAAAAATAAATGACATATTGAAAAGAATATATACATATGTACAAGATGGTACCTCATAAGAAAAATATAATTGAATATAGGCCTTCAGATGAAGACCGTTTACTAGAATAGGAAGGTCACAACCCTCCAGATCACAAAGGTGATAAGAATTTTTGAATTTACTATAGAAATTTGAAAAGGGCCTTCCCACATAGCATCAAACTTATGGTGTTTTCCTGGATTAGCCTTCTTCTCATTCCATTTTAGAACTAAATCTCCCACATGAAAACTATGTTCATTTGTTTTCTTCCCAAACCACTTTTGCATTCCTTTTGTGTGCTTGAAAAACACTTGATAAAACTACTCCCTGTCCTCTTCTAACTGCAACAACTGTGCCAAACTAGCACTCATAGGATCATATTCTTCATCTTCATCTTGAAAAAGCTACAATGTTTGGAGAAACAAAAGATCAATATGAGTGGGGAGAATGGATTCTTTCCCATACACCAAGCCGTATGAAGAAGTTTTAATAGATTTATTCACTAAGATACGATCTTCCCAAAGCGCCTGGTTCAACAATAGGTGCCAGATTCTTTTATTATTGCCCATCGTTCTTTTTAAAATTTGTAGAAAATTTTTATTGGTAGATTCGGCCAACCCATTCCCTTGTGGGTAATAATTGGATGATGTCTTGAGATATATTCCATATTTGCTAGTGAAATCCATGATTTTGGCACCAATAAATGAAGTTCTATTATCAGTTACAATTGAATCTAAGATGCCAAAATGAGTAATGATCCCTTCTAGAAGGGAGATAATAGTTGCTTGATTGGCCTTCTTAGCAAGAATAGCTCCTGTCCATATAGTGAAATAGTCAATTGCTTTTAAGATATATTTATGCTTCACAGAGGAATGAGGATCAATGACTCCGATGAAGTCAAGATCCCACTACTGAAAAGGTGCTTCCACTTGAATTGGGCGTAGAGACAATGCTCCTTTTCTAATTCTACTAATGTATCACTAACAACTATCACAATGTTGACTTACTTTATGAGCATCTACGAACAGAGTGGGCCAAAAATAGCCTACTCTAATAATATTTAAAGTCATAGGCCAACCTACATAGTGACCACTAGATATCCCATAATGAAATTCTTCTAGTATTTTCTCCTTCTTGGACTCCTTCACACACCTGAGAAGAACTCCATCAATGTTCTTGTGAAACAGTCCATTCAATAATAGAATGTATTTGAGCACTTGCCGCCTGAACCTTCAATGTTGTGAAGCATCAAGGAAAATTGAGGGTTTTCTTGAAGTAAAATAATAAACCAATTCTTCTATCTAGTCCCAATTTCTCACACTATGATTTGTACAAATGGTTTCACCAATGTCTCCTTCATGCACTGCATCCAATGATTCAGAAGTAGAACTTTTAGCTAACTCCTAGCATAAAGCTTGCCCATGAACTAGCTTTGTTGGTCAGATATCTACATAATATTCTTGAATATTTGAAACCCAACCTGAATCTTTGAGAGTCCAAATTGCATCCATTGGTAGGCGAAGGTGCCCCACTTAGTGGTGAAGGTTGTTTTATGTTGATCCTTTTCCTTCACCTAAATTTGATTATATCCAGAAAAACCATCGAGTAATGAGAATCTTCGTGCACCGGCTACCACATGAAGGATTCGATCAATTTGTGATAGAGGGTAATGATATTTTAATGATACCTGATTTAGGTTGTGAAAGTCAACATACAACTGAATGTCTCTGTTCTTCTTTTGCACTGGAACCAGGTTCACCATCCATGTTAAGTGCTTTATTG
This sequence comes from Wollemia nobilis, assembly GCA_028583015.1. Taxonomy (NCBI): domain Eukaryota; kingdom Viridiplantae; phylum Streptophyta; class Pinopsida; order Araucariales; family Araucariaceae; genus Wollemia; species Wollemia nobilis. Next base: position 2,935,159 of record JAQPPZ010002712.1, on the reverse strand, counting down.
GATAAATTATCTTCACCTCCAACATATTCAAAAATTCTACCTTTACGAGTACCTCGATAATGGCATTGCTAGGGCATTACTTCTATCGAAAAGGTTTCACCCCTCCTACAACTCAATGGTATGCTAAATCATATTCTTGTCATTGTAGGCAACAAATCCACCTCCTAGAAGAAGAAAAGGTGATTTGCTAAATTTTGACAGTTTTGGGATGATTTGCTCAAGTTTTGGGAAACTGTACTATAGGAGAAAATAATATAGGGGATCGTACAACTGAAGTGGCAAACTGTACAGAGTAGTGGGAAATTGTATAGGGCACACCGAAATTCACTCAAATGCAAAGGAAATGTAATTTTGGGATGAAATATCGCATGGATTTGCTAACCTAAGGTGTAAACTTAGGAAATTACCAAAATAATGTATTTAGTTGTAGATGGGCAGTTGTGAATAACATATTGTCTCAAGAACCACTTTAGAACGGTCTAGGAAATGTTATATAAGGCCCCATTTTTGAATTTGTAGGTCTGGCTACTAGTTTACTGGTTATTAGTTGCTAGAGTAGAGAGATAGACATATTTCGAGTTATTGCAATTACTATGAGAGATTTTTCCACATTGTAACTGAGTTGATAACCATTAATGAGAATAACAAACATTGTGGATGACAATGTACAATTATGTTGTGTATGGTTGATGCATTGTGGATGATCATTGTGTAATTGAGTTTCTTCCTTACTATTATATGTTAGTTGTAGGCTCTGTTGCATCTTTGTGAGCAGATTGTTACTGGTGGAATCATGGAGAATGATATAGGAGTATGAGGATTTTTGCAAGGATGTACTAAAGCAGACTGTATAATTTTTGGGTGTAATTTCTTGGATGGAATCTCTCACTAGTCCGGATTGGATGTTTTGCTTATGAATGAAACTATCTTGTTTAGGTTGTTAAACCTTTACAAAATATCCCTAAGAGAGATTGGAGTAGAAGAGTATAGTAATTAACATCCTTTTGTACCTTTGGATCATACAGATCATACATCATACATCATACAAATTGTACAATGAGTTATTACCCGATTTGGTAAAATAGGCGATTGACATGAACTTACCTAATTTGGTAGTTTTGGTAAATCGGCTTGAACGATTATAAAACTATGTATGGTAGCCTAAAAAACAACATCTGTCAATTTTTATAAGTGGAATATCATACCATATTGGTCACTGTATGATCTAAGATTGTACAGTGTATGTATTTGAGGTCTGTACAAGAAATTGATAGATTGTACAGGGGCCATTCAAGGAATTAGAAGACTGTTCGATTTGGTAGACTCAACCTAGGGATCATTATTACTTATAAAAAACACCTCGCCATGGGTAATACTCCATATTTGTGTTACATTTTATGCCATTACCTTATCAAATCTACATTTTTGTTAAAATGGGTCGAATTTGACTAAAAAAAATTGGAGGTGATTTTTATGATGAACACCAGTACATGAAGTCGTGGGAGAAGAGAACCACGAGAGAATATTATAGTAATAAGGAGAATAAGGATTTATAAAATAGGAAACATGAGTAACTCAGATCAAAGTATGCACAAACCATATATAGAGCAATTTTGGACATCCGAAGAGGGATACTTTGAGACGTTGTTGATTAAGATAGAATATGAGGAGGAAGACCCACCAATCGTAGAGGAGACAGGTGACAAAGAGAAAGTGCACGACGATAGAGAGTGGATGGTAAGACCTAAGGAAGTAGAAATGGGGTTGTGAGAGGGTGTAGAGGATGGGAGTCAGATAGCAAGGCAAAAGGACATGGGGACTTAGGAGGATATACCAAGATAATCTCCATCGCACCAACGAAGAAGGTCGCAGAGTGAGGACACATGATAATTTGGTCACCGAGTAATGAGAAAAAATAAGATACCTCAAATTGATACTTCTAAAAAAAATGGAAGTAGGACACCCCCAAGGAGGAATCCGACAGAGATTCCGTGGGAGAGCTATGACTCTCCTAAGATGGATAACAGAGCAACCAAACAAATATGTCCACCATTTTCAGGTGAGGGTAAGGAAGAACCCACATGGCACATAGGAACTTACATAACCATTTGGAGAGAAAATGGTGTAGATAGACTGAAGGATTGGGTAGTCCTATTTCCTACCACCTTGAGGGGATTGGCAATAGACTGGTACCTAAAGAGAGAAAATAATGTTGATTTTTAGACTTATAATTAGATAAAGGAGAAATTCATTGAGGAATTTTGACCTTTGAAATATGATGGAGACATAGTCACCGAGATTTGCATAACAAAATAGGAAGCAAATGAGAATATAAAATCCTACAACCATTGACTAAAGCAGTTAGTCGATAAGATGTAGATGCCCTTGGTAGATGTGTTGATAAAACGATGGTTCGTAGATGTGTTACTACCAAAATATAAGAAAAATATGAAGCGAGTACCATTTGACACATATGAAGAAGTATTGAAACATGCAAAGACCTTTGAGAGCGAATAAAAATAGACGTACATGGGAATCTTGTCTCATTCCATGTTGAAAGATTTAGATAGTGAAGAAGAAGACACTATCCAGAGGATGGTAGCATCATTCCGCAATAAGTTTGATAAAATGGTTAAGGAGCAAAAGATCAAACTTTATAGAAATGAGTTGTGGTGCACATAATGCAAGAGCGAGGGACGTACAAATATGAATTTTCTAAAGAGTAACTATTGCCATATTTGTAATGTGATGGGGCATGAGGTAATGCTCTGTCCCTACTACAGGTACTATCAATAACCCATCCATAGGTACTATCAATCCAAGAGCAGGAACAAAAACCACAAATCCAAGGGAGTGGCCAACAAGCAACGAGTGGCAGTTACAAAAATAGTAGAAGAGGTGGCAGACATAATCAAGGTAATCAACAAGGAGGACAAAGTCACTTACAATATGAATTAGAAGGTAGACCGATCATACAATGTCACAATTGCCAAGAGTGGGGGTATTTTGCAAAGAATTATCCTGCACCTTTGATACAAGGAGTACCACAAACAAGCACTACACACGTGTATATGGTGTGGTCCTAGGAATCACAAGTATACGACATTGGTGAATACGAAGGCCATATAGAATGAATTCCAAGTATACGACATTGGTGAATACGAAGATAGAAAAGATGTTGGAAGCAAAAATTATATTCAGGGTGATGAATAGGGAATGAGTTTCACCTATAGTATTCACCTTGAAAAAAGAAGTCGATAAGATAAGGATATGCGTAGACTTCAGGAGTCTAAATGCAGTGACAATTAAGGATGCATTTCCTATTCCATTCACAAATTCTATCTTGGAAGAAGTTGTAGGACATGAGATCTATTCATTTTTGGATGGATTCTCAAGATACAATTAGATCAGCATCACTGAGGAGGATAAGATGAAGACCACATTTGTTGTAAAGAATGGCATCTACGCGTATAATCTAATGCCATTTGAGATCTGTAACGCCCCATCTACATTTCAACGCATCATACTATATATTTGACCAATTGGCAACGGGAAATTTCAAATCATTTTTGGATGATTGGTCCATTTATGGGAAGATCAAGGAGCATCTTCCAGCTCTTAGAAAATGTATGAGCAGGTGCAAAAATGTACATATATCATTGAACCTAGAAAAGTGTTTTCTGATGATACCATACAGAAAGTTGTTAGAACACATTATGTGCAATGAAGGATTGAAGATAGATCTAGATAAAATTCAGGTAATATTATACATTGAATAACCCTTTGACGTGAGTTCATTCAAAACCTTACTTGGGTCAACAGGATATTACTAAAGGTTTATAAGAAATTATGCACATATAGCCTACCTGTTAGATTCTTTGACGAAAAAAAATATTCCTTTCATATGGACAGAGGAGCACCAGGGAGCCTTTGAGGAGTTAAAGGCTAAGTTGGTAAGCAGTCTAATTTTTTTGTTTCTAAGTTGGGATAATAAATTCCATGTCCACGTCGATACCTCAAACTTTGCAATTGGATGTGCATTGGCACAAGAAGGATAATTTAAGTTGGATCAACCAATTTTCTTTGCTAGTTGCTTGTTGTCAAGGCCAAAAAGAAATTATAGTACAAAATAAAGAGAAGCCTTGGGGATGGTATATGCAGTTCAAAATTTAGGCATTACCTATTGGTGAACCCCTTTGCATTTTATGCCGATCATCAAGCATTGTTGTACTTAATAAATAAACCAATAATACAAGGATGAGTTAGTAGATGGCTCGTTACTCTCCAAGAGTTCGTATTCTGAGTTGTGGTGAGACCTGGAAAGAAGCATGTGATTGTAGACCAATTTTCTCAAATAAAATCAAGGGAGCTAATAGGAACATGAGTTCCTGATGAATTTCCAGATGCACAGTTATTTGCTATTAATGTTGTGCCATCATGGTACAAGTTGGTTGGCCAGTACCTATCCACAGGGGAGTTGCCACAAGAGATGATGACAATCGAAAATAAGAGAATAATCATGAAGTCAACACCTTTCCAGATAATAGTAGGATTGCTATACAATATAGGAAGTGATGGTATCTTGAGGAGATGTGTAATGGAGGAAGAAGTTAAGATGACATTGAAGGAAGCCCATGTAGGCTAAGCAGGGGAACACATGGCACCAGATGCGACTGTGTGGAAAATATTTTTAGTAGGTATATGGTGGTCCACATTGTACAATGATACAAAATAACACGTGAAAGCTTGCGATACTTGCCAAAGAGTAGGTAAAATGGTCAAGAGGGACTTTATGCCCTTACATCCATCACAACCACAAGAGTTGTTTGAACATTGGGGCTTAGACTTCGTAGGACCATTTAAGACATCTCAAATATGGAAATGCAGATATATCGTAGTGGAAATAGAATACCTTACAAAATGGGTAGAAGCAAGAGCATTAGCTAATAATTCTACCAAAAGTACAACACAAATTTTGTATGAGAAGATAATCACAAGATTCGATATTTCGCTACATATAATGAGTGATAATGGAGGATACTTTTTTAATGATATTATCAAGACGCTGACGACAGAGTTTAAAATTTTACACTCCCTTTCTAGTCCGTACTACCCAAGAGCAAATGGGAAGGCGAAAACGACTAATAAATTCTTAGTATCAACTCTATATAATACTTGTGGGATAGAAGAAGCAAACTAGGAGGAAAAGTTACCATCCATTTTGTGGGCATATAGAACAAATTTAAAACCAAAAATGAAACATACCCCTTTCCAATTGATGTATGGTCAAGAAGCAGTGGTGCCAGTCGAGTTTTTGATACCAAATATGAGAGTTGTAGTAGAGCATCACTTGGGAGATCAAGAAATTTTTGAGGAAGGACTGATGATGCTGATCAAACTAGATGAAAGAAGAGTCATGGCACAGTGGGTGATTGAGATAGCTCAGAAGAGATGAAATATGTTGCATGAAAATCATTTGAGGAAGTTGGAACTTAGTCTAGGGGACTTGGTTCTCAAATTTAATGGGAAGCAAGAGATCAAGCCAAGTAAATTGAAGACATTATGGCTTAGCCCTTATAAAGTTATTGAAGTATTGGATAATGGAGTGGTAAGGTTGCAGAACTTGAATGGGACGGAGGTACCCAAATGGCTCAAAGTTGAAGCCTTACAAAGTACAATGTTTATTCATTGCTTCAGAAGAGATTGAACAAAGAAGAAGAGCAGATGTTCAAAATGAGGCTCATAATGAGCCAGGTATACCGTATGAGGAGTCGAATATGGGACTTGCAATACTATTTTTTGAAATGGAGGAGAGGCAGCCAATAATTTAACAACAAGAGTTGGCACTTGGACTCGATGAAATAAGAAGGGTGTGAGTACATATCAGACAGGTTGACAGGACCATAAGAGAGGGAGAAGAGTGGATCCCTCCAGAAATAGAAGGCTATTATGAGAGAGCATTGTTACCAAGAGCTAATAGGAGGTACCCATAGATAGATCATAGGGAACTACCTCAACAGTTAGAATTACGAGGAAGGGTAAGGCTGATAGTGCGCAAAAAAGATAGAGTGGACACATTTGATATGGAAATTTTAGAGGATGCTAGGGAGGAAAGAATATAAGAAGAACTAGAGGAACTTTACCCATTGGCTCAGATAGGGCTATTACAATAGAGGATGAGAACACAAAACCAACAATTACATGAAGAGTATCAAACACTACGAAGTCACAATGCGAGATTGAGAACGCAAGTAATCCAAGAATTGGATGATACCATACAAAGATTGGATGAACAGATGTCAGATAGATTACAATATATTGGAAGTGAACCTGAGGAGGTTGAAGACTTAACTCCAAGAAATGGTGAAGGAAACGAAGGTGCAAGCACAAGTTCACCACCTCCACCAAGCGAGTAGCCTACGATAAACGAGGGTGTAGGAGTACTTTGGTGAGATATAGAGGAGACCACCACATCACCTGAATTACACCACAATATAGAAGGTATGAAATATTCTAGTGATGAAGGAATTTCATGTTTGGTAAGAGAGCCTAGTACAAATGCGGATGAACTGGAGAATCCTCATAATCCTTAGAGGGATCAAAGTATTCCACTTAGAACATTGAGACCAAGGCAATTCGAGGGATTTCAATAGGATAGAACTAAGAATGATATACAGGAATATGCAATAGATCACCAGTAGTTGATAAGACAAAGGAGGGAATTTCACTGATTGGAGAGAGTGATGAATTTGCCAATCGACTAGGTAGAACAAAGATAAGAGGGTCAGACCGACTCTAGCTCTGAAATGGACTTTTTAGATGATTATAGAGCAGTATTGGCATCTTCATCCCCCCATATATACTTTGAGGAAATAATATGGAGGCATCGCTTGGTACAAGCTAATAGAAGAGTTAGAACCTTACGACAATTGTCACCAAATTAGAGTCCACTGGCTAATATCGAGTTGGTAGATATTACTCCTGATGACCGAAGAATAAGAGGAAGAATTAGACAAGGACCCCTAAGAGGAAGAGGAAGAGGTAGATGAATCGAACACGATGGAAATATGAGTGATGTTGCAATTATAAGAGGTAGAGGACAAGGAAAATACTAACCTTCATGGAGCCAAAGCCATTGAGATGGGGAACAATGCAGCTAAGCTGAAGAATGAACAGGAAATGTACAAAACCCAAGTCAAGGACTTTGAGGCTGAGGTAGCTCGACTGGAAGCCAAACAAAAGAAGTAGAACGAGTCATCAAGGGCATCAACTAAAATAAAGGGGAGGGCATATGTAAGCAAAAAAATCCACCTCCCAGAAGAAGAAAAGGTGATTTGTTAAATTTTGACAGTTTTGGGATGATTTGCTCAAGTTTTTGAAAATCATACTGTGGGAGAAAATAATACAGGGGATCGTACAATTGAAGTGGCAAACTATGCAGAGTAGTGGGAAATCATATAGGGCGCACAAAAATTCACTCAAATGCAAAGGAAATGTAATTTCGGGATGAAATTATTGCATGGATTTGCTAACCTAAGGTGTAAACTTAGGAAATTGCCAAAATAATGTATTTATTTGTAGATGGGCAGTTGTGAATAACGGATTGTATCAGGAACCACTTTGGAACAGCCTGGGCAATGTTATATAAGGACCCATTTTTGAATTTGTAGATTTGGCTACTAGTTTACTAGTTATTAATTGCTAGAGTAGAGAGATAAACATATTTTTGAGTTATTATAATTACTATGAGAGAGTTTTCCACATTGTAACTAATTTGATAACCATTAATGAGAATAACAAACATTGTGGATGATAGTGTACGATCCTATTGTGTATGGTTGATGCATTGTGGATGATCATTGTGTAATTGAGTTTCTTCCTTACTGTTATATGTTAATTGTAGGCTTTATTGTAGCTTTGTGACTAGATTGTTACTGGTGGGATCATGGAGAATGATATAGGAGTATGATAATGTTGGAAAAGACATACTGAAGCAGAATGTATGATTTTTTGGCATAATTTCTTGGATGGAATCTCTCACTAGTCCGGATTGGATGTTTTTCTTGTGAATGAAACTATCTTGTTTAGGTTGTTAAACCTTTACAAAACATCCCAAAGAGAGATTGGAGTAGAAGAGTATAGTAATTAATATATTTTTGTACCTTTGTATCGTACATTGTTCAAATTGTACAAATATTTATTACCCGATTTTGTAAACCAAGTGATTGATAGGAACTTACCTAATTTAGCAGTTTTGGTAAATCGGCTTGAATGATTAAAAAAATGTGTATGAAAGCCTCCAAAACATCATTTGTCAATTTTTTTGAGTGCAAGATCATACCATATTGGTCACTGTACGATTTGAGATCGTACAATATATGTATTTGAGGTCCATACAAGTAATTGATAGATCGTACAAGGGTCATTCAAGGAATTAGAAGACTATTTGATTTGGTAGATTCAACCTAGGGATCATTATTACCTTTGGAAAACACCTCCCCACCAGGAATACTCCACCGCTGTGTTATAGTCATATCCCTTTAAGTCTTGATAGCTCCATACCACAATGTCAAGGTACTCATAGCACAAGTTCTTAATATCTTCCAACTTCTTAGGGACACAATAAGTTCCAATTTTAATGATATTTTTAGGTTCTAGTTGTATTTTCTTATATTTCTTCACATCCACTTTGATCCTATGCTTTTAAAACCTATCGCTCCGATAAAAAAAACTCTCTAGTGAGATAAAATCTCTAGGAATATGATTTTTCTTCAATTGGATCATTCATTCTCTCTCTCATCAGAAAGCACCCTATGATCTGTGCTAGCAGCTTCTCTAAGCATAAAATTGACTAGCTAATCATCATTGTCAAATACTTGCCAATAAATATTCTTATCCAGGATTGAAGGTCTATATATTACCCTGATAGTCTTGGGCTTTTTGACTACTTGTTCCATAGGAGAATAATTAGCACCAAGAGAGGCTAGAATATTTGTGTATTTATTCTACTCCTAGGAAATTGCATAAATGTTCACATATGTGAAGGATTCAAATAGATCCCACACTCTATTACGATAAGATTTTAGGTAATGTTGCTTTGATACACACTTGTTCTTAGTCTGATTAACAATACGCTCAGAGTCTCCAAAAAATTGCAACTGTTTGATACCCAACTTTTTAGCTTTATTTAATCCAAGGCACAATGCTTCATATTCAACCGCATTATTTTTTCAACTCCAATTCCATCTATAAGAATAAGTCTTATGTAACCCCTTAGGAGAGAATAAGTAAATCTATCAAAATACAACTTCTATAACTAGTTTGTGTCATAATATTAGGAATTAGGGACTTCTTATTTAGTTTGCTCGGGCTTGGTTATTGTATAACAACAAATATCGGTTCTGATTATTCCATTAAAATCTATGAGCGAAAACTCATCTTCAAGGAAAAATTCACCCAACGCTTCTTCCATCGATTCAATCTCTTCTAGCTCTTTAGTCATCATGTTAACTACACCTAGATCTTCTTCTTCCTCTTCCAACTTTTCAATGTGAAAAGGTGATGGCTTTTCATTGTGAATGTGAATCCGCTTTCCTTTGAATATTATCTCCAAGTGCGAGTAGTCTAAGGAAATATATCCTCCCAACTTAGCTATGAACTCTCTCAAGAGGCACATGCTAAAGTATGACTCCAAGTTAACAACTACCACTTCCTGGATGATCATGATTTGTGGCATACTGTGAAGGACAATGGGAATGTATTTGGTTACTCACACTATTTTTATTGGAGTTCCATACAGCTGCAACACTCCTGGGCTAATTCTTGTATATTCCATCCTCATCACTTCACATACTACCTTTGGCATGACAATAGTCGCAGCGCTGGAATCAATCATACAATTGTGTACAATCCATCCCTCCATTATGAGTGACAAGTAAAATGGGGGTGGTCTATTTTTTCTTTTCAACAAAGTTGGTAGCACTTGTGCCAAGAATGTTTGAGTGGGATATTTATTTTTATATTTAGCAGTCTTCAAGGACTCTTGCAATAGTTCAACTTGCCCTAACAATTGTAGTGCATCATACAAGCTTACTTTTGTAAGAATCTTCTTCATTTCTTCCACAATATTATAATTTGAGATGGTTAAAGCCCTCTCTTCTATAGCTCATTCATACTTATCCTGGTACTTCTGAGTAGCTTCTACTCTTTGTCTCTTTATCAATGATGGGTACTTGATTTACTCCTTGACCTGCTCTTTCATTTCATTTTGTGTTTGAGTAGCTGCTACATGTGCTGAAGTTGATGCCTTAGATTGTGCCCTTTCTTGAGCTTGCTTAGGTAGTAAATATTTCAAATTGATAGAATCCTACTCCTTAGTCCTTACACTAGGTTATTTCGGTAGAGGTTGTCATTTTTCATCTTGCACCTTTGGCTCTATAGGCACCTTCAAAGGTTTGAGATCAACTGGATCTACAATTACCAGATTTTTCCTATATCTCATAAGAACCGAAACTTGCTCAAAATATGACATCATAAAATTATGATCAGCCTCCCTGATCATGTTGAATTGTCCACTGATCGAACTCTTTGCTAGTGTTTGCACATAATTCATATGCACCATGCAAGTTTCTTCTCCATGAGGGTCATTACATGTTGAACACCAGTATGCATTTTCTATTGCACTAGCCTCGTCATTTGCTAGCATTGTTGTGCTCTTATCGAAAACTCTACTAGAGGACACTTGCTCTCGAGTAATCAATGGGGTTTGAAATATTCTCGACCAAAAGTTAGTCTCATATTATTTCTTCCTCACTACCATAAGCTCATTTGATATCGTCCTTAAGTCCAAATTATTATATTTCACTTCTTGCAATAATGCCATGAAAGGATCAGGATTAGATGATGAGGGAGGCACTGGAAAAGGTAGAGGTGCTTGCAGTGTGGGTAATGGAAATGAGATCAGAGGCAATGGTAATATTGGGAAAGGAATGGATGATGGTAGCTGGGACACTTATTGAGTGGGTAACTATGGAAAACTAGGAGCAGGATGTTGTGGGATAGGAATAGGAGCAATATGAGGCATGCTCGAACTCCATGAGGGAACTAGGTACATGGAAGGCATGGGCTATGAAAATACACTTGAATACAAATACTACGAGAGATCAAGAAGAATGGGTATAGTCATTTTAGATGGAAGCCTATGTACAATGATTAAGTCATATTCGACCTTCTATGGTTGAGTGTACAAATTGGAAAACATAGTCACATTGGATTGTCACACGGCCATATAAATTTCATTGTTAAATGCTCTAAGGTAGTAAAAGATGGATTGTTCATGTGTGGGCCACAAACCATCAAGAACTCATTATTAGCTTCATGCGAACCTAACATTTAAGTCAACTATCTCCTCCTGTGGATGTCTCTGAATCATTATAAACTGATGCAGTAAGGAGTATGGGTCAACTTGTTCATGAAAATTTTTAATCAAAAACTCCGCCAAATTATCCCATGATGTAATAGTGCCAGGTTGTAGTGATCGATACCAATACAATAATTTCCCTCTCAACGACAATACTAATAACTTTACCATCACTTTTTTTTCCATTATTCTACGGATCATAGCCAAAGAAGCTATATCTTGAATATACTCATAGGCCATTTTATGAGTACCATCATAGGTCAACAAAGCCTTCAAAACTACTTGGGGCACTAGAGTTTGTGCTTGTAAATTTAAATCCCCCAAGTTATTCCATGTTGGGAACTTCCTGGGTGGCTATTGTGGTGAAGGATTATGAGCCATGTGGACTGGTGTATGAGGTAGATCCTAAGAAGCACTAGCGATCGTGTGAGGTAGAGCTTTGAAAAAGGTAGTGGTAGTACTACCTGGGCTTGAGGGAGTGAAAAATACACCAACTAGTCATGATGATGTGACGAATGGTATATGGGATATGTGGGGTAACGAAGATGTACGACGTAAAGTGGATAATTGGGGATGTTCCCCTAGCCTTTGGATATCGTTCGTAGAACTCAATTTTATGATCCAGATTTTTGACCTTCGATCTTGTATTCATGAGATACAAACTTTCTCTATCCTCACATATCGAGATTTATGGGTGTAATCAAGTCACCAGATGTTCTAAATATACAACATGAAGGTGAACATCAAACCTTAATATCGTTGAAGTGGAACATTTGAAGTTCCACCAGGCATGCCAAAAAATATTGGTCAAATATCTTCTTAATCAACAAAACTGCATTTGTGCACCCTAGATACGACCAACATTGAAATACAAGAGGAAAGGAATGTCCCTCATGCCAATATCTAGAGAGGGTTGACTCCCAAAGTAAATCCTATACTGGTTTAAGATTAGAGTTGCAGGAAAGAAATTGGAAATAACAAAAATAAAGGGGAAATATGGCCAAGGCCGAAATGTAGAATTTGGGTTAGACTAGCAGCAAGAATTCCACTAAGTTTTATAACATCATTTAACAGGAGGAAGGTAGCAAAATTTCACTCACACATTTGTAGAGATAACCTTCAGATTGCATTCCAAAACTTACTCACTCACCAACAATATTTTAAATCCATAAGTAGAATTTTAAACTTAATTGTAGGAACATGAGCATAAATAGAAATGCTTTAAAACAGAAGGAAATCACACACACAAGAATTCTTGCAAATTTCAGAAGCCAAGTCTCTTCTATTAATGCAGATAACTTAAGAAGTGTTCCTGCATAATGTCCAACCTCCTTTACAATGGAAATTTTATTAGTATTTATAGAGGATTTTGCCTCTTTCATTAAATGCACATAAGAACAAAATGATCGCAAATCAGGAACAAAAGTGAGGAAATTCCTCCTTGGAAATATTGAAAATCCATCCTTCTAGAAAAACGATCCATTTTTCAAGGGAACATTCTCGGTAAATCGATATTCTAGGTGTCGATGCACAAAAAATCAATACCTTGAAAATACACTCCCGCTTTGGAAATCATGAAAAATATCCTACGCTTCTAATATGGCTTCCTTCTTCACTTGGGATTCATGATTCGAGTTACTTGTTGCCACCATTTTTTAATGCTCGCTACATCCTGCTCTGGGCACCTTTTAAAACTTGACTATATTCCTCATAACCATGGCAAAACTCATATTTGGAGAACTTTATCTTTGGAATCACATTCACCCTTTCTGCCCGAAACTGTGTTCACCTCTCAACAAAAAATATTTTTGTCCAGTCTTCTAATATTCAGTGTGTTTGCATGATTTAGTTTTGGGAACACATTTGCCCATGGGAGGGGTGAACGGGATGTTCGCCCCTCGACTAGGGTGAACATGATCACATTTCATTTTGAAGCGTGTTCGCATATGGGAGAGCAAACATGTTTTCATTTCATCCTTTGGGGTGCATTCACCCATGGAAGGGGCGAATGGATGTTCACTGCTCGACCAGGGTGAACGTGACTGTATATTGTCACACCCTCCTCTGACTATAAAGTTCACCCCAAGGAGGAGCGAACGAAGCTTTCACCCCATCCTTGGGGTAAACGCTCCTTATCGCCGAATTTTTTTTGAGAAGGCGAAGTGCATAATTGTACATTATTTTTGTAATATTTTTGCCCCAAATAGGGGCAAACAAAGCTTTTGCCCCATCCTAGGGGTGAATGCACTTCTACATTCCATTTTCTGATGCTTTTGAATTATGCAATTCCTTGCATTTTTTAGCTTGATCTTTCTTTCCTCATTTTTGCAAAGTGTACATGTTCAAAAACATCATTTTGAATATAGTGATTTGTGCAAAATAAGAGAAGTGCACTTCAAATATAGTAAATTTGAATCCTAAATGAAGTTTTACATTTGTTTTTTCCTTTAAAAATTCAACACTGAATACTAAATACATATGCAAACAAAAGGTAACATATGAAACTAATTCAAAATAAATATTGTCGTATTACAATAAAAAATGCTCGAACAAAAATCCCAATGTGGCAAAATGCAAAAATGCCAACACCTACACTGATAAGGAAATATTTGTGGAGGTTAAAGCAAATATATTTGATTCTATGCTTCACAAGATCATAATGTGCTCTCAACATCCTTGATGGAAGGACTGGTAGTTGTATCTAGAGACACTCATCCTTAATTATAAGGCCAAATTTAGTTATGAATGGATATTTCCATACTTACCCATGGTTGATAAAAATAAATGCTTGTTGAGGTCTCTTCAACCAGGTATATTTGGGCTCATTATTTTCACACAACCTGGTTTGCATATCTTGAACCCAAATAAGCTATCTTCACCTAGATTTTAATTCACCAAGGTCTCCCAATTGGTATATGACTTATCTATATCTGGATTCCCAACCCATTGATTTCATTCTACCATGATCCTCAAGATCATTTTCACCTTTTTTTAAGATATCATACGACTTAGGTAACCTAGAAGTGGAGTTTTTTATTTTTTTCTAACCTTTTATCCCATAGTGGTTCACATGGAAATAAATTTTCCTTGGAGACCCTCTTCTTCATACAGTGCTTCTAGAAGTTTTACCTCTTTACAATAAAAATTTTGTTTTCTTTGTGGAAATCTAAAAATGATTCCTTGTTCTCTCAAGCCTTTGCTATTCCATTCTACAATATTGTTGACAGGGTCAATGTTGTTTCTTTTTTGTTGTTGTAGGTTTCAATTCATGACAAGAAAGCAGTGATGAAGTTTGCTATTTTTTGGAATTTATTGAGCACTAGGGGGATGCTCCTTGTGTTTTATTACACTGGTCATTTATCTAACCAAATACATAGAGCTTAAGATTTAATGTGGTAGTTATGGTCATTGAGATGAATTGTCCCCTGTGCTAGGTAAAAACACATGTTTTAGGTGAGAAGTGATGACCAAGAGTAATCAACCAAAGATGAACATCCATAGTTCTTATAGATGTGATAAAAATAGTTAGTTGTCTGAGGCATGTTTGGCCTCTATTGTTTATGGACAATTAATGGCTATGTAGGGGTGTGCTTATAAACTTGTTTTTTCGTTGCTTGTAAATAATTATATTTTAGTTAATATAAATGTTTTTTCAAACAAAATATTATTTATTTTTTAAAGCAATTTTGGTATAATATAAACAATTCTAGGTTATTATGTTGTTATATTTTTGTATTGCTTTGTTAGATATATAAAAATATAAGTGACATTCTTGTTGGAATAGTGTATTAGTATGTTGTTGGGATCACATTATAGAGGCCCACATCTGAATCACAAGGATGGTAGCCCTTGTTTTGTCCTATATGATTTGACTATTAAAATATCTTGAACAAAAAAAAAAACAAGTAAATCCAAAATTTTCTTCTTGATTAAATTTTTAAATATTTTTCAATACTTATCACCATAGTAGAAAATTCAAAATTTCTACTAGAAAGAAAAAAAATTAATAAAACAAATTATTTTTTTTGTGTTTTTTACTTAAAAAAACAAACACATCTACTTAAACCTAGAGTAGCATATAATAATCTAAAAGATCACTCAAATAATTTTTCTATCATATCATATTCATATTATCTATCTTGATTTAAATTATAAATAAATTATAAGAAAAAGGAATATATATTATATATAGATATATATATTTGTGTGTGTGCACACGCGCGTGCATGTGCATGCGCGTGCGTGTTTGTACGCACGCCAAAATAATCAACTAAGAAATGTTATTTTAAATAAATAGTAATTAAAATAATCATCTATCAAATGTTTACCCACAATACCCATCTTCTAAACATTTTGATCTACCTTATATTAACTTTTTATTTGTTGTAGAGTCAACGAATAAGATAAGAGATAAAAATAGATTTTTACTCCACAGATTTAAAAGTCTCGTAGGGACATTCTGGTGGTATGTTGTTGAAGTGTTATCGTCTCATTATGACTTCAGAGAATGTGACCCCAAATATACCACCGTTATACTTTTCCTTCAACAAAAAAAATTAGAATGTTGATATTAATGATTACAGTTTGAATGATATTTTTAGTAATACATTATGCTAAAATAATTGGCCCATGATGTAATCACACTATGGTGGACATAGATGAGCTTTATACTCCGACAGCATGTTACCAACAAATTTTAGTATGTACCTTTGGTATTACAAATCTAACTAAGGTATGGATTTAAGTCAATGTCAAGGGACACTATGTAAGTGTCACGATTTGTGAGGACCACACTCTTGGGTTTCAATGTGGTGACTAAGCCATTGATTAGAGATTTGTTGTAGAACTCATACTTTGGCACATTCTATGAAAAAATAA
This sequence comes from Wollemia nobilis, assembly GCA_028583015.1. Taxonomy (NCBI): domain Eukaryota; kingdom Viridiplantae; phylum Streptophyta; class Pinopsida; order Araucariales; family Araucariaceae; genus Wollemia; species Wollemia nobilis. Next base: position 2,918,862 of record JAQPPZ010002712.1, on the reverse strand, counting down.
GGTATCATAGATGAGGAAATCTTCATACTCCTTGATATTATGGTAGAGCACACACTTTGGCTTCATGCTTTTACCCTATAATTTGCATTTTATTATATAAAAATAAAAATTAGTGGTCCAATATAACTACTTCTATCTACAACTAGTCTAATAAGAATACCACCTTCATGACATCCAATTGAATATCCAAATGTATACATGGTTTACCATAGTCACCACCAAGAGAATTTCAAATTGCATCTCGTGCATTGTTGAAATGTTCCATACTAGTAAGACCACCAACAAAAAAAAATCCCAAAAAATATTTTTTTTGTTGTTAGTGGAATTCAAATATGGGTTTTGATGCAAAACTTATTAATGTGGATTAGTGTGTTTCCAATGTTATTGGAGTGATATTCTATAGTAGGGATGGTATGTCTATCTATCATAAGGATTACAATAATTAGTTTCTTCAATATGTTCCTTACTAGAGGATTAAGCTTTATATGTTGTCTTATATATCATTTAACTAATATTTCAAATATAAATATAGTATAAATTTATATTCTTTACAATGTTTGCAAAAATATTATGAATTTAATGAAAAGACCTTCAATACAACACTAGCTTAGTGATCATACTCCTCCAAAAGCTGGGTTATTTTCAATAAACAAGATAGACCACCATGAATTCAATAAAACCTTAAAATAAATGAGTAAATGAAAATGATAATTTTAGACTTATGATTAGAAATTATAAGGAATAGCCCAAATTCCTCCACATTAGCCTTATCAATCATCAAAACATTTTATCTATCATTTGATTTACCTTAAATGATGTGGAGTTTAGCCCTATAATGAGAAAGAAATACCAAATTCATGGAAATTCAAAAACTTGATTTGTCATATGAAATCAACATTATTAACACTATATTTGCATGCATAGTAAAGTTGCTTCCTTTTCTTATTAAACTTTACAAATCCAAACCTTAGGGATTATTTACCATGGACACTTCAAAAGTTTTGGGTTATTCCCTAAACAAAATATTTGGACTATTTAATCTTCACAAGATTGGTATATTTCAATTAGATATATTCTAAGAAAACAATGGATATAAGCATTATAAACATGATACAACTATACATTCTAGAAAAAATGTCATTCAATCAATGTTTTTTGATCAAAAAAATCAAAGGACAAGCAAATATTTATGAGGAAAAAATCAAATCACCCAATATTGCTAGAGGCTAATGACCATTAGTGTAGGTTGACCAACAAAAAATACTCAAATTATCCACTTATCAAGCCACAACATGATATACAATATCAAGGAACCACTAGTATCATCACACATTTCAATTTATATATGTCCCTAATTAATCTTAACCTACTCAATTTGTTAATAAAAATTAAAAACAATACCTATTATATTTGTTTATCAAAAACTTTTATTGTAAATTGTCAAAAAAATCGAGCACTTCATTAGATGCATCTAACATAGTAATATATTCTTCGTGAACATATGGGTATTAAACACCCATCATTTACAACTATTAAACACTTCAGCTTAAATATAAAAAGAAGTTGCTGCGAAGGCCCAATTCCTAGTTTCCCTTTCTCAGATATCATCCCATTTAAGCAAGGCTTTTTTGCCATTCTCTTGCCAAATCCATATAGACATACAAGACAAAGACCATCCACGTATGTCATCAAGAAAATTCCACTTGACCAGATTCACCACAACTTTCCAAGCTTGTTGTATAGCATTTGGGATTTCCAGATTTCACTTTAGCTGAAAGTGTTTGTCTGGTTAAGTGGATGCATATTTCAGATACTTGTTCTTCATGTTGGCAGAGAGAGACTGTAAAGCATATTTTTTGGGAGTGCCCAAAGTCTAGGCGGATCTGGAGGAATTCTTCCTGGCTTTATAGCGGTGTGTTTTCTGGCTTCATCAGTTGTAAGAGGGTTATTTTTGGGGATCAGTTGGACTATGTTTCTTTTCACCTTGTGTTTTGGCATATCATCAGGATCTCTATCCTTTTCAGTATCTGGAAAGGACGTTGTAATCAAGTCTTTATAAAAGAGAAGGCTCTCGTTGATATATTAATAAGTAATGCTAGTGTTTTAGTTTCTTGCCAAGTGAAGGCCTTTAGGGAGGCTATTTTGAAGAAATGTCTTAAGTTGGATAAGAATGTTAGATCATATTGTTACTTTTGTGCAAGTTGATGTAATTTTGATGTATTTTTTATTCATTTATTAATGAGAAAGTATTATTTCAATTCAAAAAAAAAAACTATTAAACACTTGACATGGCATTCAAGAGCATATAATTAATTGATTATACACTCATGTATGATATAGACTCCCTCTTTATTTAATAAGTCCATAACAAAGCTACCAATGCATGGTTTTAATAAAGAATTTTTCTTTGTGCTTGAGAAGATGTATTTCATTTAATTTCCATATATTTTTTTGGTTTTGAAAAAATATTTTTTAAACCTTAGAAACATACACAAATCTATTGTAACCTTTAAAAATTTGTGGAAAATCATTAGTGGGAGATCAAACATATATTAAATATCTAGACTTTGTATGACTGCTATGTCCATGCCCTATGATAGACATTATAATATCAACACACTTAGATAAAAATTATTAATAATTATGCATACCAAGTTTTTTCTTTTAAAAACACAACAAAAACCAACACACACATTGTGGTTTGAATCTTGGACCTTCCAAAGAGAAGTCAAATCCCTAACCACTGCATTGTACCCATTGGGACATTTTATCAAGTTTGAATTTATTATTATTTATATTATTAAAACATTTAATTATGTATATAATAATTTAATTTTAATTTAATATAGTATAATAGGATGACATTAGATCAACTAGCTAAATTTCTCAACTTACAAGGACATCCAAGTTCAAATATTGCCAAACATGATACATCCTTAATTACCAAATTGTTGCAATACCAATATGTGGTCATGATGTAAATATTAGGAGGCATTGTTTTAATTCCATATAATCAGTTTAAAATGCAATATAATATAAAATAAAAATTATTATTATATTAATAATTTATTGTAAACCAATGAATAATTGAATGGAGAATAAATATATTATATTTTTAGTTCTTTTAATGGATTATATGGGATGAAGTTTTGTATATAGTGATTTATTAGGAAAAAAATCAATAATTTATATAGGATTAAGACAAATATGATCTATATTATACCATGACCATTATCATGATATTTCAACAAACCACATATTGTTATTACAATAACTTGGTAATTATGTATGTATTGCATGGCAAGATTTTAGCTCAAACCTTTGTATTGACATTATAAATTCCTTTTGAACAATTGGACTTATACCATTTATTAAAATGTTAAAATTTACCCATGGGAATCAAAATCATTCTTTATGGTGTGAAGCTTATCACTTCTAATTATTTATTCAAGTTCATTGGGCAAAAATATTAAGGTGTGCCTATGGTATTTGAACCTTGGTTTGTGTTATAAAAGTTTTTACTCCTAATTAATCATTCTAAATCCTATAAGATAAATGCTAAGGTTAAACCATGAGATTAATACCTTGGTGCATGATGGTCAATTTTTTTCTTCCATTACTTATCCTAAATATATTATGAAAAAAATCTTATGATTAATACATTATACAAATAAAACCACATTCAAAGCCTAACATCATAGAAAATTAACACTTTATATATAAAAAGAGCACTAACTACTAATTTTGTAGCTGGTGGACAGTCTCGTCCTCCTACATATAAGACAAGGATGGACTAACTATATTATTCATTGGTTAGGACAATGACGCTCCATGTTGATAAATGGTTTTAATTCCCTTTATTCACATAGTTATCACATTTTTGCCACCTTTCATTGTCATTTCTACTTGTTAGATTTTACAAAGCTCTAAAATAAGGATATATTCATGCTTTAAGGATATCTTTACACATGTTGCCTAAAGCACATGTCCTTTAGATCAATAATGATAATATAGCCATTTTAAATGATGATTATGGTTGTTAATCAATTTATAAGGTTTTTAATATATGATAATGATCCTAGCATATTTGTATTGCTAAGATGATGCATTGTTTGGACTGAAAGTTATGATTTTATAGATCCAAAAGTAATGTAATTCAATCATCATCCTCAAAAATGAAAGCTATCCTTATCATCTACTATAAATAACCACATTGTCTCCACAATTACTCACCTTATTGTCAAATGTCTACTATGCATACTCTTGATATTTGCTACTACTAATATTACTCTTAAGCTTTTTTCCTCTATTACTATTATGACACATGACCCTATTTCTCTCTTTTTCACTCTATTTTTCATAAAAGTGTTAGTAAATCCATTGATCACAAGTTCATTGGATTCCATAAAGGATTATAGAATACTATAAAAATTTATAGCCAAAGATTGAAGTTTCTCAAGGATTGATTTTCAAGGCACATCTAATTATTTGCATTCATTCTAGGTGTAATCACTCCTTTTTATAGTGGTGATATTACAAGCACGCTAGAATAGAAGTGAGTTTTTTTATTGTTTTGAATTGTAGATGATATTATCCTTGAATCCCTAAGTGTCAAATATTTAATTTACTTATCATAGATTATTATTTTTTTGGATTAGTTTAGTTTAGTGTGTACTTGTATATTATCTCTTAATTTTAACTAGGAATCAAATAATTTTAGCTTTAGTAACATGAATGTTTTTTTACTGTCTTGGTTTAAGTATTTTAGTATATCTTGTATTAGTTCATGTAGTTGTATAAGATATCTCATTTTTATCATAAACATTTTGGTGCACTTGACATGAAATACAAGTTTTGAGGATTTTATATTTTATTTTATGGTCTACTAGGTTATTTACCATTGGTTATACACTATCTACTACATTTTGATATAGGCTAGGTGGTCCCTCCATAGGTTTTCTCTTTTTCATAGTGATGTATTAATTTTTTTTTTTTGTTTTGCTATAGGGGTCCTTGGTAGTTTTCTTGCTTAAGGATAAAAACATTGTCAAAGCCTTGGTTGCTCTTGAGTAAGTTATTTGCTTTTTTTTTGTGGCCCCTCTCACTTCTCATAAGGGATTTGAAATGACTAATAGATATAATAAAAATCAACTTTTAGAATTTCCCACAAAAAATAAGAGGATCTGATTCATGACATTACTCATGAAATTAATACTATCCATCATCTTACTCTTGATAATGAACTCTCAATTATGGACTACATAGATATAGATTCAAATTTTGATTATTAAGGGATCCAAATAAAAACTATGATGAACCATATAGCTTAGTTGTAGGATCCTAGTGGGCTTTGAGAACTTTTGCATTCAACAATAATGATAAACATAAAATTAAACCAAGATCATCAATTACTGTGATGATAATAAAAAAATAGATATGAACACAAACAAAAATTTACGACATATATTTGAAGTACCATAGACTTCCTAAGCCTCATGAAAAATTCTAGCTACATATATGAAAAACCTTAGGGAATCTAATGCATATGATCTATACATTTATAGGAGGGATACTAAGAAGCAGATGGAGATCACTAGAGGAGAAATATAAAAGTAAATGCAATATATACCATTTATAACTAGTTGTCATCTCTCCAATCCTATGTCTCAATGGTCCTCCTCCTTCATCTCCCCTAGCGAACCTTGGGGTGGCTCTTATTATATCTATTGATCCTAATTTGATAAATTGTTGAAGCTAATATCTATCCCCTAATGTAAAATTGATAGACATGTTTGGGCATATACCTAATTTTTTTTATTATGATACTCAAGCATTCATTGATAAATTTACTATATATTAAAGGCTTTGTTGAAGATAATTACTAGGGCTTTCGTAAGAAATGCTCTTGATTGATTTACATATTTATATAAAGACTATTGATTCCTTAGATACTTTTATCAATAGACTATAATAAGAATTTAATGATGACATGATTATGAAGGAATCAATGGTTATTTTATTGGATGCTAAAAAATCCTTAATCAATCTATAATTGATTTCTACAAGAGGTGCAAAATATTTAAATGCCATGCTAATATGATCATTGCTAAAGAGTAGACTTCAAACATATTTTAAAATGATCTTAGATCACCTTTTCAGGCTAAGATCTAGGATAATAATATATATAGTTTTTCCTCTCTAAACAAGGTCTTACAATTTGTTATAATCCTTGAAAATTAGTAAAATAAGAAAGGCCAAATATCCTTAAAACCTAGAAACCTTGACCAAAATATTATAGGGTATGGAATTTATAATTCAATTATTTGATATACCTCTAATGAGATTGATATAGCTAGAAACCCTATGGTTATGTTGATAGAATCTAAGGGTGGTCCAAGACCTGAGAATATGGTGACATAGTGGACTGATGAATATTTCTCAAAATTTGTTGCCCATCTAAGCTTAGGAATTATCATTATAAAAATAATTTTAAAGCACTGAAATGGCATGATCCCAACCAATTATACTTTTGGTATGAAACTTATGGCTATAATTATACTATTTTCATGATTTGGGCAAATTCTACTTTAAACAAGCCTTTGGTCCTAATTTTAACATTGATAAAATAAAAAATGATATGATCAACTTGATCAATAAAAATAAATAATATCTCTAGGAAAATTATAATCAATATCACTACTAGAGGTTACGTATTTATAAAATGCCATTTCCTAACCATTAGTAAGATCCCAACCAACATCAGGGAGAGAATCAATATCAAGGTCAAGGGTTTAATAAATGAGGCCATAAAAACTATAAAAATAAAGGATTTCATCCTAATCATAGTAACTAAGGGTATAACAAAGAAGGATTTTATAATGGTAGCTACTGCCAAATTCAAAATCCTAGATCTAGTACTTCTCAAAATGCCTCTTAATTTAATCAAGTCTTTGTCCAACTGGCCTCAAATGGATAATACATTTGTAATCAACCATATGTGGCTCATTATGTCAAAATTTTAGAGGTGGAAAGAGAAACTATTATGTTTGTTATTACTAGAAGTGCACCTCAATACAAAAATCAAATTAGGCAAAAATCAATCCAAAAAAAATCAATAAAATTTCATATCCTCACATAGTTATTTGAGAATCTACTGCAATTGCAAAAATATCAATAAACATATAAAACATTCTTAACAATGCCTTAGACAAGTCTATAGACCAAGTTGCTTCTAAAAATATTGAAATGCAACAATCACCACTCAAATAGTGATCTCAACATCTATTATAGAAAAGCATCATGATCTTACTCATCCCAAAGAATCACTACTTAAAGGTGTCATGTACAAAACTAAGACATGTGATATAGTGGAAAAGTTGTGTACAACCCTATGTAAATTCCCATACTTAGAATTACTTGGGACATATTGCTATCTACAACAACATTTATAAGACTTGTGGTATGAGGTGTAGATGCCCGAACAAAGGGTTTCCAATATTATGTCCATTAGTCTGGGATATTATGAAGAGTAATACATTAAATCACATAAATAAAATCTTTGTATTATATGTTTTTATTTAAAAAACATGATTTCTACTTGGTAAGGTCTAATGCGTTGCATTTGATGATAATAGTAGTTTATAATTATATGATGGTCTATATGGATTTGGTTGATAGATAAAATAAATATCCACAAATAAAATATCCTATCATTTATAAGTCATTGCTATACTTTTTAGTGGTAGACTACAAGATCAAGTGGGTTGAATTTGGTTAAAATTTTGAATTGGGCTTAAGTAAGTAAGAGTACAATTTATTGCATTTAATTTCAAACTAACTATAAAATTATATCAGGTAGACCATGGACTAGTAAGATGAGAGCCATAACTTCCTTTACTTATCAAGTGATTAAATATGCCATGAAATGTTTTTCAACATAGAGGAAGAATTTGATCCTCGGGGATATCATCTACCAAATTATGGAATTTATTTTATTATTTCTATGGATGAGATGCAAAAGGTTTCAATTTATAGAAATGATCCAAAATGGACTTCTAGAAGGAAATTATACAAGGGGTATCATCATTTTTTCTTGAAATACCCTCAAGATAGGTATGATTAAGAAGATTATCAACCTAATTTAGATTTTACTACTCCCTTTCCTTAAGAGATAATTGACAAATTTCCATAATTGTTGAAGCCTAAGAAGAGAAAATATCCTATGTTGTTCTTTCAATGGCTGGAAAAACTACATAAAACTCATTAGGATGCTACCTAATTTAAACAAGTCATATTTTGTGTGAATAATGAAAACATGGGGAAGGAGACTGGTAGTGATATTGACAATGACATTAATCAAACCTTTAATATTGAAATTGATAATGCTTATTTTTCTACTCCTATTTTTGAGGTGGGCATTGGGTATTATTAAGTAGGTTAAATAAAATTTTCTATTTTAAGTGATCATGATTGTTATCCTATTGTAAATTTTTATGAAATTGTTTATCATTTTAACAATAATTTATTTGCTTATTGCATGATTAAACATTTATGAACGTAATATATATATAAAAATAGAGTAGATAAGTAAACAAAAGTTAATATTCTATTATCTCTATGTACAAATATCTAAACATACCACATGAAATAGAAAGTATTTATTTTCCTAGGCATTTAAAAAAGGCTAAAGTCTATCATTTCTAAAACTACCATGATGATAGACGAATTATTGGTTTTGTCTCTCAAAATTTTAATTCCTACACTATTGTATTATAATCCTAAGCTACGATTAGTTGTTAGCTTGTCTACTATAGAATTTTATCCAATAGAAATGATATTACCTCTTAAAGTAGTGATCCTGATCAAATTAACTTTTCTACATTTTTTTATTTTATTCATGTTGTCTTAGGAGTCCCTAGCAATTGTCTAATATTTTAAATGATATTTAAAAAAAAACCATGACTACCTCTTAATATGGTGATCATAAATTTCCCTATGTTTTAGAAAATAGTGAGCTTTCAAGCATTTGTTATTTTACTTGATAGCTAGTTTGTAAATATGGTAAGCTAAAAAGTGGTTTAGTAGTTTGACCAGTCCTACAGCTTCTTATCCAGTGTGGCATTTAATTAAATTTTAATTTTCCCCTAAATTTAAACCAGGATTGTCATTGATGCTTTGTTAAAATTTTACAAGCAATTAGAACCATACGCTGGTCACCACATATCTATATTTCTTAATTTTTAGTCACATGATCAAATATTCTCTCAAAATAGGGACAAATGGGCATGAGGTTAAACCAACTATTCAAATCCTAAATAGTGTTATCTTTCTCCTATAATTATTTAGTTTTGAATCTGAAGAACACAAACTTATACTAAGGGGGGTGAACAGTATAAGACCACTATTTATTTTTCTTTCCCAATCAATATTATGCAATGTATAGATAGCAAAATCAACAGTAGTAATCAAAGCAATGTACAAAACACCACACACAATAGAGAAACCACAATTTACATGGTTCACCCAATGTGGGCTACTCCACGAAGAAAATATTTCACTAAAACTTTCTCGATCAATCTCTTGGGAATACTTTCCCTATTACAATGTTTATGGACCTCTGTCCAAAGGAGATGTTGATCCCATAAATAAAGTTTATGGATCTCTATCCACAAGAGAACTCCTTCTCCTCTACTTTGGCTAGTGATCCTCTAGAAGACTACTACCTCCACTACACTGGCTTGTGGATCTCTCTCCACTGAAGACCCTTGTCCCCACTCAGAAGACCTGTCCTCGCTGCCCTGATAGATGGATATCTATCCACTGGAGACTATTGTCCTCTCTGATTTTTCACCTCAAAATATCTATCTCAAATCTACACTAAAAATAGTCCTTTGGTCTAGTACAAATTTTCTCAACAAGTACACACAAAACTTGCTCAAATCTTCTCAACAAGTCCACAGAAATTTTTCAAATCTGCTCAACAAATCCACACATAAATTTATCAAATTTGCGTAACAAGTCCACATAGAACTTGCTCAAATCTTCTCAATAAGTCCACAAATAACTTGCTAAAATCTTCTCAACAAGTCCACACATAACTTGCTCAAATCTACTCAACAAGTCCATATAGAACTTGCTCAAATCTGCTCAACAAGTCCACACAAAACTTGCTCAAATATGCTCAACAAGTCCACACATAACTTGATCAAATATGCTCAACAAGTCCACACAGAACTTGTCCAAATATACTCAACAACTCCATATAGAATTTGCTCAAATATGCTCAACAAGTCCACATAGAACTTGTCCAATCTCATAGAAACATAAAGAGAATTGTTAGAGACTCAATATACTTCAACTCAATGCTCAATAAATTTCTCAACTCAATTCAGAATATAGAATAGTTTGTTTTATAGAACTTGAACAATCACTTCACACATCCACTTGACCAGGCTCAACTAACTCTACTCAACCAATCACTTAATGAAACTCCCCTTTCTCACAAACCCTAGTCCAAGCTTGTAACCACCAACTCAAAATGTTTCAAACAATGCTCAACAACTAATCTCACATAACAATGATATTCATGTTCTTTTCATACCCTAGTTCGATTTCTTTGCATGACAACCCACTTCAGCAACAATTCTTATAAAACAATCTTTAGATAACAATGATACTCATGTTATTTTCAAAATCCTAACTCAATTTCTTCACACAACCAATGGCTTCAATAACAATGCTTATTAAACAAGGTTCTAATCACAACTCTTGATGCATTAACTCAAACACTCTAAAAAAGGAAACCCTAATCAAGTCCTTTTCACTCCAAACTTATTTTCCAGAAAACCAACCAATCAATTTTAACTTTGGAAAATGTGCACATAACTTTTTATTGATGATGAAGGAATATTCTAAATCTGCCAAAATCTCAAACACTTCTTTCTAAGCTCAAAGAAATTATAAGGTGATTAATTTTCTCAAATTATAATGCAAACATTAAAACATACATACACCTTATCATTCCATCTTTAATAAAACATTCTTCAACATTTACAAAAAGTAAATTACTACTTACACCTTATAATATCCCACTAATATTCAATGTAATCTTCTTTTCAAAAACAACCTAAGACAAGAAGCTCCCTTTATCCTTTTAATATTTCAATAAATGAATATGCCAAAATAATTTATTAAAATAAAACTTAACACATTATTCCTCCAACTAATCAAAAATCATGTCCAACTAATAAACCTTTCATGTACCCTTTTAACTCCAAACTTTAGGCATCACACAAAAAATTAAACTTCAAAAATAATTACCTTGCATTGGAGAGGAATTGAACACACAGTGCAACCTCAATCGGTGCCCTAGCCATGGCTCCCAATACCGCGGAATCTAGGCACTTTCTTGAGGATAAATGAGCACCATGTGCTCAAAACCTTCCATGCAAGCCTTGCACAAAACGTGTGCCTTCCTTGGCACTCAACACCAATGCAATTACCACAAACAAAAATTTTTCTGTCGAGTTTCGAACACAAACCTCCTTTCACCCAACACCCTAACACTATCCTCTATACCACTAGACCACTTGCCTCATTGGCGCTTGGTCTTTTGGTGCAAGTCCCCTTGACGTTATTCATTGGTGCTTAAACAAAAATGTTCAATGCTCTTTCTTATCAATTAAAAACACTATTGAATGCTTCTATTATCCAGCAAAAGGATGATCTCAAATGCCTTTAAGGCATAGCTTATATACCAAATTTCTTCCTCCATGCATGACGTTGGTGCTTGATTTACCCTCGATGATTTTTGGATGTTGGCATTCTAATTACCTTTAGAGCTTTATCAACTTATAAATTTATTAATTTCTTTTGAATTTAAATTTTATAAATTAATTCTTTAAACCCTATGGTTTTATTTAAACCATATTTCACTTTGCACCTTGGTATAAATAATATTTATTTATAAAATTTAAATTCATTTTGAATTTAAATAATTTATCAAATAATTATTAAATCTCTCTTTAGCTTTTCAAATAAACTTTCTTGGGTTTTTATGAAAACCAATTAACTTATGCTTACACATAATATTTAAAAATATATTGGAGCCCTTTGCCTTTTACCTTTGGATTGTTCCTCTTGACCTTTGAATTTATTAGAAGCTTCTTTCTGAATACCAATGACAATTTTGATAACTTATTTCTTGATAAATTCCTTGACATTATTGATGACCTCATTTATTGACATCAATGACAAGTTTAACTTTAAGGACTCAAAATGTCCAATAATCTCCACATTTGTCATTTATGGTAATCCAAATTATTTTTACCGAAAACTTGACTATTTCCTATTTTGCTCCCCCTGCTCTCTTCAAATACCAAATCTCTCCCCCTTACTCAAATCTCTCCCCCTTTGACATCAATGGAAAATGGCATTCTTGGGGCTCAGGTCTAAGAATGATCCTCTTAGGTTAGCCCCTCCCCCACCTCCTCTTGAGGTGGTTAATTCGGGGGTGGAAGTATTTCTACTCCCAGAAAGCAATGTTCTTTACCTTTATCCTCTTTTCTTATTATTTGATCCTTCTGATTCCTTTGACTATTTTATTCCATGTCCATGTTTTTGTTCTTGTTCATATCCATATATCTATTTATGTTCCTGTTCCTATTCATATACCTGTTTATGTTCCTGTTCATATCCATGTTCCTATTACTATTCTTGTTCCTATTTATATTCATAATATACTTGTTTATTGAATGTCTGATCTACACCACTTTTTTGTGTTACCATCATTGTTGCACTTATAATACTTAATGTTATTATTCCTTGGAGGTGCAAATGCCATATGATTTCTCCTAGTGAAGTCATATCCTCTTCTATCATGAACCCTGCAATTCATTGCCTTGTGACCAAACTGATTACATGAGTATTAATACCCATGAAAAATTTGTTTGTTCCCATATTCATGTCTTTCCCATGTCATGCACTATGAAGCCATGTGCCCAGACCTGTGACATGAAAAATATCTTCCATTAAAGTTTCCTTGTCTTGACCTCATATGTCTCTTAGTCTCTTTTGACCTGTTTTGATTGTTGTTCCATATGTATCTTCTTTGTGCATTATTCCTATCTTTGTTGAAATCTCTATTTTCCAACTCATCCTCAGATGTCGCACTTTATTTTACACTGTATTCTTATGAAATATCTTCATCCAAAGTTTCTTATCCTCCAAAACTTGAGGATGATTCTCCTTCCTATTTATTTTGAACTTGTTTAAAACCAAGTCCTGTTTTGTTTGATGTATTCTTTTGTGTCTTGATGAACTCATCCAAGTTTTTTGAGCTATTTTTGAACCCTTTCATCTTGATATTAGAGTCCTCCAAATCTTATATTAGTAGTACCACTTCTTGTGCTAACTTCTTACATTCTAAGATATTGCTTCTAACTTGTCCTTGAACCTTTTTGCCTTAGCCTTTTATTTTTATAAATCCTTTATAAGCAAACTTCTCTCTTCATCATATTTTTGGAATTGAATTTCAAGTTTAGAGTTTTGCTTTCTTACCTTCTTTATTTTTTCAATGGCATAGATAAGTTCTTCCTTGAGATCATATCCATCCTTTTATGAATATTCCTCTATTTGTTTACCTTTTTTTGCATCTTCATTTTATTTTTTCTTGTATTCTATGAAATCACCTTGTTTATCTTCCAATTCCATTAGAAGATTTTTATCTGGTCCTTCAAGTGTATCTTCATATTCATCGTCACTGAAACTATAACCATCCTTTGTACAACTATAGTCAATATGTCCAAAGTTACCACATCTAAAATACTTGAGAATGATTGGAGTTCTTTTCTTAACTGGTTATTTCTCTTCAATCATAAATAGGACCTCATCTCTATCATTATCTAAAAAACTAGCATCACTATCACTTGAGTACTTACTTGCCTTATCTGCATAATAGCTTTTATTTTTCCTTTGAAAAAACTTCTTTCCTTATTTGCTTTGTCTATCCTTGTTTTTATTTTGGTGCTTTTATCTTTCTAATTCCATGTTTTTGTGATCCTATCTTTCTTCACCATTGTTGTTCTTGGATTCTTGACAATCTATTGCAAAATATCCATACTTTCTACAATTGAAACACTTAAAAGATATTAGATCTCTGCATCTTCTATAGTCCTTATCTCTTCTATCATAGTTATCTTCTTCATCACTGGATGACTCATTGCTTGATTCCGACTTCTTACCCTTTGTCTTATTGATTTCTTTGAATGATGCTTCCTTCTATGGAATAGGATATTTTGTTCTTATCTCAAATGTTGTGACCATACCAAGAAACTTATCTCTAGTCAAAGTATCATCATCCATTGGCACTTCTATAGTAAAACTTGTTCACTGAATCTTTTTGGAAGAGATCTTAATACTTTATCACAAACATCATATTCATCAATCTTCATTCCAAGTCCTTGCATACCATTTATAATCTCATCAATTCGAAGTAGATAAGAACTAATATTTTCATAATAATTCATTCTTAATGCTTCAAGTTGTCCTTTGAGATTTTGCATCTTTGCTTTCTTGACACTTTTATCTCCTTCATATATATTTTTCAATTTATCCCACATTTATTTTGTAGTTTTACAATGCATAACTTTCATAGAATTTGTTCTATGGAAACCTCTCACAAGTGCATTCATTGCTTTTGAATTATAGTGTTGTAGAAACTTACCTTCCTTATATGTAGGAGGATTGACTAAGGGATTGTATCCAAATTCTAATGCTTCCTAAATTTCATTGCCAAGTGCCATCAGGTAGATATTCATCATCATAATCTAATACATATAGTCACTTCCATCAAATACTGGTGCTAAATTATTTGAGGACACCTCCTTAGGATCCATTGTGTTCTTGTTAGCTTTTCGTTCAAGCTGTTAAACTCTTATGAAGGAACCTGATTTGATACCAATTGAAGAACATAAGCTTATACTAAGAGGGGGGTGAACAGTATAAGACAAATTTTTACTTTTATTTTACAATTAATATTATGCAATGTATACATAGAAATATCAACAACAGTAATCAAAGTAATGTACAAAAATCCACACACAATAGAGACACCACAATTTGTGTGGTTCACCCAATGTGGGCTACTCCATAGAGAAAATATTTTCACTAAAATTTTCTTGATCAATATATTGGGAATCCTTTCCCTATTACAATGTTTATGGACCTATATCCAAAGCAAATGATGATTCCCTAAATCAAGTTCATGGATCTATATCCATAGGATAAATCCTTCTCCTCTACTTTGACTAGTGATCCTCTAGAATACTAATACCTCCACTACACTAGCTTGTGCATCTCTATCCTCTAAAGACTCTTGTACACACTCATAAGACCTATCCTCATTGCCCTGGCTAATGGATATCTATCCACTAGGGATTATTGTTCTCTCCGCTTTGTCACCTCTAAAGATCTGTCTCAAATCTGCACTAAACATAGTCCTTTAGTCTAGCACAAACATGGTCAACAAGTCCACACAAAACTTGTGCAAATTTTCTCAACAATTCCACATAGAACTTGCTCAAATATGCTCAACAAGTCCACACAGAACTTGCTCAAATATGCTCAACAAGTCCACATAGAACTTGTTCGAATATGCTCAACAAGTCCACATAGAAATTTCTCAAATCTAATAAAAAATTCCACACAAAACTTGCTCAAATCTTCTCAATAAGTCCACACAAAACTTGCTTAAATATTCTCAACAAGTCCACACAAAACATGTCCAAATATACTCAACAAGTCCATATAGAATTTGCTCAAATATGCTCAACAAGTTTACATAGAACTTTTCCAATCTCATAGAAACATAAAGAGAATTGTTAGACACAATATACTTCAACTCAATGCTCAATAACTTTCTCAACTCAATTAATAATATAAAATATTTTATTTTATGGAACTTGAACAATCACTTCACACATCCACTTGACTATGCTCAACCAAATATACTCAACCAATCACTTAATGAAACACCCATTTCTCACAAACCCTAGTCCAAGCATATAACCACCAACTCAAAATATTTCCAACAATGCTCAACAACTAATCTCACATAACAATGATATACATATTCTTTTCAAACCCTAGTTCAAGTTCTTTGCATGACAACCCACTTCAACAACAATGCTTATAAAACAATCTTCACATAACAATGATACTCATGTTCTTTTCCAAATACTAACTCAATTTATTCACACAACCAATGGTTTCAATAACATTTTTTATTAAACAAGGTTCTAATCACAACTCTTTATTCCATAAAACCTTGATGCATTAAATCAAACACTCTAAAAAAGGAAACCCTAATCAAGTCCTTTTCACTTCAAACTTATTTTCCATAAAACCAACCAATCAATTTTAACTTTGGAAAATGTGCACATACCTTTTTCTTGATGATTAAGGAATATTCTAAATCTTCCAAAATATCAAACACTTCTTTCCAAGATCAAATAAATTATAAGGTGATTGATTTCCTCAAATTACAATGCAAACATTAAAACATACATACACATTATCACTCCATATTTAATAAAATATTCATCAACATTTACAAAAATTAAATTACCACTTACACCTTATAATCTCCCACTAATATTCAATGCACTCTTCTTTTCAAAAATAACCTAATACAAGAAGCTCCCTTTATCTTTTTAATATTTCAATAAATCAATATGCCAAAACACCTTATTAAAATAAAACTTAACACCTTATTCCTCCAAATAATAAAAAAACATGTCCAACTAATAAACCTTTCATGCACCCTTTTAACTCCAAACTTTAGGCATCACACAAAAAATTAAACTTCAAAAATAATTACCTTGCGTTGGAGGGGAATCGAACACATAGCGCAACCTCAACCGGTGCCCTAGTCGCAACTCCCAATTCTATGCAATATAGGTGCTTTCTTGGGGTTAAACGAGCACCACGTGCTTAAAACCTTCTCCACTCGCCTTGCACAAAATGTGTGTCTTTCTTTGCGCTCAACACTAATGCAACTACCACAAAAAAAAATGTTGCCACCATGTTTCGAACACAAACATCCTTGCACCCAACACCCTAACTCTATCCTCTTTGCCACTAGACCACTTGCCTCATTGGCGCTTGGTATTTTGGTGCAAGTCCCATTGACATTATTCACTGGTGCTTAAACAAAAATGTCTGCTGCTCTTTCTTCCTTATCAATTCAAAATACTATTGCACACTTTGATTATCGAGCAAAATGATGATCTCAAATGCATTTAAGGATTAGATTATATACCAAATTTCTTCTTCCATGCATGACATCGGTGCTTGATTTACCCTCAACAATTTTTGGACGTCAACGCTCGAATTACCTTTGGAGCTTTATCATTTTATAAAATATTTAAATTCTTTTGAATATAAATTTTATAAATGAATTCTTTGAGCCCTATGGTTTTATTTAAACCATATTTCACTTTGCACCTTGGTATAAATAATATTTATTTATAAAATTTAAATTCATTTTGAATTTAAATAATATATCAAATAAATATCAAATCTCCCTTTAGCTTTTCAAATAAAATTTCTTGGGTTTTTATGAAAACCATATAACTTATGCTTCCACATAATATTTAAAAATATTATGGAGCCCTTTGCCTTTTACCTTTGGATTTTTCCTCTTGACCTTTGACTTTATTAGAAGCTCCTTCTTGAATACCAATGACAACTTTGATAACTTGTTTCTTGAAAAATTCCTTGACATTAATGATGACCTCATTTCTTTACATCAATGACAACTTTAACTTTAAGGACTCAAAATGTCCAATAGAATCCATTCTATAAATCTTGTAATCCAAAAGGGAAAAAATCCCCTAATAGTACCATAAGAGTGGTTTTCTTTAATAGCCTAATCCTAATTAGGGAAGGCAAGGTGGTCTGCTTATATTTTCCAAGTTGAGATTAGTTCTAAGTTATATAACCTTCCCCCTAGTCAAAACCATTTTGAAGAAGGTAATGTTAAGAATGCAAAATCTACTATAGACATTAACATAGACATTGTTAAGCAACCATGCATAGTCAAAATTTGGGCTAGCCTATACTCAAAATTTATTTTAAGAAAATCTTAAGTGGAGGGTAAATAAGAAAGAAATAAAAAATTAAGCATTATACAAATATCAATCAAACATTTTTATCAAAAAAATATGAGAATCAAAATATAAAATGTCCTATAAAGCAATAGCAGTGTCAAAAAGTCAAAAGTTATGAAACTCCAAATCAAAGATACAAAGAAAAATATTTTATACAATAAATTTTGAGGTCAGATAGAGGAAAATATCTGATATTGGAATATGATAAATATGTCAGAATCAAATTATAAAATTTTAAAGCTTATGACCACCTATGCTTGAAAATTTTAGGAGACCAAAATTTTCTTTTAGGGCTCTTACCACAAAACCCCTACATGCAGTATTATTGGCCTTTGATATCCCCTAGTTGTGGATGTGATATTAAACCCCACACGTTGTGTTGAGGTGTGTAGTCTTCAAATATAAACAATCCTTTTTATAAAAGGAAGACATGGCAACATAGGGAAGTAAGTGACATGTTAAAGAAAGAAGTAATGTGATCCACAATGAGAGAAAGCCTTGAGCTGAGTGATATTAATTTCATATTTTCAAATTCTAAGAATATCCAAAAATGGTAGATGTAATGACCCATAATATAGAACAAAGAGAGAGATAATGAAATAAATGTATTTTTACAAGGATTAGCTCACAAAGAAGACCCCGTATTTTCATCAGTATAAGGCATAACCATTTTTGAGTTCATTATTTTTGTAGATGACATCAAGTGGACAGGAGTAGCCAACTTCTCATAGCTTCCTAGGGTTCACTTTTCTAATATCACTGCCATTAGAAAAGATGAAATCAATGGTCCCTCAATTTCCCATACATTCCTTGTATAGGACAACTTGACCATGGTATATGGATTAACCTTTATGACCTTAAATACTTAAAGGCGATACCTATTACCTAAAACCTATATACTATAATGTATGTTGGATTACTATGGCATGATACCTTAGTGATTTGTTAGTTTCATCTCCCATGAAGTAACTAAGACCATTATCTTTCACCTGATAATGATCATGGTCACTCTTGCCTACCTTCAAGATACCACCACTATACTATCTTGTGAATGATCCGATGGATTATCCCATACCAATCCACCTCACCTCACCTTCCAAGACTCACCACTAGGGTTTGTCATTCACAATTACCTAGTTGAATTGTCTACCAATAACTCATTATGATTAGGTATAACTTGAATCTAGGGTTTACTAATATGGCACTAAAATATATCCAAAATAACCCCTTCTAGCCCAAGGGTCCTAAACAACATTTATGACCATCTCATTAAAAGAAATATAGTGCTATATTTAAACATGCTCAAACTAAACATATCATATTGATAAAGACTAAAGAATTTAGATACTTCCTTCCAATCATAACACATGAAAGAGTATAAAAAAATCTAGGAGAATCATAATCCATTATCCATGAATTAATTTCTATCATTCTCTTCAATAGCACAACCTTTCCATTTTGCAACTAATGATTTATTTCCAAATAACTTAACATATAAGAAAAAACATAATGCATATTTAATTCTTTGAACACATCTCATAAGTATACAATAAGAATGTATACAAGATAGCTATTCCTTCATCATAATATTTGCATAGAATAATTTCCACACAAGATACTTTTCAAGTATTTTTTCATCTTCAAATACAATATTACATTTCAACTTATATACATAAATGATCCCTCGTCCATCTTCTTTCTCCAATACTTCCACTTGATAATATTATCCAATGAAATTGAAAGTAAGTTTACGGATCAAGATGGCTATTTGAATGCATAATGAAGTCTAACATGCACTATGTAAGGAAAGCATACAATAGTGCAAGAACATGGACCATGCAAAGCAAATACCTTGCATGAACATTGAGAGAATCCTATACTTCTCTCAATTGTGAATTCCTTAGCTACTCAAGCCTCATTCATCTCTTGGACACTTGCTATTTAATCCTTCATAATAGATTCCAATTTCCTATATATTCAATACATTATTCCAATTTTAAATTATACCAATCTTTATATCATGGATTATTACTTCTCTAATAAATGTAAAGCATAATTATTAATTATCAAAAACAAATATTGACCATTAAACAACACTTTATTTAATCGATATTATTAATATTTAAACCTCCAATATTAATTAATAGTTTTATCTCTAAAAATTTTAATTAATTACTTGTTTAATATATTAACATTGACAAATAAAGAGACTTATTATTTAATCAATATTAATAAAAATAAAATATGTCAAAGATAATTATTAGTTTCATCTCTATGAATAAATAAAACTAATTAAATAACTAATCTATTAATATTGATGAAGAAAAGGGGAAGAATTATTTGAATTTGGAGAAAAATTTCTTTAATATTTGTATTAAAATGGTTACCTTTGTCTGGAAGAGAAAACTAGGGCATTAGTTTGGTAGCCGAAGATATTTCTAGTTACTGTGGATTTGAAGACAAGATTGTTGCCCCAGGAGGACCTAATGGGGACACCTCCGGATCCTCTTCTAGAAAGACAGTTCTTTTGCAGATTTTTTAAAGGATAAATATCCATCAAAGACTGAAGAAGCACAAAAAACTGCATTAAAAATACTCTTTACGGCTTTTGGAAATAGATCAACATCTCAACGAGTTAATGGATGCTTTCCACAGTCAGAATCAAGGCCAAATATTGTCACTGAGCAAAGGATGGTCGAAGAAATAGTTTTATATAGAGCCAATAATTATTTGATCTGTAAATTCATGGGTATTCACCCTACCATAAAGTTTTTGCATTCTTGGGTCCGACAAAACTAGGAGCCTCTTGGTGAGTATTCTTTATGGTTTATTAGTAATGGATATTTTATTGTTAGTTTTTCTTCACTTGTCGATAGAAATAGGGCTTTCAAATTAGAAAAGAGGAATCATGGTCCAATAGGATTATTTGTTCAACCCTGGAGAGTGGAATTTGATCCTCGAATTGAACCCACTATTGTCCCGCTTTGGATCCGTTTGTATGCACTTCCAATGGATTTTTAGAGTGAGCAGGTATTGGAAATTATCGGTAATTTCCTTGGAAGAAATTTGGGTATTTCCAAAGACACAATAGAAGGAAACATAGCTATTTATGCAATATTATGTGTGGAAATGGATCTTAGCGATCCTCTACCGGCAGAGGTGGAACTTGAATTTGCAGGACTATCTTGGATCCAACAACTGGATTATGAGGCATTGCCCTTCAGATGTAGAGTTTGCCACAAATATGGGCATTTAGCCCAATATTGCCCAAATAATATGAACATAAAAATGGGGGCTCCTCTAGGAATGTTAAATCTTCCTAAGGAGGGTAAGTCAACAATCAACAAAGAACCAATCAATATTTCTCAGGGTAAATAAGCATAGGGATATGGTTTTGAACAACCCAAAAGAAGGAGAAGGCAAAAGAAAAAATATGGTAAAGAGCAAACCCAACTCAAGCCCTCCAATAGGTATGAGATATTTAAGATACTAATGGACCAAGAAGAAGAATAGTTCATGGAAGGAGTGGATGGTTATAAAAAAAATAATAACCATGTTCAAGCTCCTCTTTCATCTCGCCCATCATAGAGCAGGTAATTGAGTATAGTGAGTTATCGTAGTCAGAGAGTGTAGGGGCATTGATAGTGCATAATCAAGAGCAACCAATAATTTAGGATGTCATCATGGGCATAGCATAAAATAATAGAGAAAGGCCAAATATAGGGATAACTCAGGTGGAAAAGAGATAAAAAAATAGCATCTCTCAAGGAGTGGGTAGAAAATCAAATTAGGAATTAATAGTAGTTCAAGGAGACAAACTGATCACTGAAGGATCAGTGAGGCCACTAAATTTTTACTACTCTCAAGGTAACCAATGATTATACAATCATGGAATGTTAGGGGTTTAAATAGTATAACCCATCAATCTATTGTTCAAAGACTCTTAGAAAAATGTAAAATAGATTTTTGCTTATCCAAGAGACAAAAATATCGTTGGATCTTATGTGTAAAATAGTTAACAGACTTTGGAGGGGTGCTTGTCATATGGAAGTGACTGCCCAAGGGGCCTTAGGGGGGATAGTTACTCTTTGTAACTCTCTTGAATGGACTGCAATAGAACATATAGCTTGGAGGGATGTTATCACATAACATTTTAGAAATAATGTCATAGTTGAACATGTTTTAATTACAAATTTTTAAGGGGCCCAAAACCTAGATGGTCAGATGCATCAATGGAAAGTTGTGCATAACATGAGAGTCTCAAGGGAAGAGTTAGACTGGATTATTGCTGGGGATTTTAATGCTAAATTATCCTATAGATATCAGGAAGTGGGAATCCCAATTTTGGACTTAGGGGATCGAATTATGATTTCCTAAGTCCAGGCATTACATTTGGTGGACATTAAATGCCTTGGAACCAACTATACTTGGAAAAATAAGAGGAGGGAGCGACATAGCAGGAAGGTGAAGTTAGACCATTTTTTGGTTTCAGAGGAGGAATTTGTAAAATAGAATATAAAATTTTAGATTTTGGAGGATCCAATTTCAGATCACTTTCCTATTTTATTAGAAGGAGGGATCAAGATAGTGCAGCATCACAAACCATTTAAATTTGAAAACTTTTGGTTACAAAAAGAGGAACTTCGAAAGAAAATTCCATAGTGGTGGGAAGAAGGTCGCCCAACATATGGGAAAACAATGTTTATATTCCACAAATAGCTTCATTATGTCAAAGATCAACTAAAACAATGGAGGTGATCTAAAAATATAGACTTCTAGGTCCAAAGAGCTCCATTGGTGGCCAGATGGGATGAGGTTCAAAAAAAAATTAGGGAAGGAACAATTGTAGAGCAGCTCGAATAAGAGGATGATGCATTGCGTAAAGCGATTGAGGACATTGACAACCAAGAGGAGACCTACTAGAAATAGAGAGCAAGAACCACTTGGTTATTTTATTTTTATTTATTTTTTATTTTTTGTTTTTGTTTTTAATTTACATGGTGGAATCGGTAGTCGCCACGAATCCGGGCAGGCTATCCGACTTTTTATGGCTGCCATAGTATTCTGCGTTGTCCGCCCTGGAAGCCGCCACACAAATCTTCACGTAGTCTACCCCTATAACCACCATGCCACAATAATTTTAAACCTTTTACGCCACTGAAAGCACTAGGAAAGGGACAAGTGTTCGGTCCAATGAGGCCCAAGATTTGAACCTTGGAACTCTGCCCCCCTTATGGGTTTTGGATGAACCAATTGGTCTACACCTCGGACCTGAACCACTTGGTTATTAAAAGGTGATAAAAATGCCAAATTTTTCCATCGGACTGCTTGTTCTAGGAGACAGATGAACAACATGGAAGCTCTTCAATATGAGAACGAACACTCCTTTGATACAATTCCAAGTATGCATTTCCATTCAATGGATTATTTTTCTAAACTATTTAAGGAAAGTATGGTGCAATATGAAGAGGCTCAAATAGAAGTTATTGCTATCATACCCTCTATTATCTCTGAAGAAGAAAATTAGGCCCTACTTAAACCCATTGATAGAGAGGAACTGAAGAATGTAGTCTTTCGAATGAGCACAAAAAAAACTCCAGGTCCAGATGGCTTTCCAATTGAGTTTTTTAGGCCTTCTGGGATAACTTGGAGGAGGATGTAATGGTTGTTATAGAGGAGTCCAAAGGTAGTAAAATAATACTTAAATAATTAAATCATACTTTCATTACCTTAATTCCAAAATGGGAGGAGGGGGTACATATTTCATATTATAGACCTATTACCTTATGCAATGTCATATATAAAATAATCACAAAGGTAATGGTTGAGCGGCTAAAACCTCTTCTACATAGCATTATCTCCTCATAGAAAGGGGGTTTTTTAGAGGGTAGGCATATATTGGATGGTGTGGTTCTAGATCAGGAGGCAATCCATTTAATGCAAACATCTGGTAATAGAGGAATGTTCATAAAATTAGATATGTCAAAGGCTTATGATAGGGTGGAGTGGAGCTTCTTGTCAAAGATGATGGTAGCCTTTGGTTTCTATCAGGATTGGATAGAATGGGTCATGAGTTGTGTTTCTACTCCGACATACTCAATTTTAATCAAGGGTCTTCCCTCACAACCATTTGGATCTACTCGAGGCCTTCGTCAAGGAGATCCTTGCTCTCCTTATATTTTTCTCATATTGGATGAACGATTGGGTAGACTCATCTTGAGGAGAAGACAACAAGGTTTGCTAATAGGTATCAAGGTGGGTGAGGAATTTTTGACTTACCTACAGTTTGTGGATGACACAGGATTGGTGGGAGTGGCCAGCTTCAGAGAAGCAGGAATGATTAGAGATACACTTAATTTCTATCTTTGGGCTACAA
Organism: Wollemia nobilis; assembly: GCA_028583015.1. Taxonomy (NCBI): domain Eukaryota; kingdom Viridiplantae; phylum Streptophyta; class Pinopsida; order Araucariales; family Araucariaceae; genus Wollemia; species Wollemia nobilis. The sequence goes on along the minus strand of JAQPPZ010002712.1, from coordinate 2,894,319 downwards.
ACCAAGTCATCAATGATAAAAAATCCAAAGTGGTCTTTTTCAATCTTGATCAAAGGCTTCAAGACAAAATTTTAGAGATCTTTGGATTCACAAGGACTTTTCTCCCAGTGGTGTACTTGGGGGTCCCTTTGCATTTTAAAAAACTAAAAATAGATATCTGGAGGAATATTTTGGATTGTATCAAGGACAAAATTAATCATTGGTCTCACAAATGGTTAAGCTATGGGGGTAGATTAACTTTTTACAGTCAATCATTTAGGTCATGCCAATTTATAAATTTTTTATCCTTGTTACCCCACATACCATATGGAAAGAGTTGGACAAGATGGCTAGAAAATTTTTATGGGAAGGAGAAAAAGGAGAGAGGAAATGGGCCTTAGTAGGTTGGGATAAAGTAATCCAACCCAAGGTAAAATGAGGTTTGGGACTAAGAAGATCAAATTTAAATAATAAAGCTTTGGTTGGAAAGATTTATTGGAGGTGGATTTCCCAACCAACTTCTTTATTCAGTAGAATCTTAACTAGTAAATATTTGGGACAGGTCAACCCAAATGAGGTGGGTCATTTCCCTTTGGATGGTAATGGATCCTTAGTGTGGCAGGATCTCAACTTAGGAACTCAGGTAGTAAAAGATGGATTATTTTAGAAAGTGGGGAGAGGGGAGAAGGCACGGTTTTGGACAGATTCATGGGATCAATACCCACCTATCATTGTTGAATTTCTTGAAATACAACCAATAAAAATAGCCATAGAAACCAGGGGGTGGGTCCAAATTGAAAGTTATTTCAACACTAGTCAACTGGGGGATTATAATTTTAAGTAGTTTAAGAAGTTGTATGAGTGGCCAATTTCAATCCCTCCGGATTTGACACCCATCATGACTAAAATCTTGGTAGAAATATTTCTCATAGGTAGATATGAGTAGGATGAATTAGCTTGGGGCTATGGGAGCCTTGGTGTCTACACAATGAAGGATGGATATGATAAGATCCTTATAGAGCCTCATCCTCATACATATCAGGTTGAGGATTGGAGAAATATTTGGTAGTCCAAGGGTTGGCCAAAAGTAAACTTTTTTTCTTGGCAGTTCATGCATAATGGAATTATTACTTTTGATAATCTCAGATGTAAGGGAATCATTGGTCCATCTCAATGTGTTTTATGCTACAAGAGTGAGGAAATAGATGATCACTTGATGTTTGAGTGCCCATTCACATGCTAGATTTAGGAGAGATGGTTTTTATATTATAAAATTCAAGTTAATGGTGATTTGAATCGGATTAATATTTGGAAAATATGAAAGAGGGGTAGATTTAAATATAAATATCTTTGTATTGGTTTGGAGCTTAGATTAAACTTCATTTGGTGGCAAGTGTGGTTGGAGAGAAATACCAGAATTTTTAGAGAAACTTTTTCTTCTTTAGATGGAGGTTGACAGGTCATTTGGAGCAAAGTCATATAAACTATGGCAGTCTATTCTAAAGAGGAAAATCAGGTTGTTATTGGGGCAATGGAGAAGGAAGTTGAAGTGCAAGATGTACAGGACAGAGCTAATTGGAAACCACCCCCAGAAGGTTAGATTAAAATTAATACTGATGGAGCTGTAAAAGGCAATTCGGGTAGAGCTGGAATTAGAGTGGTTTGTCAGAATCATGTTGGAATATTGCTCTATTGGGAACTGTAAGGCTTGGTAAGAGCCACAAACAATGAAGCAGAAGCCTTCGCTATCAAATCTTCTTCTATTTGGGCAGTAAAACAAGGTCACAGGAGGATAATCCTAGAATCATATTCTCAAATAATAGTTGGAGCTCTAGATTGCATGAGGAAATTTGCTTTGAAAACATGGAGGTTGAGGAATTTTGTCACTCAAATTAAGGAATTATGAAGGGAATTATATTATGTGATTCCAGTTTATGTGAGTAGAGATCTAAATAAAGTGGTATACTTCCTAGCTAATATGGGTACTGAGAAGGAGGTAGGGTTTCAGTGGCACAGTGATATGGCTATTGAGTATGAGATGATTAGGCAGTTTGGTGAGCAAATCCAATGCTTAGCTAATTTGGATAACCATTCCAGAAATACTATTTAGGATATTTGTGCTTCAATGTAGATCTTATTTTATAGTTGTAAACATGTGAACAATTATTGTAGAAATATGGTTTAAGAGATTTGGCTCCAATGCAAATCTTATTTTACAGTTGTAAACATGTGTTCTCTTTGGCTAAGGCTGGGAAAAGTCTCATCCCAACTTGTAAATGATCTTTGTTTTAATACAAGTTTTTTTAAATTATTTAAAAAAAAAACTATTGATGCATAAACAAATGCATTTCTTAATCAATATTATTAAAAAAAAGGTTTTCAATGTTAATTAATAGTTTTATCCCAAGGACTTAATAAAAATATATACTAACATTGATAATAAAATAATACCTTACTTAAACAATGGTCTTAAAAATTAATAGTTTCATCTTAATAAAACTTTTAATTAAATATTTGATATTCTTGAATCATTATCGAGACTCGAAGTTTTCTTTAGATTTTCCTCCTCATAAAATAATTCTAAACTGACATTGTTGCTTTCATTTTAAAATAAAATAATTCATAGGTTACTCAAGCCAATTGCCTTGGTTCATGAACTAAATAGTGACCTCCTAGATTTTGAGTTAGCATAATTCTCTATTACAAATCTACCATACCTCTATGTTTCCATATATCGACTTAATACCTGACAAAAAGAGGCTTAAACAAAGTTGCATGAAAGAAAAATATCTTGAAATATAATTTAGAAATGGATCTATCCACAATAAGAAATATATACATGATCATAGGCCTAAAACACTCACATGCACTCAAAAGTATAGAGGAAACAAATACCGTGATGGTGCAAAAAGCATTCCTCATAACTAGATTCCTAGCATCCAACTCCTTAACTAGAATAGTTTTTTAGTTTTTATTTTATTTAAATGAGAAGGACAATTCAAACATCTTCAACATAAAAATAATACCAAACTCACTACATATTATCGGAGTTCTAGTTATCATATACAAGCATTGGAAACAATTATTTAGGTGATCACATAACGAAAAGTGCCAGACTTCCAATTATCACCAAAAAATATTTTCATGCTCATGCATCACAAATTTAACCATCCTAGAGTCTTACATCGAAGAGGAATTATAAAATAAATCTACAAAAATCCCATTCAGTTAAGCCCTGAGGAACTATTATTCACACTAGAAAGGCACGAGGTCTTAACCACTATAAGCCATCCAAAAATACATGTTGCCTTATTAATTTGAACTCCCATAAAATTTCAATCCTAATAAAATAATTAAACAAAAGTGCAAGCAAAACAAACAAGGGATCTATAGTACAACACCTCTAGGAATTGAAAACAATGTGAAAAGAGAGATCAACATCTCATAAAAAGGAGAAAGAGTGAACCTAATATGACTAAAACCTCCATAGTAGCAACTTCTTTACCTCACAAAATATTTCTTCTAGCTCCTCCCTATCTTCCTTCCCACTAGTGCCCTAAAAAACTTGATAGCCAAAGACTCAAATAATGCTCAAAAGAAGAAGGGAGATCAAAGGTAGGGAGTGGGTTCGTGCAATGCATGTCTATCACCCATCCACCCATCCTATTTCACTAGAGCATTATGCAAAATAGGGTAACATTTCAAATTTACATTAAGAAAAAATTTCCAATATTGCCATGTTTTTCAACATTATTAAAAATATAAATTCATTTTAATATTTACTAATTAAGATCCCTTTTAAAATTTTAACTTATTAAAGTTAATACTAACCTGCTAATACTCTTACGACAAAGTATTCATAGTCAAATCATTCACTCATAAAATTAATTAATATTATTATTACTTTTTAATGCTAGTGTTAATTACTAATATTAGGATAATAATAATTAAATTAATTACTTGCCTAATTAATTTAATTAATATTGAATTTTAATATTAATCATTAACATAAATTTTTAATATTTTAAGCATTAATAATACTAACAATATTATTAATACCTTTTTTATAAATCATTAATTAAATAAATTCCATACTCTAGAATACATGTAGTGACACAAGGAATCATTCTAAAAGTTGTCATTGCTCGAACTAAAATGCAAATAAAAAATATGCACACGCAATATTTTTTCTTAAGTAGGAGGCATCATGATAACTATAAAATTATCATCCACTTACAAAAGATTCCATATGCATAGGGTAAAGACTCTTTTACTTTTATAGCAACCTCCTTGTTCTATGATGCATTTAAATCAAACATATGCAAATGCATATACATGATGGTTTTACCCTTGTGGTTGTCGATGAGAATTCATCCATCATTTCTATTTTCTCTCAAAATTTATGGTTATCCTACACCAATCCACCTATGATAGTACCTAGTCTCGCAACCACAAAATTAATTAGTAGTACCATATTCTAAAATTAGCATAATCCAACTTAAGAAAGTATAAAGTACAACTATCAACTCATCTTGATAGAATAAAATAGTATCATGCATTAATTATCAACACACCAGTACATAAATCAAGCAACAAGGGAAAGTCCTACCAAGGTGGGCCACTATAGTAGATAACAATAATTGTAGCAATTGAGCATCCAAGGAATCAAAATATAATTGGATAAGTTGAGGATCCAAGGACTCAAAAAAGTTATTAGATTAGTTTTATCAAACCTAATGATTATTTAGGATGGTTTTCTAACATCGTTCTTGTGAAAACTAAAGAAAATAATGTATCTAAATTTGTTATGAATTTAGAAACATCTGTGTATCCTATCCTAGGGGTAACTTTCATTCGCGTTCTACTAATTCTATAGTTGATTATACTATAGGTTGTGAAATGTTGTCCCTTATATATGGTTATTTATGGTGTAGCCAAACTTATATTACCTTTGAGGATCAAACAAAAGGAATTTTTACCAAACCCTAGGGCACATAATCCTTCAAAAAAAGGGAAATATTTTTTAGCAAGTCATTTGGATTAAAAAATATTAGATATGCTTACACATAATCCTTAAAAAATGCCTTTCATGACTTGATTGGGAACATAGTAAAATTCTATGTAGTTGACATCTTGGGTTAGTCTAAGAAATAAGTTGACTACATAACTAAACTTCATTTCATCTTTGAGTATTTATACCATTATAAGGTTAGTCATGTCACATAACCCTAAGAAATGTTTGTTTGTCTTATTAATGGTAAGCTTTTAAGCTTCATCATGTCTCATAGGGGTATATATATTGACCCCTTTATACACCTACTACAAGAACCTTATATTACTAAGGACACCTAATACAAAAAATATATCACTATGATGCAAGAATTCAATTTATATGTTATAACCCAAAAGGTTGTTAAAGCTCAGGTGATTGTTGATTAGTTGGTAGCTAATCTTGACCCAAAATAGGAACCCTTAAATGAAATTGCATGACGAGAACATTATGGTTATTTCTTGTGCTCCTCATGGTTTTGTCATATTTTCTTCCTCCATTACCTCTATTCTAATTTAAGAGTATGTTCCTTATAACATAATTATGTAGAAAAATGCTCTCTTAGAGTCTCATGAGGCTTCTGAGAGGTGTTATGAATCTAAAGATACTTTTAAAGAGTTTGAAAAAGACCTTGACCTTAACATTTTTATCCTTCACTTTGATGAACTCAGTATTGAATTTGGGGTAGGGGTTACCTTTCTCAAGTCTCTAGTTGTCCGAGCTATTCTCATGGCATTCTACTTAAGTTTTTTTTTGCATACTAACAATATTGCAATATATGAGCCTTTAATATTAGGGCTCATGAATACCCAATGTATGATGTTAAACACATCAGAGTGTTAGGAAAATTAGGTCCATTAGACCTCTGGTGAATACACTATCAAATCTCCACAATTGATCCCTTACCATTAAGTGGCTATAATTTAGTCAAAAATTTTGAGTCCATTTCCATTAGACATTCTACAAGGGAAAAAAAGTGTTGAGGCTAACTCTCTAGTTGCTTCAAGTAGTAAATTCACACCACATGAAAATATTACTAAAATAGATTTTATGGTAAAACATGTTGAACCTATATTTATCATTAAAGACCCAATGTATGTCCATTAAATTGAGGTTAATTCTATTAGTTTCAAATCCCTAATGATGATTCTTTCTTTTTAATATTTTAATCTTCATTGGTAATTAAATATATCCACCTATGACTAATGCTAAGAAATGAACTTACAATTGTAAGAGTGTTTTAGCATGTTATTCTTGATAGGGTATTGTACTACCATAAACCTAATAGTGTTCTCCTTCAATGACTTCTATAAGATGAAGCACCCAAAGCCTTCTTTGATATCAATAGTGGTGATTGTGATAAATCCTTTAGTGGTAATTCCATTGATCATAGATGTTTGAGAATGGGGTACTTTTGGCCCACAATGGAAGCTGATGCTAATAATCATGTTAAATCATGTGATAAAGGACAATTCCATAAAGATGAAATTAATGACCCTACCTAGGTTTTTCATCCAATAGAGTTTCATTAGTATTTTTCTACTTTGTGTCTAGATTTCAAAGAACCTATTTATCCTATTTCCATAGATGAGCACACATTTATTATCGAATCCATAAAATTTTTTACAAATTATGTGGAAGACATACCGCTTACAAATTAGACAAACCTCATCATTTTAAGACTTTTTAAATCAAATTGTTTATCATTTTGGCATTCCTCTTACTATTATTTATTTTATAATGGAACACATTTACACAAAAAATAAATACAATAAATGACTTCACAATTAGGAATTCAACTCCACTTTTCCATGCCTTATTTTCCATAAGGGAATGATCAAGTTGAATTTAACAATAATATTTTGGTAAATACTTTAAAAATATAGTTAAGGAATCAAAGAAATATTGACACTTAAAGTTATATTCCATATTGCAGATATAATATATAACTATTAATACATCCATAGGGGAAATACCTTTCTTTTAGTCTATCATATTGAAGCTATTTTATTGTTTGAGATTAAACGACATTCTTTGTGTGTTTCTTTTAAGACTTTTTTGAGTCATAATAAGTATCATCAAAATTATACAGAAGCTTTGTTTTGTTGAACCTACTACTCTTAATGATAGGCATCTACATGCTTGTGGGCATAAAATATCCTATACAAGTTGTGTTTCTAAGTTGTATAATAAGAAAATCTATCATTGTGATTTCAAAGTCATGCACCTTGGCATCAAGCTTGATAATACACATAAATAACATAAGGATAAATTTATATAGAAACTAAAAACAATAGATGGATTTGAATTGGTGGAACCTATCTATTAGATATATGTCAAAAAAAAAATATTCATAGCCTCTTTTGAGCCTATTTTATAGTCTTTGTATTTTTCTCATTTTGTTTTTTTTTGGGTTCCTTGTTTTCCACTTTGATTACTTTGACTATATTTTAAATGGTGATTATTATCATACAAACTTTTAAATTGGTTTCTTGTTTCTTTTGCCACTTTTTTACTATGATTTCTTCTATTTGCATGGTTTTCATCATGTTTTGTTTGTTGTATGGTGTTTCCCATCCGTTTTTACTAGCATTTATTACTACTAAATTTATTTACATGTTTGTTCTCCTTTTATCATGGTGTCACTATTTCCAATATGGGACGCCATGATGTCTTCAATGTCTTCCTTTTTGTTTATATTAGTATTATCCTCTAAGTTCCATAAAGTAATTACCTCAATTAAACCCATACCATATTCTATATGGTATGTGCTAAGAATACCAAGGTAATTTTTTTATTTTTTATAATACAAACATTATAAAGTTTCAATATAATCTATCACTTAAATTTTATCTCCTATCATAGTGGCAAACATGTTGGTTGACACGTCACACATTGTTGGATATAACAATGTCCAATATTGGATTGTTGTAGTAAGGACATAGGGATTCTTTTTCTTATAGAATCTCTTTTCACTATGAACAATACAGTGTGTATCTAGCCCACTTGTTTGCTTATTTATTTTCTCTCCCTCTATCATGGATGACATGTCTTGTTTAACATAATTTACTCATCATCAACAATGGGGCATGAATTGAACTAGGGGACATTTATCTACATCCATACATGGTGTTAGCTAGATTCTCCTAGTCTACCCTATAATAGTGGGTGGACATACTTGGTAACACATTATGTTCATATATGCCTATCTAGCATATTCTCTAAATGTTGAGGGACATCTATTTGTACCCATGTATGACATAAGTTGTATTATCTTAATATACCCCATTGTAGTGATGGGCATAATTATTTGACACTCGAACTTGTTAGAAACTACATACAATATGCTAATACAATGACATATGCATCTTTTTAATACTTCATGTATGTCAAATACTATAGGGAGGTAGTTTTGACCAAAGTATAGATCATCAACAGGTTTAAATTAGTGGCATCATCTTAGATTTCTTGTAATGTTTCTCTTGTATAGTTTGAGTAAAGGTTTTGGGTGACATATCACATTTCAATTTCAAGTGGGGCATTATGTTATTTCTTGTTGTGTTTGTATAGGGTTTTAGGTGACACATTAAAATAGTTTTTATTATAATATTATGTAATATATTTTTGTTTGTTTCAAAATCCTCGTAAGTCTATTTTCTAAACCTACGATGTTACATTTATAGATAAGTGCTACTAAAAAGTAAGAAATGAAAAGCATATCAAATGATAAAGCATCATATTATCTCATAATTTCATGAAAATAGTAAATACATCACCAAATGATACATCATGTACTAAAATGAATTTAGTGTAATAGTGGTATATATTGGTATAGTATAGTACATGGGGTATTGAGTATCATTATCAAAAGCTACCCTATTTTCCATGTAGTACCAACACCCAAAGAACCCTATGTACATGATACTAGGGATGTCATGGTGGCTACAAACAAAATGTTATTATACATACAATACAGTGGATATGGATGTAAAATAATCCCCTATGCACCTCAAATTGTGTAATAGGTTCCTGCATCATTGTCAAGGAGGTCTCATAGTGACATCATTGTCAAACTAAGATCCTCATTCATGGAAAATTTCCATGTGCTCATGTCAAATCCAAAAGAGAATGCATTGCTACTATTATAATTTTTCTTTCTAAAGGGCCTTTCAACTAATTTATTGCTCCAGATCCCTCTTACAAGATGGGAATGTTGCATTATCTCCTCTCTATATTTAAGAAAAAATGGTGCTAAGCTAGAGGGGTTGACTATAAAAGTTGACTCACTACTTATATGGGATGGTCATAGATGGAGGTATTAGTAGTAGGCTATCAAAATCTAGGATTCTCTCTAGGGTGACTCTTAATAATATGTTAATTGGTTGTGTCCACTCTGGGGATATATCTATAATCACATATGATAAAAAATGTTAGAATCATCCTATATCATCCAAATCATGTAATACATTACTAATCAAATCTAACTATGCATGGATCCCGAGGGGGGAGGGGGAGGGTCCTGCTCCCTCTCCCTTCTCCCCCTACCCTAGTTCTTGCCCAGTCCTTGACTCATCTCAAGTCATCCCACTCTAGGAATGCTTTGTAGCAGATGATCTCCTTAGGGGGAGATCCTTCTCCACTTTCTACTCCTTTCCTAGTAGTTTTAGGGTTTCCCTGCCTGAGCCCGTGGCCTGGTGCATCCCAAGGTTCTTATAGGGTTTTCTGCATGTTTTTGGGATCCCTTCCCCATTCTCCTTTAGGCTTTCCCCTAGGGTTTTTTGAAGGTTTTTTTCTTGGATCTGGTTCATAGGGCCTCCTCAGTCGGTGGTGGTGGTAGGTTGGGTTTTCGACTGCTTATTGGTACATCCTATGAGGTCCTCACTACTTCGGGGTTGGTCTAGGGGGGCCAGTTTCCTCTTTTTCCAGTAACTCCTCTTTGGGATGCCTTTGGTTGTTGTTGGTCTCATCCCTTTGGGTAGGTTCCTTTTTGGTTTCCCATTCAAAGGCTTCTTCTTGTTGGATCTACATTTTGGTGGACACCAAGGGCATTGGTTGGCCTTGAGGGTGGGCCTCTTCCTCTACCTAGGTTGTTCCTAGTCCCAATCCTAGTTCCTTGAAGTTTTTCATGAGCAAGGATGGGGGGGTCTTGGTCCCTTATTTTGGGGTTCTTAGGGTTTCTACTGCATGTCTCGATCTTGGGGAGGGGACCCATGATCAGTGCATGCAGACCCTGGTTCCCCCAGGTTAGGCTTTCGAGGATCCCATATTTGTGTCTATTGTCGCTTCCCACCTGGTATCCTTAGGTTTTCCATTTTAGTTCCTGTTCGGGGGCTTATGCCTTCTGGTCCTGCTTCTCGATGGAATCTCAGAACATGTTATTATCCTTAGGGGTGGGCATCCTATTCTTGAGTGATTTTGAGTCCCAGTTCCAGTTCCTTATATTTATTCATGAGCGAAGATGGTGATTCCTAGGCTTTTCTACTAGAGTGGTGGGGGTCATATTTTGTTTTATCTGGTCTAGATTGGACATCAATGTGTTTGTAGTTGTGGTCCCTCCTTCCTCCTTTAGTTTTGGCTTCCAGAGATTCTCTCTTTGTTCCTATTGATGTTATCCCTAGATCCTTTCGGCTTCCTCATATTTCACCTTGTTGTGCATAGGGATATCTTGGCCTGTAGATATCCCTAGTAGTGTTGTTCCACTTTACAGGATCAAGCGGAGGCTTCCCATTATTTTTCTTTGAGGATATTGATACCATTTCCTAGGTTGTCCCATTGTTGCACCCTAGAATATATATTAGTGCTTCATGTTGCTTTGCTCACGTGGATGCTTGTTGTTCTGCTACACCTTGGGGTGCATCTCGAGTCGTACCTGGGTGAGGATCCTCTCCAGTTTTCCAAAAATTCTTGCTTCTGGTTTTTGGGTAGGATTTCTTATTTCAAACTATTCTTGGCCTTACCGCTCACCCTACTCAGGTCTGGGTAGGTGCATTGTATCCACCCTTGGGAGGATCCCAGACTGACTGCATCGAGACGATGGTGTTTTGGCAAAGTGGTTCTCACTAGTTGGTACTAGAATTTGGTCTTTCTACTGGATCAAGGATTTTTTTCTCGCTCTTTCCCTTTTAGTTTATGTTTATTTCCATGTACTATGATATTTCCTAAATTCTCGGTGCTACGACCCATTTCATTATAAGGTTTTGAGATCCTCTTAAAAAACCCAATTTTTATATAAAACTCAACTTAGAAAAAAATCTAACTATGCGTGAAGATAAAATATTACAAGTGTTATGTTACATAAATAGATGCTCTACCTAGGTCACCAAGCTATCTTGTTAGGTCACCTTCCTTTGATGAGAGACCTTTAGGTCAACAATATCCACTTTGACATCATAGACATAAAACTCCTCTATGTTAATGTCCTACTTAGATCCCTATCCCTCCTTGTATGATGTAGTATTTTTAGTTATACCATCCTCTGTTACTACCTCCTTTATATAATACTCTTCTCTGAGATATTACTTTCTATTGATCTATGCTAGTGCCACTTCTAATGGATCATCCCTTTTTCATTTAGGTACAAGGATGGCACTTTTATCTCTATATAGTATCCTTCTAGTTGGTATACTTTCTATTGATCCCATTATGATGGCCACTTTAGGTCCTCTTGACCTATGTATTGCAAGTATCTCCTTTTCTCCTATCCTTTATCAATGACAATCCTATGTTGTTGGTGGGTTTCTTGATCTATCTTCTATCCACTCCCCTTGTTTTTTGTGTCATGCTATTAGAAATGTGAGTGACCCATTTGGATGTAAATTCCTAAAATATATAGAAACCCAATTTGTATTACAAATATTGTACTATTTGAGATCAATAATGATGGACTAGGATCATTTTTCTTACCTTCATGAACTAATACATGTTATGGTGGTGGATTTGTTGTAGCTAGTGATAGGGCATACAAAAAATATACACTCATGGGATTTATATAAGGGGTGGACCTGATGGTCATGTAGATCCTATGATGTTGGCATAATATTTCATTTTAATCTTATTGGGTGCTATATCATGGGGTAAAACCAAGGTAAGTACATAGAAAAATGCTCATACATACATTATTTTCATGAGAAGATAGGTCTAATAGTTCATACTTGAAAATCCTAAATCTTACATAAATAATGATATAACAAAGCCAATAATGTCCTCCTATAGACAAATACCCTTTCTAGTCCTATGTAACCACTTCTCCATAGCTATATATAGTGGATAAATTAGTGATCTAGGGATCCTCTTTATGCCCTTATAATAGAACACATGCAAGTAGGATAAGGATCCCAGTCCATCGTGCAAAGGGCATGCCTATTGCAATCAAAACCTACTCTAGAAAATTGGTTTATTTTTGATAAAATAATCTCTTGTTGGTTTCCCACTCTACCAGCACAAGGTAAGTCTTCTATGTTGTAGTGATCTATGGTGTCTATTGATGATGATAAACCATGATAAAATATATATCCTAAACAATCACCATCATCTCAGTGAACCTCAACTCGTACCAACCTACAACAAATAGTGTTTGTTATTTTCTTAAAGAGCATAAAATTGTTACACAATAACTAATGAGACCAAATGTATGGTATATCTGCTACCCATTCTAAACTAACCTAGCATAATTCATATTACACCTAAGGGGACATCCCATTCTATAGATACTCTTGCATATATGAGGGCTCCCTATCGTACTAGCTCTCTCTACACTAGTGAGTCTATTGGTACTTGACTTAGCATCATGTTATCCTTGACCACATTCTTATCCCTAGTTTGTGCATCATATGTTATTTCCTTATAAACCAGGAAATTAAATCTCAAAATATTATGCCTATGGTTGTTGGTTTTTATTAGGATCGCTAGTTGAGGCCAATATTACCCATGTTTTGACAAGACAATGACTACCCATTTTTGCATGTGATAACAATCACCACCATTTTTCATGTTTACCACTTTTGGCTAGGATAACCTCTTTTTTTGCTATGGATGAAATAACCATGTTTGACAATGATTACCACTTTTCAAAAGTGTAAATCTTGGTTGACATTGATTTTTGAGCCTTCTAGTATACTTTTGGACTACTTTAGGCATGTCGTGTGGACCCTACCACTTGTCTCACATGTAATTATTGATAGTAATTTCTTATTTATATTAGTTTTTCCTAGTTGGCCTAAATAGATGTTTGTTTATTAATCTCATTTTATTATTTTTTATTATTTGTTTCCAAAAATTGAAGAAAAATACATAAAAAGGTTGGGGGACCTACCTCTCCACCATTGCCCTTACATTGGATTTCCATCCATGATCTCTAAACACAAATTGGACATCATACGAATGTGTGGTATTCATTAGAGAGATAGGAGTGCATGTGAAAATGAAATTGAAAATTCAAAGTTTTAGTTCTCTATATTATTTTTAATATTCTATTGCAAAAATAGATTTCTACTTAATATTTAACTATTTTTTGTAGAAATATCGTAGGCATAGTGCTTCTAGGGGTTTTGGCTCACTTTAGACTCATTTAAGCACTTTATATTTGCTCATTTTGCAAGCAACTAGATTTTTTAGTAATTTTAGAATTTTTATAGGTAAATTTCTTTTAAACTATATAGGGCATGCAAATAAATATTCTAATTTACCCAAAACTTTTAGAGACACATATAGATAATTATAAGGTATTTTTTCATCTACTTTTTCATTTTTAGTTGTGTTTTTTCATTTTTCTATTGTTTATTTCAAAAATTTATATTTTTACATGGAAAGGAGAATAAAATATATATATATTTTTTTCTTTTTCATCATAGAATGCAAATTTTTTGTCCTTAAATTTTCCCTAAAGAATCCTAACTGAATATCCCTTCTAGTGTTTCTTATGGTCCTTAGGGTGGGATAAATTGTATTTGTAAAAATAGAACTAACAACTCAATTTGTATGTCATTGACAGTCTCATGCTCTGACATATGGGACAAGAATAGACTAAACTTGTTGGTCCTTATGTAGGAATACAATGACCCATTTTGGGAAGTAGTATTAGTTCCATTTCTTTACCCATTTGTCATTTTTTACCACCTTCCTTTGCCATTTTCTCTCATTAAGTTTCCTAAAAATTTGAAACAAGAATAGAGTTATGATTGAGGGACATATTTACATGCATCACCCAAAGTATGCATTCTTTTGATTAATAGTGTCAATATCACCACTTTAAGTGATGATCATATTCACTACTTGCATTTTAGGGTTTTCAATGAACGATCATAATCCAAGCATGTATTTTTACGTAGGGTTAAGACAATGTAGTATTTGGACTAATGATTATAATTTTATAGCTCAAACAAGAGTGCAATTCAACCATTGGCACCAAAAGAGAATGTTATACTTATATGCTATAAATACACAATTCATCTCTTCATTTAATCATCTTGTTATTACACATCTATTATACATATTTTTTATCATTGCTACTACTAACATTGCTCTCAATCTTTTTTCCTTTATTGCTACTATGGCATGTGATACTCTATCTCTCTTATTCTTGTAGGTACAAATAAATTCATTCACTAGATTGTTACATTCTAGGAGGAAGACATGATGCTCTACAAGGATTTATAGTTAAATATAAAAGGTCTCACTTTAGGGCTGATTTCTAGGTCACATTGAATAGTTTGTATTCATTCTTGGTCTGATATTTTATTTTTATAATGTTGATATTGAAATCAAGTTAGAATAGAAATGAGGTTTTTTATTATTCTTAATTATGTATGATATGGTCCTTGATACCATAGGTGTTAAATATTTAATTTATAGTATTAGAATATATCCTATATTATTCTTTGTGTGGATGATCTTAGTGTACTATAATATGTCCTTGAATGTTATCTCTTAACTTGTGCTTGGATCAAGATAGTTTTAGTTGTGATTATATAATTGTTTCTTTGCCATTTTGTTTTAATTACTTTGGTATATCTTGTAGTAGTTTGTTTTATTGTATGAGAAATCCCATTTTTATCACAAAGAATTATTGTCCTATTGCATTTTAAATATAGAATATTCTTCCAATTTACATGCAAATTATAATTGTTAGATTGAAAATCAATGGTAAACATTTTAGTTCAATTTACATGATTTTTTTTAACCAAAGTTTGATTACATGTTAAATTACTATACATTGTATATGTTTGCATTCATTATTTTGGAGGGACATGTTTTATTTTTATTTATGCACATCTATTATGGGAAGGCCTTATCATTTAAAATAGATTGCTACCATATCAAATTGTAAAGGTGCATGTTGAAGGACCATTTTATTTCTCTCATAATAATTTTTATTTGAATAAGAGTACTAGTGGATTGTTTGACATGGAAGCATGCATAATTTTCTATTTGAAAATACAATTAAATATCCTACATGCTCGATGAAAGGGTAATTGATACCCTTTAAAACTATTTTTTGTTTATTGTACTTAATGACTGCAATCAAGATAGAATAGAAATGCGTTCTTCATTTTTAATAATTATGGATGATATAGTGATTGATTCCCCATGTGTTAGATATTTAATTTATAGCATTAGAATTTATCCTAGCTTATGCTTTATGTAGATGATCTTATTCTAGTATGTCCTTGGATTTTATCTCTTAACTTGTGCTTAGATCAAGATAGTTTCAGTTGTAATTGCATTATTATTTCTTTTTCATCCTATGTTAAGTATTTTGATATATCTTGTAGTAGTTTTTGTAATTGTATGAGATATACAATTTTTCTCACAAAAAAAAAATACCTATTGCATTTTGAATGTAAAAAATTCTTCCAATTTGCATGTAAATTATAATTGTTAGATTGGAAATAAATAATAAAAAATTAGTTCAATTTACATGGATTTTTTTGACCAAACTTTAAGTGCATTTTCAATTACTATTCATTGTATATGTTTGCATTCATTATTTTGGAGGGATAAATTTTATTTTCATTTATGCCACATCTATTGATGAGGATTTTTGTTTGATCACTCATATGACCCCTCTTTATTTCCTATATAGGTTTGCATAGTTTATTTCTTGCAAATTAATATTGCAAGTGAGTCTCATTCTCACATACACTTCTTGTGCACTAGTTGTCAAGCTAGTTGTCACTTAGAAGTATTAGTTAGGAATAATTAACTCAAAGGTAGCTTAGCATATTTTATAGTTAGCATCTTATCTTCTATGTTGGCTAATATGTTACGTGCATTATTTTATGCCACTATTCTAGCCTTTGGTTAGTATGGTTATGTATTTTGAGCCAATCCATGATTTTTTGGAATTGGTTATGTATTTTTAGTATTTTGTGCTTATAAATTGAACATATGAAATAAAGAGCATTAGTTGGATTTTCAACCTTCTCATTGATATCAAAGCCTAGTTCTTGTTTGCACTAGGGCTTGTGAATTGAGAGGGAAGGAGATAAAAATTGTTATGAGAAATTATTTCTCATTGAGGACTCAGTTTAAGCTCAAAGGATGCTTGAAAACCATTCATAGAAGGAAATTCCTTCAGTGACAAACTCCTCGTTCCAAATTTCTTCTTATGCTCAAGGAGTATCGGAAATGTTTACCCCAAAGTTATTCCTACTGTGATCCTTGGAAAGAGTTGGATCATAGTTTTGACCCAATTAGGTTTAGGGAACCATTTAACCCTATTTTCCCTCCCATTTTTGAGTACTGAAGAACTAAGGGTTTCAAACGTTGGTTGTGTGTTGATCAAATCTTGAAAGGAGTGTTATTGTAATGGTGTGTGTTGCTGGTTTGAAGGGAAGCTACAATTTTTTTGGAATTTTTGAGGTAAAATCGCCTTAGTTGTTTCATTGATTTGATTGTAAAAATTTAAATTTTAAATTTTAAATAGCTATTTTTTTCTAACACCTCTAACAAGGTTTAGAGATAAAAGTTATTTAATGTTTTTATTTAAAATTTAAAAAATATATTTTTTTATTGTAAAAAAAAAAAATGGCTCCATTTGGCCAATCCTCCAAGCATACCGGTCGACAAGCCATTTTTATTTTTTACTTGATCTCAAAAGCAACTACCAGTGTCTTGCTTAAAACATTGTTGCTTGGCCAATCGATAATTATCCAACACTAACACTGTAGGCAGACAACAATGAGCAACGTTGTTGATGTTGGCAGATAACGTTGAGCAACGTTGCCACTGTCGACCCTTGTAGTGTGTAGCAATCACTACTATTGTAGTAGGTGTTGCACGTGTTGTAGATGCTACAACATTGCACGTGTATCAAGTGCTACACATGCACTACAGCCAACACTACCATTGTGTACGTGTAGTAGGTGTTGCATACTACAACAAGCACTACATGCTACAGTAAGCTATAGGATGCTAGTGTAGCCTATGCAATATGTACAATGCGCATGCCTATCACAGGCCATGATGGTTGTGCCTTGCATTTGCATAGGGTGAAAACCTATATTACCATTAGCAGCTACAAAATCCAATGACAGAAGGTCATCCGATGTTTTTCTAAAATCTACCTCTTTACATTTAAATCCACCACTTTCAGTTTTCTACCTGCATTAGCATTATTCTCTCTCATGAAGCATGCACTTGAAGTTATGGAATTTTATGCAACAACAAAATTTTGAATGAAAAATTAAGTGCAGTTAAAGTCCTAGTTGGCAACTTCGGCACACTCAACAAACAAGGGTAAATATCATTTATTTTATAATTTTTACTTTATCTAAGGTTTAAATTATTGCATGTAATTTTTTATTATTTATTAATTTATTTTTAAATAACTTAATTAAATTAATTAATCTTTGATTAATTAAAATTTAATTTTTAATTAAGTTATTTTTAAATTAATAAATTATAAAACTTTAAACCTTAGGTTAGTTTAAATTTTTAAAATATTAAGTAAATTTTCATTTTGATCTACAATTATTTGAGCCCCAACATCATAAAAATTGTGAAGAATTATTTTGTTCATATTTTTAAGATTAAAAGAAATAGATTTTTGCTTATTTAGCCTTAGGAGTATTTTTCAATTAAGGTCAGAACATTGTAACAGGGTACCCAAATTTTTACCTTTATTTTTAAGTGCTTTTTCCTTTTTACTACTGGCTTATACCCAGTTTCAGATGGCTTCTGATTTGGCTACCCAAGTGGAAGAACTAGCACATGTTGTAAATATACTTGTAGAAAAGGTGAATGATACTACATTGATTCAATATGTAAGTAGCCTTGCTGACAAGGTTAGTGACATTAGCATTCAAAATGTAGCTGATGTTAAAATCTACAACAATGATCCTCAATCTAAAGCAAGGTGTGAAGTGTCATTGTATGATGGCTCCTAAAACCCGGACGTCTTGAACAGTTGGCTTCTTGACATGGCGTCTTGGTTTTCTTACACTCATACCTTAGATGAGAACAAGGTTCCATTCGCCAAACTAAAGCTTTCAGGTTTGGCTAAAGTATTAGTGGAACACAAGGGGGGACATGATGCTACTACCACTTGGGAAAGCCTTGTAAGATATCTTAAATAAAATTTATATCCCTTCAATTATGAAAAGGAGATGGTAATTAAGTGGTTTAGATTTTGATAAGACTAATATGACTGTGCATTATTATATCTTACAATTCAATAGGTACCAAATTATTTTAAATGTGGAGGATGATGTTGAAGCTTTGATTCTCAAATTTCAAAGTGCCTTATCAGAGCATTTGTATAGGGAAATCATGCTTATTTATATGGAAACTTTGGATTCAGATTTCAACCAGGTGCAACTTGTTGAGGACAAGATCAAAGCACACTCGTAGGGATTTCATGCTCCTGCTACTCAAGCATTGCTATCTCATCAAAAGGTAATAATTTTTCTTCTCCCAAGAAGAAATTTACCCAATAAAAGACTTTTTATTCTCCTCATTATTCTTCTTCTCCTTCTTCCTCTTCCAATACTTCTTCCAAAAAATTTTGCAACTATTGTAAGAAAAAGGGCCATGAAAAGTATGATTGTTTTAAAATTGAGAAGACAAGTTTGGTTGTAATAACTCAAGAAAAGGACAAATATCAAGGTCCCTTTGATTCATTAGGAGAAAGTAGAGCATACACAAAATTATGAGGTAAACTCAATGATGTTACCTTAGTAAATGTTAGTTTATCAGGGAGCACTCATGATGTTTTATTCATCACTCGAGCTCATTTTCTCTATGACTTTGCAATAGATTGTATAGTTGATAATGGCTCACATAAAAACCTAATTGCGAGGTCCATTGTTGAGAGATTGAAATTACCGATGGAGCCTCATCCTCAACATTATTATTTGTGTAGGAAGGATAGTCGTAGGGACTCAGATATCACTCACACTTGCACATTGAAATTTTTACTTGGACCACAGTTTATAGATCAAGTCACTTGTGATGTGACTCCTATGGATTGTTGTGGGCTCTTGCTTGGGCAACCATTTCAGTATGATAGGAAAGCTATATATGATGCTTTTAAACTATCCTACACATTTCAAAAATATGGTAAGGTATATCTCATAAAAACCACCAACACTCCTAATATAGTTTTAAATTCCCAACAAGGCAATAAAACAAGGTAGCGAGGTTTCTCTACTTTTTCACTCCCAACACACTTTTGCATTAATTTCCTTTTCATATCAACATTCTACTATGGATAACATGTTGCAAAGTTACTCACATATAATTCAGGAGCCCAAGTCTCTTCCTCCACTTCACACTATTAACCATAGCCTTGACATAATTCCAGGATCTTCAATACCTAATGCACCCATGTATAGACACTTTATTTTGCAAAATAAAGAAATTAAAAAGCAAATAGAATATTTTTTGTCTAAGGGTTTCATTAAGGCAAGTCCTCCTCCTTTTGCACAACCTATTTTGTTGGTTCTTACAAAGGATGGAACTTGGATATTGTGTATTGATTGTCATGCTTTGAACATAATTTCTCTAAAGAAAATATATCCACTTCCATGAATTAATGATCTATTAAATTTTCTCCAAGGAGCAAAATTCTTTTCTAAAATAGATTCCCAAAGTAGTTATCATAAAGTGCGTATCCAAGCTACATATACAAGAAATATTACTTTTAGGATGAAGATGGACCTTTTTGAGTGGTTGGTCATGCCCTTTAGTCTGACCAATACTCGTGGAAAATTCATGAGGTTGATATATGATGTATTTCATAATGTACTTGACAAGTTTGTTATCATATATCTTGATGATATATTAAAATTTTCATCCACTTGGGAAAAACATCCACTACATTCTTCTACAGGGCACTCTCCTTTTGAGGTTTGTTTGGGATTTTAGCCTTTGGTACATTATGAATTACCTGTGTCCTTGCCTTATCCTATCACTTCTCATATTTAGAAGTAGAAATACATGGTACACTCATTTATTCAACACTTGCACAATCTTCAATCAAAGGTGCTTGATATTTTGTAAAATATACAGTAGCAGCCAAAATAGGCCATGGATCGACATAAAATTCCTCATCCATTTTAGGTTGGTGATAAAGTATGGTTGCACCTTGAAAAACGATGCTTTTCTTATAATAATCATAGCAAAATCAAACTGATTCACTATGGGCCTTATACTATCCTTCAGTAGGTGTCTGAGAATGCCTTCTACCTTGATCTTCCTGTATACTTGGGTATTCATGATGTCATCAATGTAGATCTTTTGAAGTTGTATCATGACTCTACATTGAGACCTCACCAACTATTAGTCATCCTATTGACGTGGTTATTGATTATCAGTTACCATTGGATTTAAATCATATCTATGATACAAAGACTCGATAGACTCACCAAGGGTCTACCACCTGTTGTGATGTCCTTCACAACGACCCAAAAATTGAGGACCCACATGAAATTTGAAAGTTGATGCCAAAATATTACCTACAATTGAAATTTGCAAGTTGATTCCAATGCATTGCCTACGTTTATAGTTCATATTGTCACCATTGGAATGTCAAGAATATTCATCTTTATGTGTTATGTCTTATAGCAAGTGCATTGTCAAATTTCATGTTGATATCTAAAAGATTTTGAGTTATGTTTGTAGGGACTTGGATAAATTTAGTTATTAAAGCCTTAGTTTATCATTGTTACCATTTGAAATATCACAAAATTGGTGTTCCTTAGGAAGGTCATATAGCAGGGTTTAATTCATAAAAGGGTGTGAGAGTTTGGATCTATGCTTTAATTCTAGCACATTGTGGTTCCATCAATTTGGCATGAAGTTAATGTGTTTTGTAGATTTATTTATTTTTAGATTGTTTTGTTAGTGGGTGGTGTTATTAATATGTTTATTCGTATGTTATGTTTAGTTATGTTATGTTTTAAATTAATTAAATCATCAAGTTTTATAACTTTATAATTTAATATATTTAAAGTTGTTTATTGTTTTAAATTAATTAAATTTTAAAGTTTTATAACTTTATGGTTTAATATATTTAAAAATTTTTATCGTTTTAAATTAATTAAATTATAAAGTTTTATAACTTTATTAATTTAATATAGTTAGAATGGTTATATTATAAATATGTTTTAAATTGATTAAATTATAAAGTTTTATAACTTTATAATTTAATTAAATTTAATAAGGTTATTTTATAAATGTTTTATATTCTAATAAATATTTGTCTTGTTGGCAGAATTATTAAAGTATGTTGAAAAGGCATTGACATTAGGGTTTCATTGAGATGTATTAATTTTAATTTTTGAATGCCAATGAGGAGAAATAATAAATCTTTTGAAAAGGCTTTATTGATATTAGGGTTTCAAGAATTCATTTTTAAAAAACTGACAAAACAGAGTAAACTAATCAAGAGGAACAAATTTCTCAAGTTATAAATGGAGAATTAGAAACCAAAGAGGAGGTCAAACATTTTGTGTAGAGGAGAGGAAAGGAATTGGAAGGAGCCAAAGCCATCTTTTGAAGAAGATACAGAGAAGTCCATATTGCAGAGGAGTCAAGCTTATTGTAAGATCAATATTTTATATTAAATATTTTGGATTCAAATATGTGCACAGTCTGTATTTGAAATTGAAAAAATGTTTAATATAATTTTTCAATAATTAATATTCCCTCGAATATTGCATCATGTCATTGTTTTGTTGTGTGAATACTGGTAAACAATGATTTGGTTTAAGTTTCTGTGATTGGTTTTATCTGTGTCATTTGTCCGAGATAGAGGATTATTTTCTTATCATAAAAATTTTGATTATTTATTTTATACTAAATTATTTTTACATAGCCTAGTTCAATTTCATAAGAATTAAACCTTACACTAGGTTATCAATAATTTATTTAAATATTAAATTGTTTTAATATTTAAATAAATAAATAAATAAATATATAAGATAAATGAGTAGTCTGGTTTCAACTTTGATTTAATAATATTGAGAATAAGAGTTGATATTTTTTATTAAAATTTGTTTGGATTTCATTCTTAAAATACTATTTATTTACCAATACAAACCTTACATTGGAGGATTATATTTGTTATTAAATATTTTATTCCATAAATATTTAATAAGCAAATAATATGAGAAAAAACATATTTATGAACTTGATTTTCAAAGTATAAAATTCATAGTTCATAGATCAGTTTTATATTAAGACCCTATGGATTATAATTATAAGATTTGAAAATCTTACAATTTTAGGGTTAAACATTATTACTTTATTTCATTTTCCAAATATTTTAATGTTGATTTTATATTTGGAATAAATAATTTTTTTTATAAATAAGTATTCTAGTTCTAACTTTGATTTAATAAGGTTGAGAATTAGAAGTGATTTATTTTATTAAAGTTTTTTTAGATTTCATGTTTTAGTATAATTTATTTATGCACAAATCCAAACATTACATTGGAATATTATGTTGGTTATTAAATATTTTCATAAATATTTAATTAACAAATATAATAAGGAAGTACATTTATGAAATTGATTTTAAATCATAGAACTCACAATTCATAAATAATCTTTATAGCAAACCCTATGAATTTATGATTAATAAGGTTTTTAAAACCTTATGATTTTGGGGTTAAACATTTTTATTTTTTATTCATTATCTCAAATAGTTCAATGTTAATTTTATATTGGAGATGAATAAAATCTATTCATTGATTAAACCATAGGTTTTAAAGGTGAATATTTATAATCAGGGTTTATATGATTATTTTGAAATTTCACATGCTTTAATATTTATTAAGGTAATTGAAATTTCACATTAATTAAAATGCTAAGGCAAATTGTTATTTCAAATTAGTTTTGAAAGTATTTTCATCAATGGTATTGTTAAGTTTGCATCAATAGATCTTAATCATAAGGCACATTTAATTTATCATTTGGATGATAGAATTTGATGAAAAGCATGTTATACATGAAATCATTTATTTAATTCCCAGGCCCCTTATATTAAATCAATTTCTCTCCATTTGTAAAAAAATTAACGAACCCATGAGATCATTTAATGATAAATTCCATAGGTTGTATACCGAGGTGGAAACACATTATATCATTTTAGAAGACATAGCTACTAAAATATACATGGAGACCTTAGATCATGTTAATGCTATGTTTTTGAAAGGTCTTAAAATTACATCATTGCTTAGATCTTACAATGAGGCCGTAACATTTGAACAATAATTGATATCTCAAGATGTTAATATGGAACAACTATATAGACTTAGACCTAAAACTCATAATCAAAGATCACAAATGAGTCAGGTTAAGATTGATAGTTTAGATGTCACAAATACCTTAGATGTTGAGAATGAGGTGCAAGTTTCAGATTCAATACCCATTAATGAACATTGTGATGATCAAGTTAATCAAAATGTAGAAACTAACTTAGAGCCATTATTCACAAAAGAGGATTGGGATGATCTTATAAAACAAAATAAAAAATCTAATCCCATTGAAGAAACTCTTGTCTTACCAAAGGATGAATCTGGGGAAGATGAATTCTTTGAAATTGAAGAGGATGAATCTGAAAATTATGAATTTTTTGAAATTAAAGAAAATGAATTTGAAAGTGAATCTAAAGAATATATATAGAAGAAATGATAGATTTTCATCATTTTTTTCAGAAGGATAATGAGCGTGATGTTCAAACAAGTAAAGTTAATGAATTGAATGATCAAAGATGTGATTTCATTGAATATTGCAAGGGATTACAAGAAAATAATACCTTGATGATGATGGTTTAAATGACTGATTCTAAAAGTGTATTGCTTGAGGAAGATGAATTGTTTGAAATTGGAGATGAATTCTTTATTGAAGAAGGTGAATCTAAAAATGAATATAAAGATGGTATGAAATAAAATATGGAATGTCACCAAGTGCTTCAAAAATATAATCATTTTGTTATTTCAGGTCATGAAGAAGAATTATTCACTTTGTTCACAATTTCCAAAGAAGTTCTTATCTCAGATGATGTGCAGGAAATTGAAAGTCTTGTGTCACTTAAGGATTCTACAATGGTCATACAACAAGAAATCAGTAGGTATTCATCTCAGGTGATTGATAAAGGTGAATTTGAAAATGAAATTATAGACCTATCCAAAGTTTGCACAAAATATATGGTTGAACCTCACCCTTTAACTATAGAAGATAATTTTTATAATGGTTGGGGAAGATATGATAATTTTTTTCTTTTATGTCTATTGATAAGAATTTTTCTTCATCTGATATGCAGGATGATAAAATTGATATCTTACATGAAGAGTCTACAACTCTTGTACAATCAAAGAATCACATGTTTTCTAAATCCACGATAAAATCTTATCATTTAGCTTTAGAAGATAATTATTATAATGGATGGGGTATGTATGGTGAATCATTGTTTTCTCATACTTCTACTAATAAAATTTTTGTTTCACTTGATATGCAGGATGTTGAAACTTCTATTTCAAAAGAAGATTTTGCAATTCCTACACAATCAAAAATTGACATGCCAATTGCAAAAATAAATAAGGTTCTAAAATTGAATCACTTTGAAGATGAATTTATTGAACACCTTGCTGAAATTGAAAATGAGGAAATGGTAAATTTTTCTTATGACTCATTTTTTAATAATGAGGATGAGATAAAGTCATCTCTTTTACTTGTGACTAATAAAAATTTGAGTACAAATTCACATGAATGGTTTGAATTTAATGTTGGTGATGATCTAAAGGAAAATTTTAATCTATCTAAAGTAACTTAGGTGGTTGATCAAGAAAATTTATTATTTAACACATCTTGTGATCAGTTAGATGTATGGTTTGAAATAGATGGGCATACGTTTGATTGAGTGCCTAATTTTGGTGTCTTTAACAAACAGGTATTTGATGAAGATGAAGAAATACAAGGTGATCATGACGGAGATCATGAAGAAAAGGAAAAAGTGACAAATGCTTATCAAATATTAGTAAATGCTAATAATGATGTGTTGAGTATAGATGATGAGGTAAAATCTTCACCTTTCTCATTGGTTACAAAATTTTTAGGTAATGGGATGCATGATAAGTTTTTGGATGCTAAGGCTATCAATGATGAAATGTCAAATGTCGTTAACAAAAAGTTGGAGACAATTTTTTAAATTTTTGCCATAAATGAAATGAAGGAAAATATATTTGAAATGCTTAATCAAATTCATGAGCAATCAACTAGTGAATCTAGGACGCAAATTTTTAATGATCTTCTTATATCAAATATCCTAGATGTTTGTCAATTCTCGAATGATTGTGATTGCTTTAAAAATTTTGAAAGTGACTTGAATTTGAAATTTTTAGAAATAGATTCTTATTTACAACATATCCTATTTGAAAAAGGGAGCCTAATTCTAAATTATGAATCAAAATGTGAAATTTACACCTTTTTGAATAAGCAAAGGATAATCGAAGATCATGTATTTGCCTGTAAGGTTAATGAATCAAATCTTGAACATAGAATTGCTTATAAGTTTGAATCAAATCAGTGGGGTGTGAAAGACAAAACGAAGGTTGCATGGTTCAAATTAATCTTTTTTTGGTTGGATCTATGTAAATATTGGAATGCAAATCATGAGATATGTCTTTTAAGATGTGCTTATCATGTTTGGGATCCAGGGAAAGGATGGTAGAAATTTTGCACTATCTTTTACATAATGTATATTTTTGTAAATAGTTTTTGGATGATGTGTTTGTTGTGTTGTCAATGTTGTTCATGATTTTGTTGATATTTTGTTGTTTTGGTGTTGTTAAAGTTTTGTCACATTTTTGTTGTGTCTTGTTGAGTACAACGATGGATTGACTTTGCCAAATTTTGTTAGAATTTCATGACTTTGATATGTTGCAAATTGATATAATTTTAGGTGAGTCTTTCAAAATTAAGGTATTTATGAATGAGATACCGGTCACGTGTCAGCTGTGTTTGGTCTTTGATCCTGTACTGAATATGATGAGGTTACCTGTTTGAAAATCTATGAAAATTGGAGAAAAGGGAAAGTGAGATATTGGTTTATGTCCTCATGAATGTGAACTAAGATAAAGCGGATATGAAAAGTTGGAATTGTATTGCAAAAGATCCACGAGTACCACCAAAACACATTAAAGTATATTTTTTAAAATTGGGATGCATGAAGTTGTCGGTCTTGCAAATTAGGGTGAAATATCTCATATACTTTTTGCAGCCTTACCTCATTTCTAACCCAGGTGGCAGGTGGATTTGTTGTGAAGTACCATTCTATCGGATGCAAAGGAAAGTGAGGTATAAAAAATAAGAGAGTTAGAAATAGAATCAAATCTATTCCCTAAACAAATATATATATATATATATATATAGTCTTCACCGGAGCTATAGACGCTCGGCTGGCAGTGAAGCAAGGTCTATAGAGTTAGAAAAGAGCTATAATGATAAATCTATCATCTAGAACTAAGTAACTTCACCAAAGATATAGACGCTCGGCTGGCAGTGAAGCAATTATTAGAGTAAAGGAAACACAACATCCACCTAATATCTGGGTATTTCAGATAATCTCTACCAGAGCTATAGACACTCGGCTAGCAGTTGAGCAATATTTGAAGAGAATCGGGTGTATGATTTTGAAAGCACGAGATTCCGGTCAAAGGAAACACCAAGTGCAATTGCATTCAAAGTTAAGCACGCTTAAGTCCTAGGAATGTAAATTACATGAAACGGAAAAGAGACATGTTGTAAGAGACGCAATCAGATAAAGAAAAACAGCCCTTTCATTAATTTCTTTCGATCTCTGTTACAATAATGCCTCCTCCCTTTTCAGGGGCTAGGAGCGCAAATAAGGTTTGATTACAATCGTTGAATGGTTCCTCCTTCCGCGTGCCCACGATTGCACCGGGCGGGCTAAGATGATGCCGCCGCCGATGTTGATGGGTTCTTCGCCTCCGCTCGCTTCTCCTGCAAACAAAGAAATGATCAAGAAGTTAGTAGCACCTGTTGCAAATGAAAAGCATTCTCTCTCTAAAACTAACAAAATATGCATACGAATATTTGCCTGAAACCATGAAAACAATGAATCCAAATTGCTTCAAAATCTGACGTAAGGTAAGAACAAGTCACCGTAAGGCCACCGCCACCGAGGCAGCTGGCCAATTCACCTTAAACCGGAATTCGTCCCCGGCGGGACGACTCGATCGTAATTCGTCCCCGGGTGGGACGAATTCTTCTGAATAGGAGAAATCGACCTCGTTGCTGCTCCAATGTCGGATCCCGGGACCTGCAAAACTCCTGCAAACAGGGGGTTAGGTAATTGGGGCCATTTTGGGACGACCCAGATGGTCGGATTTTCCCAATTTGGCCTCCTCCCTCGGGAATTTGACCTTGACACCTGCAAGTTAGCGAAACGATAAAGCAATACAAAACACCCTAAACTCTGACCAAAAGCTACAAAATTGCAATTATAGACTAATCGGACCTAGTAACACAGAATGCAATCTAAAAATTAATCTAAAGTGCTCAAAAACTGAAATTAGAACTTGGGGGTGCGGGGGTGCCCAAGTGGGCCTCCCACCGTTGGCCCTCGATTTTGGAGCCAATCCACCAAGGATGGGCCCAAAACCTTTTAGGATTGGGGGTCGGCGAATTGGTAGGTTCAGATGTCCATGCGTCGGATTTGAGTAAGGTTCGAGCTTCCAAAGGCCACCCAACAACCTCCCTTGCAAAAGAGATTGATGGATGTAGGAAGGTGAACAAAGGGGGATGCAAATGAGTCTTCGATTCGGCAAGCACTTCGTTGCTTGAACACTCCTTCCACTCGCATGTTTTGGGTGAGAAAAGTCCCACCTTTTATAGACCCAAGGGGTCTCTTTTGGGAGGGAAGCACAAAAGCCAAGTGTTGGCCATGGGCGCCATGTGGCGCTCTTGTCTTCCCATGAGGGAGGGGAGTCCTCCATTGACTTGAACTTTGATAAATGCTTCTTGTAACAGCTCCTCTAACGGCCCCTCTCGTCCACTTACACATGCGTGCAAGGTAGGAGCCCTTAACCGATCGTTCGGGCTGCCACTTGGCACCATTTGCCTTTTTGCCCGTTGCTTAGAATTCGTCCCACCCGGGGACGGATTCAGAATTCGTCCCGGGGTGGGACGGATTCTATTTTGAATTCGTCCCGGGGTGAGACGAATATCGGGCAAAGTGTCCAAGTGTGCCAAATTGCTCCTTGACCTTACAAAATTGCTATGAAAGTGGTTAAGACCACTGTTTAACCTCTGAGGGCTGCCCCTGGGGCTGTGTTTGTCAAAGCGATCAGTGTTTGCAATCACATAATCGGATTGGTGCTGTTTTGGTGTCTACAGATGCCCCTTTTTGGGAAGCGCTGCGGGTGACGCAGTTCTGAGCAAAAATAGATAACCAAAGCACTAATGATTAGGGTTTCTTGGTAACCTAACCAACTTTTGATGCCCCAAGTATGGAAAGGGCATGCATTCTTGAATCCTTGCTTCTGACGAGCTAAGGAATTTGATTTCAAGTATTAACCTCGTTTTGGTGAGGTGTGACTTGAACTCGGACATCGATCACCATGAACAAGTGAAGGGCGTTTTTATCCTCAGGGGGAACCTTGTGTTCATGATTCACGAAATCTTGAACTTAGACATTGATCAGTCATGAACAAGTGAAGGGCGTTTTTATCCTCATGGGGAACCTTGTGTTCATGATTCACGAAATGCCAAGTGTTTGATTGATTTGATTGTTGCTTGTTTATCGCCCCAAGCAAGAGCGTGATTGTCTTTGTCAATGATTCTTTGAATGCATGTCATTTTCCTTAATTGGGTGTGTGATTGTTGATTGGTGACTAAGTGTGACTACCCCCTCAAGCGACGAATCGATGAGGGAATGACCTTCGTGAGAGAAGCGACGAGTCGCTTGACCCAAGATGACTTGTGCAAGGTTTGCCTTTAGAGGGTTTACCGTTAAGCGTGTGCAATTTTTCCAACATATGGACCTATTTTTGGTGGGTGTTAACCCTTTTGGTGATGTCATAATGAGGTGAAATCGTCGAAAACCTATTTCCCGTGGAGCGGTCCGGCTATGATAGCCTTCTTGGGGAACTAGGAGAGCGATAATTTGGACCTCGACATCGATTTTCTTTGCCTAGAGGCTAAGTGCAAGAGCACTTATGCCCGGCAATGTTTTTGTTGTGTTTTTGTTGAATTTTGTACTGTTTTTGTTGTTTTTGTGACACCATTTGGTGATTGAATTGTCGGCAATCCGTCCTCCCGTGGAGCGGTCCGGCTATGGTAGCCTTCTTCGGGAGTAGGATAGTGACAATGCAAACCCCGACATCAATTTTGCTATGCCAAGAGGTTAAGTGCAAGAGCACTTGTGTCTGGCAATGTTTATTGCTTTTTGTTTTTGTGTTGCATATTTTTGTTGTTTTTGTTGTTTTTTGTGACACCATTTTGGGATTAAATTGTCAAAATCTGTCTCCCGTGGAGCGGTCCGGCTATGGTAGCCTTCTTAGGGAGTAGGATAGTGATAATGTAAACCCGATATCAGATTTTGTATGCCAAGAGGTTAAGTGCAAGAGCACTTGTGTCTGCAATGTTTATTGCTTTTTGTTTTTGTGTTGCATTTATTTGTTGTTTTTGTTGTTTTGATTTTCTTTGATCTTGTGCATGATGGTTGATGAATATGGATGTATGCATGTTGATTTATTTTGATGGATGCATATGCTATGATGAATGCAAATGGTTTTGATTTATATGTGATATGCAGATATGAAATGGATGAATGGGGTTTGTGATGTTTGGCTATGGCACCATAGACTGTTTAGAACTCTGTTATTTTGTTTTTAGGCGATTGTTGTGATGTATGGCTCTTGTATGTATACATGTGGTTTTTCTTTTTTTGTATTTTTTTGATGGTATTTGCAAAGATGAAAAGTAGCGCAGTTGGTTTAGAAATGTAGCTAAGGTTTTCTAAGACTCAGACGGTTTTAGCTCACTAGCCATGACTCGTACTTTATCTTACAAGACTTTTGAACAAGGTATGAATCAGACTTGTTTTTGACCAAGTTATTTCACATCCCTGTGTGTGCAATTGAGTTCATTTAGTGGTATTTGTTAGGATACCGCCAGTTCCAGATGGGCTTTCAACCGAACCTCGTACTGAGGATCACCTAATTAGCTCCACAAATTCCTTTATTGTATGTACTAAGATTAATCTGCGTTGTAATCCAGGATGCCATAAGCTAGCTCATCCACATGCAAACATTGATCCGTACGCAAGTTAATGTGACAGATATATCGTCATGCGGGAGGTTTACTTCATTACCATTGGCTATCAACCAAATTGGTATTGAAGCTTGCCTTATGACCTACAGAATGTCGAGAGTTCCAGGGATTCAAGGTCAACTCCCTTCTTTTTTTCAATTGTATTGGGATACTTGCTCTTTTGTAGTGATAAGATCACTGTTTATTTTGATTTGTTTTTCTTTTGAGCAAGGGATTGGGGATATGGAGTGATGAAAATCACTGTTGTTTGTGCCTTTTGATGTGTGCACTATAGTTTGTCAAATTTTTGAGTTTTGACATTTTGCAAATTTTTTGTGTTTTGCAACTATTGAGAACTTTAGGGATTCTTAGGGAATTGGGTAGGGAGGAAGCTTGTCCTTTTGCCAACTCTCAGCATTCTAGGGGTCATTCGCACAGGGGGATGAGCAAGATAACCGTTTCGCTTGTGGTGACCTAGATTATTTTGCAGGTTTCATCTTTCGTTCACACAATTTTGGGAATTTTAATGTTTGATTTGTGTTGGGATGTTACGTAACAAGGTGTATTTCAAGTATGACTCTACCTTCGTAAAATCTGTTCGACTTGGTACACTACATGGCTAAAGAGGAAAATGATGACTGAATCACTGAAACTCTTAGTACATTCCTGGACCACCGATTGTAGTGTGGTAAAATTTATGCATGGTGTTTTTGTTGATTTTGTAAATGAGACAATGGGAACAAGATGGACTATGAGCTATTGTATGGTGCCTTTGACCTATGACTACAAATATGCAATGTATGGATGCAATGCTTAATGTATATATTTTTGTATGATGGATTGTTTTGGTGAAGGTGAAGATGAGGTGCGAGAATATGAATTTTTTTGATGAATTTGAGTATGCCTAGAATTGAGATGCAAATCTTTGTTGTTTTTGATGATTTTTGTTGTTTTGTTTTTGTTGAATTTCTTGATTTGTTTTTTGACCAAGAGATTGCGATAATCCTTGGAGCTTTTTGGGTTGACCAAGAGATTGCGATAATCCTTGGAGCTTTTTGTATTGACCAAGAGATTGCGATAATCCTTGGAGCTTTTTAGGTGACCAAGAGATTGCGATAATCCTTGGAGCTTTTTTGGTTGACCAAGAGATTGCGATAATCCTTGGAGCTTTTTGGTGACCAAGAGATTGCGATAATCCTTGGAGCTTTTTGGGTGACCAAGAGATTGCGATAATCCTTGGAGCTTTTGGGTGACCAAGAGATTGCGATAATCCTTGGAGCTTTTTGGGTTGACCAAGAGATTGCGATAATCCTTGGAGCTTTTTGTACAAGATGATAATCCTGGAGTTTTTGGGTGACCAAGAGATTGCGATAATCCTTGGAGTTTTTGGTGACCAAGAGATTGCGATAATCCTTGGAGCTTTTTGGGTTGACCAAGAGATTGCGATAATCCTTGGAGCTTTTTGGGTTGACCAAGAGATTGCGATAATCCTTGGAGCTTTTGGGTGACCAAGAGATTGCGATAATCCTTGGAGCTTTTTGGGTTGACCAAGAGATTGCGATAATCCTTGGAGCTTTTTGGGTGACCAAGAGATTGCGATAATCCTTGGAGCTTTTGGGTGACCAAGAGATTGCGATAATCCTTGGAGCTTTTTGGGTTGACCAAGAGATTGCGATAATCCTTGGAGCTTTTGGATGACCAAGAGATTGCGATAATCCTTGGAGCTTTTGGGTGACCAAGAGATTGCGATAATCCTTGGAGCTTTTTGGTGACCAAGTGATTGCGATAATCCTTGGAGCTTTTTGGGTGACCAAGAGATTGCGATAATCCTTGGAGCTTTTTGGGTGACCAAGGGATTGCGATAATCCTTGGAGCTTTTTGGGTGACCAAGAGATTGCGATAATCCTTGGAGCATTTTGGGTTTGGATTATGGCTCTTCAGGGGATAGAGGTACCCCAGCCTTGATGGTCTTTGCACTCCGGATCTGGCTCTAGAGGTATGGGCATGAATGGATCAGCCCTATGCACGGAGATGAGGACAGGGTCCGCCCGTGGCACTGATGTTGCTATGATGTCTCTTGGTGGAAGTTGCTCTTTGTGTGCCCAAAGTTGTGGATGTAATGCTTGGTCCCACTGTGGTGGGTTAACACGCCACTCATGCCCTAGTATTATGTTTATCTGTTGACATGCTTCCTCAAATTTTATGGGATGCCGATGTTGTCGCATGTGATTGTTGTGGGCTATCTCTGTTTCATCCTCACCTTCGAACAATGTGTATAGCTCATCGAAATCTGGAGATTCTGAGACATGGAGGACTTCATCATCGGGTAGCCCTATGGTTAAAGGTTGATCCTCTTCGAAAGGAGCCTTATGTAAGTTGGGCCTTGGGAGCTCCAAAATCTTGGTCTCTACCAACTCTAAGTGCTCTAGTGCTTTGCATGTATCGGGAGATTTGAACTCCTCCTCTTTGGTTGGTTCTTGTTGAGGAACTTGGGGCTTATGGAGGGGTGGCCAGATGGCACCCCCATGCCTTGGTAGGGCAGTTCATCCCGCTCTTCTTCGCGCTCTGATTCCTTAGAGGCTTCTTGATGAATTTCTAAGGGTGGCTCATAAGCCTGGGTGGATGTCTGAGGAAGGCACCCGTCATTGGTTATAGGAGCGGCCTCCCATTCATGTCTAGGAGGCGTCGGGGGTGGTGCTTCAGGAATCGGGAGAGTAGCTTCCCGCTCCTGTCTAGGAGGTGTTGGGGGTAGCTTTTGATGAGGTCGCGATGACCTATCTTCCCCCCATGGGTTGTGCCACTCAAAATATTTTGTCTTATGCATGTGAGGGGTTGGAGTCCTTTCTTGCATAGTGTGTTGGAACAGCTCATCCTTCTGGCACTGAAGGTGCTCTTCATTAATATGGTACGGTTCCTCTAACGGTAGTCGTTCGAGCTCAAGTTGCGTGAGTTGCTTGAGATGTGTGATATATTCGGCAGATTCTACGATAGTTGGTCCCACCGCCTCATGTCTAGAAGGCCTAGACGCCTCTCTTAGATAAAAATCTTGGTCGTAGTGATCCAAGATCTCTATAGGACACATCCCTCTGTTAGGGGTAGCAGCATTCTCTCGGGGCTTTGGCCTCAGTGAGTGGTCCCGATAGATAGCGAGTGCGAAGGCGTATTGCTCTCGCACTCGTATATTGCTCTCGAGGAAGGTAGAGGTCTTCCTCGTGCTCTCTTTCATAAGTGAAAAAGGGATGGACGGAGCTATCTCGCCCTCGCCCAAAGAGCCTTGTGCTCTGGATTTGTCTTTGTAGTTCTGGCAACTAGAGGGGGTGAAGGAGGGATAATGTAATCATGTGGTTCCTCCCATCGAACCCTATGTTGACTTAGCACTTCATCGCGCGATGACCGCTCATAGCGAGCATCTAAGGGAGCTCTCATTGCTTCATGTCTAGAAGGCCTAGATGCCTCTTCTAGATATCTATCTCGGTCGTAGTGATCCAAGATCTCTATAGGCGACCTCCCTCTATTGGGGGTAACAAAATTCCCTCGAGGCTTTGGCCTCAATGAGTGTTCCTGATAGATAGCAGGTGCGGAGGCATATTGCTCTCGCACCGTATATTGCTCTCGAGGAAGGTAGAGGTCTTCCTCGTGCTCTCTTTCATAAATGAAAAAGGAACGGGTGGAGTTGGCCCGCCCCGCCCGAGGAGCCTTGTGCTCTGGATTTGTCTTTGTAGTCCTGACAACTAGAGGGGGTGAAGGACGGGTAGTGTAATGATGTGGTTCCTCCCGTCGAACCCTATGTTGACCTAGCGCTTCATCGCGCGGTGACCGCTCATAGCGATCATCTAAGGGAGCTCTCCTATGACTGTACCCCTCATGGAAGGGTGTGTGATGAGTGCTATGTTGAACAGGAGTGCTCCTCGAAGAGGTGTCCCCGTAGTCTCTTTCCTTTAAGGTGTGGAGGGGACTGCATTGTGTGTTAGGTCGCCAAGGTGGTATGACCAAATCCTTGGGATTGTAATGGAGGTGACTTGTTCTTCCTTGGATATTCCCCATAGCATCCGCCCGTGATTGGGCTTGGCTATGGGTGAGCACCATGACGATGTCTCTCTAAAAAGCCCTAAAATTGAAAATGAGTCAGATGGGGCCCAAAATTGGTGTGCGCATCCCTCTTATAGTAGATAAGACAAAAATGAAGTTTCAAGTCCTAGCTCTAAATACATTAGGAGATATTGACATCCGAACAGCTCAAAAAGTGCATAGAATTGCGTGTCCAATTTTAAAACCTAATTTCGGGGCACTAGATGATGGAATTTGGCCCCGAAAACTGACTTTTCTAGGCAAATAGAATTCTAGGGAATCATATTTGTTTAAAATTATCCCACCTAACTCCCTGTAAAATTTCAAGTCAATCGGAGCTACGGTTGAGAAGTTATGGCCCCGACAAGATGCACTAAAATTTAGGGAAAAATGTAAGATTTCCCATATTTTGTTGGATGGTCCTGCATCACTTATGGGCACATTTGGGGTGATTTTGGGTTGACCAAAGGGTTCATGGACACCTTTGGGGCATTTTGGAGTGACCAAGCGATTACGGGAATCCTTGGAGCTTTTTGGAGAAAATGACAAAATGCGTAGATTTTTTTATCTTTTTTTTTAATGATTTTTTTTTTGTCTACACTAAACATAATTAAACACACACATTCACAAAACCGTGATTATCTCTTTTAAGGATTCTTGGTGTGCCCTAGACTGGTTTAGTGCATTTTGATGTTTTGTTTTGTTTTTGTAGGTTTTGTAGAACGTTTAAATGCATCATGTAGGCTCTTATAACTCCAAAAAGGTCGCCCCTTCAATATACCAACCAGTGCCGATATACCAACCTCTCTATATACCCGCCCTTACGAGAGGGAGACTATAGGTACGTGAGAGCAGAAGGTACGTGGTACGTAGGCGGTACGGAAGGGGGATTGTCCCGTTAATGGCACCTACCATAGAAAACTTATCCTCGCGCGCATGGGAATCACCCCGCCTACGCTCGGTCCGTCTTCGTCGGGATTTACGCCTAACAACAGCTTGACAATCGGGAAATGGATGCAAATCAAGCCAAGGTGGTGATTAAATCCACCAATGGTCTTGATCAAGGGCTGGGGTCTTACGACCAGCTCCTTGGTTTAAAGTTGTTTCGTGATGTGTGTGGGATTCGTTTTATCCAACAAAATGAAACTAGCATACATGACTTTTCCTAATGCAATGCAAGATTAAATGAAAACAATTAACGAAACAGAAACGTAAACAGAAAAATATAACAGAGATCATGAAAATCCCTACCTCTTCTCTTTCGCTCCTGTTGTCTCTGAATTTCTGCTCTGAAAATCCGTAGACAGGAATTCGTCCCTCTGGGAGACGAATTGCAGAACAGAATTCGTCCCACCCAGAGACGAATTTGAATTCGTCTCAGGGTCAGACGAATTGCAGAAAAGGATTCGTCCCTGTCAGAGACGAATAGCAGTCTGCAACAAAAAAAAGTGTACCTGTCAAGCACAAACACAAAAATTTAATCAGTTTCTATGATTTCAAAAACCAGGGAACAGGGTCCCACCGTGATCGCCACTGAAAGCACGAGATTCCGGTCAAAGGAAACACCAAGTGCAATTGCATTCAAAGTTAAGCACGCCTAAGTCCTAGGAATGTACATTACATGAAACGAAAAGAGACATGTTGTAAGAGACGCAATCAGATAAAGAAAAATAGCCCTTTCATTAATTTCTTTCGATCTCTGTTACAATAATGCCTCCTCCCTTTTCAGGGGCTAGGAGCGCAAATAAGGTTTGATTACAATCGCTGAATGGTTCCTCCTTCCGCGTGCCCACGATTGCACCGGGCGGGCTAAGATGATGCCGTCGCTGATGTTGATGGGTTCTTCGCCTCGCTGCTTCTCCAGCAAACAAAGAAATGATCAAGACGTTAGTAGCACCTGTTGCAAATGAAAAGCATTCTCTCTCTAAAACTAACAAAATATGCATACGAATATTTGCCTGAAACCATGAAAACAGTGAATCCAAATTGCTTCAAAATCTGACAGAAGGTAAGAACAGTCACCAGAAGGCCACTGCCACTGAGGCAGCTGGCCAATCCACCTTAAACTGGAATTCGTCCCTGGGCAGGACGAATTCTGACTGTAATTCGTCCCTGGGTGGGACGAATTCTTCCGAATAGGAGAAATCGACCTGCCGCTGCTCCAATGTCGGATCCCGGGACCTGCAAAACTCCCGCAAATAGGGGGGTTAGGTAATTGGGGCCATTTTGGGACGACCCAGATGGTCGGATTTTCCCAATTTGGCCTCCTCCCTCGGGAATTTGACCTTGACACCTGCAAGTTAGCGAAACGATAAAGCAATACAAAACACCCTAAACTCTGACCAAAAGCTACAAAATTGCAATTATAGACTAATCAGACCTAGTAACACAGAATGCAATCTAAAAATTAATCTAAAGTGCTCAAAAACTGAAATTAGAACTTGGGGGTGCGGGGGTGCCCAAGTGGGCCTCCCACCGTTGGCCCTCGATTTTGGAGCCAATCCACCAAGGATGGGCCCAAAACCTTTTAGGATTGGGGGTCGGCGAATTGGTAGGTTCAGATGTCCATGCGTCGGATTTGAGTAAGGTTCGAGCTTCCAAAGGCCACCCAACAACCTCCCTTGCAAAAGAGATTGATGGATGTAGGAAGGTGAACAAAGGGGGATGCAAATGAGTCTTCGATTCGGAAGCACTTCGTTGCTTGAACACTCCTTCCACCTGCATGTTTTGGGTGAGAAAATTCCCACCTTTTATAGACCCAAGGGGTCTCTTTTGGGAGGGAAGCACAAAAGCCAAGTGTTGGCCATGGGCGCCATGTGGCAGTCTTGTCTTCCCATGAGGGAGGGGAGTCCTTCATTGACTTGAACTTTGATAAATGCTTCTTGTAACAGTCCTCTAACGGCCCCTCAGTCCACTTACACATGCGTGCAAGGTAGGAGCCCTTAACCGACCGTTCGGGCTGCCACTTGGCACCATTTGCCTTTTTGCCCGTTGCTTAGAATTCGTCCCACCCAGGGACGGATTCAGAACTGGCTCCGGGGTGGGACGGATTCTATTTTGAATTCGTCCCCGGGTGAGACGAATATCGGGCAAAGTGTCCAAGTGTGCCAAATTGCTCCTTGACCTTACAAAATTTCTATGAAAGTGGTTAGGACCACTGTTTAACCTCTGAGGGCTGCCCTGGGGGCTGTGTTTGTCAAAGCGATCAGTGTTTGCAGTCACATAATCGGATTGATGCTGTTTTGGTGTCTACAGATTTTATATTCAAAGAGGAATTATTCATGGCCTGAAACGTGGAACTGATGATAGAATATTGAATGCTTTCAGGCGATAAGTAATGAATCACTACACACACACTGAGTTGATGATGAATGATTCTGGTGGTTCATGTCCAATTGGTCTATTCTCATTCTCTGGATACTTACTAATGCTTGTAATCCTAATATTCGGGTTTTGTGTGTTTTCAAAGTTTAGTTTTTAAATATGAAATGTCCAGGGACATTTACCAGTAGAGTCACCATTGTTGTGATGTCCTTCACAATGACCCCAAAATTTGGGGACCCACTTAAAATTTGAAAGTTTATGCCAAAATATTACCTGCAATTGAAATTTGGAAGTTGATGCCAATGCATTGCCTGCATTTATAGTTCATATTTTCACCATTGGAATATCAATCATATTCATCTTTATGTGTTCTATCTTATAGCAAGTGCATTGTCAAATTTCACATTTAGATCTAAAATATTTTGAATTATGTTTGCAGGGTCGTGTTGTAATTTAGTGATTAAAGCCTTAGTTTATCATTGTTACCATTTAAAATATCACAAAATTGGTGTTCCTTAGGAAGGTCGTATAGCAGGGTTTAATTCACCAAAAGGTGCAAGAGTTTGGATCTATGCTTTAATTCTAGCACATTGTGGTTTAATCAATTTGGCATGAAGTTAATGTGTTTTGTAGATTTAATTTTTTTTATATTATTTTGTTAGTGTGTGGTGTTATGTATATGTTTATTCGTATGTTATGTTTAGTTATGTTATGTTTTAAATTAATTAAATTATAAAGTTTTATAAATTTATAATTTAATATATTTAAAATTGTTTATTGTTTTAAATTAATTAAATTATAAAGTTTTATAACTTTATAATTTAATATAGTTAGAATGGTTATATTATAAATATGTTTTAAATTAATTAAATTATAAATTTTTATAACTTTATAATTTAATTATATTTAATAAGGTTATTTTATAAATGTTTTATATTCTAATTAATATTTGTGTTGTTGGTAGGATTATTAAAGTATGTTGAAAAGGCGTTGGTGGCATTATGGTTTCATGGACATGTCTTAATTTTAATTTTTGAATGCCAATGAGGAGAAATAATAAATCCTTTTAAAAGGCTTTATTGATATTAGGGTTTCAAGATTTCATTTTTTAAAAACTAACGAAACAGAGTAAACTAATCAAGAGGAAAAAAATTCTCAAGTTATAAATGGAAAATTAGAAACCAAATATGAGGTCGGACATTTTGTGCAGAGGAGAGGAAAGAAATTGGAGGGAGCCAAAGCCATATTTTGAAGAAGATACAGAGAAGTCCATATTGCAGAGGAGTCAAGCTTATTGTAAGATCAATATTTTATATTAAATATTTTGGATTCAAATATGTGCACAGTCTGTATTTGAAATTGAAAAAAATGTTTAATATAATTTTTCAATAATTAATATTCCCCTGAAGATTGCATCATGTCATTGTTTTGTTGTGTGAATACTGGTAAACAGTGATTTGGTTTAAGTTTCTGTGATTGGTTTTGTCTGTGTCATTTGTCCGAGATAGAGGATTATTTTCTTATCATAAAACTTTTGATTATTTATTTTATACTAAATTATTTTTACATAGCCTAGTTCAATTTCATAAGAATTAAACCTTACACTAGGTTATCAATAATTTATTTAAATATTAAATTATTTTAATATTTAAAAAAATAAATATATAAAATATAAATGAGTACTCATGTTTCAACTTTTATTTAATAAAGTTGAGAATAAGAGTTGATATCTTTTATTAAAATTTGTTTGGATGTCATGCTTAAATACCATTTTATTTATTTACTGATCCAAACCCTATATTGTAGGATTATATTTGTTATAAAATATTTTATTCCATAAATATTTAATAATCAAATAATATGAGAAAAAAACATATTTATGAACTTGATTTTCAAAGTATAAAATTCATAAGTCATAGATCAGTTTTATATTAAGACCCTATGGATTATAATTATAAGATTTGAAAATCTTACAATTTTAAGGTTAAACATTATTACTTTGTTTCATTTTCCAAATATTTTAATGTTGATTTTATATTTGGAATAAATAATTTTTTTAATAAATAAGTATTCTGGTTCTAACTTTGATTTAATAAGGTTGAGAATTAGAAGTGATTTATTTTATTAAAGTTTTTTTAGATTTCATGTTTTAGTATAATTTATTTATGCACAAATCCAAACATTACATTGGAATATTATGTTGGTTATTAAATATTTTCATAAATATTGAATAAACAAATATAATAAAGAAGTACATTTATGAACTTGATTTTAAATCATAGAACTCATAATTCATAAATAATCTTTATAGCAAACCCTATGAATTTATAATTAATAAGGTTTTTACAACCTTATGATTTTGGGGTTAAACATTTTTATTTTTTATTCATTATCTCAAATAGTTCAATGTTAATTTTATATTGGATATGAATAGAATCTATTCATTGATTAAACCCTAGGTTTTAAAGGTGAATATTTATAATCAGGGTTTATATCATTATTTTGAAATTTCACATACTTTAATTTTTATTAAGGTAATTCAAATTTCACATTAATTAAAATGCTAAGGCAAATTGTTATTTCAAATTAGTTTTGAAAGCATTTTAATCAATGGTATTGTTAATTTTGCATCAATAGATCTTAATCATAAGGCAGATTTACTTTATAATTTGGATGGTAGAATTTGATGAAAAGCATGTTATAATGATAAACTTGAAATCATTTACTTAATTCACAGGCCCCTTGTAAACGAAAACTTGCAAACCCAAGAGTTTATTCAGACACTTATATAAACATCTATGCATGACACATAAAAATTAAGTGAGAACCTTGAAGAAATATTACGTTATTTGAAAGAGAGAATTTAAATTCTAATTTATCGAGTGGTTTTGTAACACAAAAAAATCACACCTCAACACCACCTCTTATCTAGTGGCTCGACGTGAATAACTACTACATCAGGCTCATTGGACTTCTTTTCATCAGATGTCTCATGACTTTCCTACTCTTTTGAAAGAATTGGAGTCCAATGCTTCTATTGTGGGGAGGCATGATGAGGATTGATGTTTTATCACTCATATGACCCATATTTGTTTTCTAGATAGGTTTGCATAGTTTATTTCTTACAATTTAATATTGTAATTGAGTCTCATTCTCACATACACTTCTTGTGCACTAGTTGTCAAGCTAGTTATCAGTTAGGAGTATTAGTTAGGAATAGTTAACTCAAATATAGCTTAGTATATTTTCTAGTTAGCATATTATCTTCTATGTATGGTACGTGCATTATCTTATGCCACTATTATAGCCTTTGGTTAGTATGGTTATGTATTTTGAGCCAATCCATGATTTTGTGGAATTGGTTATGTATTTTGGGTATTTTGTGCCTATAAATTGAACATATGAAATAAAGAGCATTAGTTGGATTTTCAACCTTCTCATCTATTATGGGAAGGCCTTTTCATAGAAAATAACTTGCTACCATATCACATTATAAATGAGCATGTTGAAGCACCATTTTATTTCTCTAATCATAATTTTGTATGAATATGAGCACTATTGGACTATTTGACATGGAAGCATGCATTTTTTTTTGTTTGAAAATGCAAAGTTTACCACATGCTAAATGAAAGGGTAATTACTACCCTTTAACATTATTTTTGTCTACTATACTTACTAGACAAAAGTAGACCATTAAAATTTTAACATCCTCAAATATTGAAGGATTATTTCAAGAATATTTGGTAGCATATTTTGCTTGGATGAAAAGACCTCAATACCTAACATGTAATTTTTTTCTATATGAGACCTTGTTGATTTCTCACAATTCAAGGCATTCATTTATTTGTGACTATATGTATATGTATACACATTGGAAATATATTTTCTAGATTAGTCCAATGCAAGTATCATTTTCTAGTTTTATGAATATTTTTATGGCTATTAATGCCCTAAATATGTTATTATCCAATTTTTAATTACTTAAAGGTGACAAATATTCTACTTGGAGGTCAAAGTTAAATATTTACCAAAAATTCAAAAATCTATGGGGAGTGGTATATATCGTTATGCAAAGATATGTTGTTGACATAGATAAGCAAAACAAG
The DNA here is from genome assembly GCA_028583015.1 of Wollemia nobilis. Taxonomy (NCBI): domain Eukaryota; kingdom Viridiplantae; phylum Streptophyta; class Pinopsida; order Araucariales; family Araucariaceae; genus Wollemia; species Wollemia nobilis. The sequence continues at coordinate 2,852,016 of JAQPPZ010002712.1, read as the reverse complement.
TTTGATAAAGCTAATCAAAAATCCAAATTTATTATAATTTTTAATGTGACTAATGAGATCCAACCATATCTTCATGGTGTTAGAGTGATAAATAATGTATGGAATATACTTAGTGTTGTATTTGAGTCTATGAACTAAAACCAAATTCTTCACTTATAGAGATAATTATAAAAAAATCAAAGCCACAACTTTAGTCGAATGAGCAACATCCTTAAATACCCTTGAGTTGATTTCCTTCCAAATCTACCACTAGATATGAGGAAGGATACATTTCCAAAATCAACTAAGATGGATATACAAGAAGGGAGAAACCCATTGGGTCAGCACATCCTCTAGGCTATTTGGAAACACCCATTGGATGTTCAAATCTTTGAAAAAGTAGCTAAAAACCTCCTACAAGAAAGGACAACTAAAAAGAAGATGGAGCGGGGATTCCTCCATATTTTTGCACAAGCAAGAAGCAATAGATAAAATCATACCTATTTTTTTATATTATCTAAAGTTAGAAATTTTTCTTGTATGGCCAGCCAGAAGAAAATGTTGATTTTCAGAGTCAATCCTTTTAGCCAAATTTTATCTATTGGAAACCAAGGATTAGAAGGACCGTCTACTACAAAATAAGTTGATTTGACAAATAATTTCCCATCCTTATCTAATCCCCAAATGAATCTATATGGAATTTCTTCTCTATGAATTATAATCCATTTAATAATATTAAAAATTTCATCAAATACCCTCCTTTCTTCCACCAAAAGTCCTGGGAAGTCAAATGGTTTCCATCGGGGGTGGTCTTCAATCCTTTCAATGAAATCACAAACCTTATTCCCCTAGAAATAATTTGTAATTGGTTTGACTAAAGCTAAATCTAATATTGACTCCAGCAAAACCTCAATCGCCCAAACGTTACTCCAAAAGTTCATACACTTACCCTCTCCCAAACATCACCTACCCCTCTATACATTCTGATCTGCACCAAATCAGGCTAGATCAAAAAGTTGAAACCTGAAGAGGTAATAGATCTCTAATAAACTACTTCCAATCATTTAGGTATTTGTCTTTAGCAATATCAATCCATCCCACTTTCTCCTCTTGAACCAGTCTCCAACCCTGCTTGGCAACAAGAGCTTTTTTCATAGATTTCAATCTTCTAAGGCATAAACTGCCCTCCTCCTTCTTGTTGCATACTTGGTACCATGCCACTAGATGAAATTTATTTTTCCCACTTTCTCCTTATCAAAGAAATGAACATTGGATCTATTCTATTCTTTCAAGAATATTACCCGGGATTTGAAACGGAGAAAGAAAATATACCAGGATGATTTTAAGGATGGCCTTACCTAACATCACTTTTCTTGCTTGGCTTAAGAGAGCCCATTTCCAACTTGCAATATTTCTATGGACATGCTCCACAATTGGTTCCCACAAGGATGATATTGAAGCCCCAAAAAAATATTGGCATCCCCAAGTAGGCTGAAGGGAGAAACCCAATATTATATTCTATAATATATACAATCCTCAACTGCCTTGTTGGAGTATTGATAAAAAAATAATACGTTTCCTGAAATTAACCTTCTAACCTGTCACCTATTCATAATCTTCTAGAATACTTCTAACTGATTTTGCTTGCAAAATTGAATCTTGAAAGGATAGAAGAGTATCATTGATAAATTGATGATGGGATATGCAACTAATAAGTGTAGACAACTAAGGCCTGCAATAGAATAGTTAGCTTTGATGGCCCATCCTAGAGACTGAGGCCTGCAATAGAATAGTTATCTTTGATGGCCCATCCTAGAAAATGGGGACAACCGATCTCCTTGATGAATTTTCTTATAGCTCCTGAAATATCCTACTAGAGGCCATTTATGAGAACAAAGAACTTGGTTGAAGAGACACATGATTTGATCAAACATATCCATCCTTGACTAAATTTAAATTTATACAAGACTTTGAATATAAAATCCCAATCAAACCTATTGTAAGTTTTATTCATATGCAGCTTGAGCAAGGTCCCATAATTACCATTTTTGGTCAACAAATGGATGATTTCATGGACTGCAATGATTCCATTCAAAATTTACCTCCAAACCATAGAACTGCTCTATGAGATATCAATGATGCCTTGTAATAAAATTTTCAATCTGTTCGCTAGGGTCTTCGTCAAAATTTTAAAAATAGTATTGCACAAACTGATAGACCTATAAGCTGCAAAATCTGTAGCATCGACTATTTTAGGGATAAGCACCAAACACGTAGAGTTTACATCTTAAGGTATCTATTTCGAAGACTAAAGATATATGATGATATCATAGATCTTTAGCCCCAAAATATAATAATTTTTTTGAAAAATTATTGAGGGAAACCAATCAGGTCCCGGTGCTTTGAGCCCGTCCAATGCAAAAACTGCTTTACTAATTTCATCATCTGAAAAAGGAGTATCCAAAACATTATTCATATTTGCAAAGACTAGAGGTGGTATGTTATTCATTAAGTGAGCTTCAACCCATTGATTTTTTGCTATCGTGGAACACAAGAGATCCTTAAAAAAATTTACTCCCTCAAATCTAATATATTCAATGTCTTTATAGAGTTCTCCATTTACTTTCATAATCATCTTGATCCTATTATTACTCCTATACCTCAGCGTAGTGGAGTGAAAAATGTTTGTGTTTTGATCACCCTCCTTAAGCCATGGGGTCATAGCTTTCTTCCTCCCCATAATCTCTTCTCCTGCTAGAAATTTATAGATACCTGTGAGAATATATAGTTCCTGCTATTTGGCTATTTTATCAACCTCTTGCAATTGGTTGTGAATCTCCATATTTCTAGCAAAAATATTTTTAAAAATCTACTTATTCTAATCCTTCAACTTTACCTTTATAAATCTCAACTTGGAGGCTATTTGTGCCATTCGAGAACCTTAAAACTTATGAATCCACCATTCCTCAATGTTGGATTCCATACAAGAGTGTTGAAACCACATTTCTTCAAATCTAAATGGTCAGGGAAATAAGGCCAAATCCTTGGACTAATTTTAAATGTATTTTGTTTGTTCAAATATATAGGGCAAACTAGTGGATAGATAGCACAAAGTATGATTTTTGAGATGAACCACAATCCAACCATGATTTTTGAGATGAACCATAACCCAACCAAACATCGAACATAGCACTAGAGCATGATCAACATAGAGGCATGGAACAAGGTGCCACTAGTGGCTAGCTTAGTCATATGACACTATTAAATTTAGTGTTAATATATTTTCCACCATAACATCACCAGATACATGTGGTACTAAGATGGTTTCATTACATGAGATATCATATTCAGGAATAGCATAGGATTTTGAATATATTTAGCACATAGATGTAAGGAGGGGGTAGAAATGGCAAGGATGGTGACGATGGAATCTTCATTGTCAGTGTAATAGCTAGAGGTTGCTAATTTGCCCTTGTTTTTTAATATAAAAATCCAAATCCCAATAGTGTACGGGTTCTAACCCCAATGAAACCTAGGGTACAGTTTCGCAGGCTCATCCTACTCCATTTGGGAGGGAATTTTAATTAGGCAAGATATTTTGGAGTCAAAACATCAAATAACATGAGGATTGATAGAAATATGGCCCAAGTTGGTGCCATAATTAGCCATGAGATTCTTTGAGAGGGAAAAAAAGATAATTGTAAGTTACTTTGTGTTGTTTATCATGTTGGAAATCTAGACAAGACCATAAAATTTTACACATAATGCATGGGTATAAAGCTCTTGTGAAAGTGATACATTCCTAAAAAAAGATACACAAATGCCTTTCTAGAATTTGGTCTAGAGGAGAGTCACTTTGTGGTGGATTTTACCTACAACTATGGAGTGAATTCATATAATTTAGAAATTTTCTTTGGCCACTTTGGTATCGTTGTTGAGGATATCCTTAAAGTAGTTGAGCTTGTTAGAGATAAAGGAGGAAATATAACCAGGGAACCAAGGCTAGTAAAAGATGGTAAATCAGTAATTACCTTTGTGAAAGATCTAGATTGTAACCAGAATAGAGCCATCTCACCGTGTTTTTGAGACACACTTGTGAAGAGAGAGATGATTGCCCATAATACATGGATGTGATTATAAATATCTTCACTACTCGAAACGTCCAAGCTTGTGAGATGATATTTATTTAAAAATTAGACATAGTGTCCATAGTTCTAGTGGATGTTGAGTTCTTTGATTTGAAATATTATTGATACAAGAAACTAAATAGTGACAATAATCTTTGTGATACAAGATCATTAATAAGGTTGTTTTATGTAAAGTCTACAAGGATGCAACAGATAGAAAATATAATTAATTACTTCGACCTTCGAAATCGAATGGTGATAGGAATATCTATGATACAAGATCATTGAATAGGGTTGTTTTGTGTAACATATACAAGGAAGTGACAATGTGATAGAATTTGAAATATAAAATGTTGTTGAACGAATATTGAATATCTCAAAATGGGTTGTCATGTCTGGAAATTTTAACAGTTCATCATATTCATAGGTTACAAGATCCAAGACCCATACAGGCAACATAGTTTGGTTATCAAAATATGGATACTGTGTACTTATTAGGGTAGGTGGAATGAAGCAAATGACTTGGGCATATTAAAAAATTATGTCTATGGCTCGAGTGGTTGGAGATAAAGCCATTTGATAACCTCGGTAACTGTTGTTGCATATCAAAATTTTTCCACCTCCCTCCGAGTTGCATCATTATCCAAAGAGATTCACGAAATTATGGCTATGTTGAATGTTGTGAAAGGAATGAATTATGAGTACAAATCTAGTTTTATGATATCCTATACTGGAGTAAAATGATACTATGTTCTCAAGAGAAGACAAAAGTAGATGGTTAAATTTTGAAGAAGATTAAATATGGTGTGAAACAAGGGATTAAATAAAGAAACTTTAATTTATCATAAACATATTGTAACGCCAAAAACATTAGTGGAGGAAAAGAAATAATATGAAATGAATGAAATCTCATTGGAAAAATCATTATAAAACTCAACCACTAGAAAATAAAATGAAGGGTTTTTTCCTTGAAATTTTAACTACCCACTAGAACTAACAAAAAAAAAGTCGGAGACTTTGTGGAGCAAGTGAATGTTGAAAACTCAATTTTCTTGAAGAGCATCCCCTCTTTGGTTGACTACAGAAATTTCACTCATTGTAATCCATTTGGAGCAAGGTATTATGAAGGAGCACTCATTAAACATTTTTCATTGGACAATATATTGGAAATTTTAATAATTTTTATGCATGTAGATCATAGACTTTTCTTTTTTAATATATTATCTTATTCCCTTATAATATTGGATCATATTAATTCTAGGTTGTGTGAAGACTGACTAGTTTAAAGTTGAGTTAGGTTCAAAATATTTGTTTATGCAAATACGGGTTGAAATTTTAAAAGTTACAGTGACTTGTTTCTTTTTATTTTATTTTTTTCAAACCCTAGCTTTTACATTTTTTTTATTTCATCAAATAAAAAAAATTAAAACCCCAAAATAAATACGTTGTTTTAAAGAATTAAGATTCAAATTTTCACATTTACATAAATTCACATTTCTTGTAATGAAATTTTGAAATTTTAAACTTTGCTTAGTTTTTTCCAAATAATCATCTAATTTCATTCTATGTAATAATGGAAATTTTAATAAATTCCATTTTTTCATTAAAGTGAATAATTAATATGATATTCTAAATTTTTTACATTGCAAAGTTAGATTCTATCATTTCATTTTCATTTTAAACCTGATTGTAACAATTGAAGATAAAATTTGATTAACATTCGAAGATAAAATTTGATTAACAATCAAAGATAAAATTGATTAACAATTTGATACAAAATCAATTGAAATCAAAATTTCAAAGGTTAAAATCAAATGCTTATTACATTTCAAAGGTTGTTATTTCAAAAAAAAATAGTTGATCAATAATTTCACCTTTTCATAAATTCCATGAACAACAAAACTCATTGCAAATCAAATCAACCCAAAATAGGCCCCTTGTTAACAATTATATGCAACACTTAGGTATCCAATCCACTTTTGACATTTCACATATTTCACTAAGCATAGTAAGAAGATTAACACATTAAACAAAACTTTGAGGAAATTACAAATATTTCCTTGCAAGAGAGGATATCTAGGCAGAATCCTAACTATGAGTATATTCTTGTTATTGGACAAAAATATAACTCAACAAAATTGGTGCTAGAAGGAGGAGCTACTTGAAGGTAATTGATGTAATTTACGAAGTTTTTGGTTTTAAGTTGTTCACATATATTGTTGGGATTTATCTAATTCATGATGCATTGATTCTAACTTTTTTACAAATTGAGAATATTCCTTATTATTAGGGTTTAATTGATGCTTTATAATTAATGAACATGATGATTTATCAGTTAAAAATGTAAAAATTGGTTGTCTTTTCAATTCAATATCAAACAAAATTACGAACAAAATTACATATAATATTACGGAGTATATAAAGAAAACAAAAGCAAATATCTCCTTATTTGATGTTGCTAAGTTGACTAATTAGCAAGAATTTTTGATGTAGGATTTTTGTGATAAAATAAAAAATGAATCCCCGAAATATATTGTGCAAATGAATCCCTGAAATATATTGATGCACAATTTTCCTTATGAAGGGACAAATGAGAATATCCTTCTTTTATTTTAACCATAAGAATTGTAGGAAGAAATCTGCATAATTATCTTGTTGATTCAGGAGCATATGGCAATGTCATGCCTCACATTGTTTGTCAAAAATTGGGTTTGAAACCCATCCCTTATAATATATTTGTTTTGCAAATGGATACATCTGAAGTTAATATGGTTGGAATGCTTACTAACATTCACATACATCTAGCCTCAGAACCTAGGATACAATAGTATATTGATATACATTTTGTAGATATACCTGATAGGTATGGAATGTTGTTGAGCAGAGATTTGTCTAGGAACTTAAATGAATACATGGCCATAGATTGTTCATATATGTGGTTACCATGGAAGGGTTTTGCTAAGAAAATCAGAGTTGAAAGATAACCTAGTTTCAAGGATTCTATTACTAAATATAACAAAACCAATGAAATTTTTTACAATGATTATGAGTTAGGTGTTTACAATTTGGAAAAAAAATTGGATGTAGGTGAATCTGAAAATGAAATACCATCTATTAATCCAATTAAGTATGAAAATATTGTTTGTATGCTTAAATTTTATGGATCTAAATATAAACAAGGTAGTGGATCTAGTGTGTAATTTATTAGTCCTAAAGGTAAGTCCTCTCTGGCAACTTATAGATTACAATTTTCTTGCACTTGTAACACGGTAGAATATGAAGCTTTAATATTTGGTTTGTAGTTAACCTTAAAGAAAAATATTAAATGTCTAAAAATGCTAGGAGATTCAAAATTGGTTGTTAAGCAGGTGAAACACCAATACACATGTCATGATAAAATGCTAATTCATTATAGAAATAGAGCTAGGGATTTGATTGATGAATTCAATTCTTTCAATATTTCATTTATATCTTGGAAGAACAATCGAATTGTTGATTATTTAGCTATCCTTGCAGGTAATATTAAGCCTATTGATAATAGGAGGCTAAAGAAATTTTCAATTGAGTTGATACCCTATCCTTCTATACATAACAATGTGAAAATTTTATAGGTATTTGAAAGTGATAGACACGTTTTTATTTTGTAACTAATTCAGGAATTTTTAAAATCATGTGATTAATGAGGATGAAATATTGCAAGAAGATGAAAACAAAGATCATGAGGTAACAAGGAAAATCAATTTGATTCCTAAAGGTATAGTTTCTCTCGAAAAGGTTTTTGATATTGATTACAAAAGCAATAGTTGTAATAAAACCTCACTCTCGCAGGATGTTTATAATTCTATTGATCTTTTGGATTAGTAAAGACCCGCATAATGTACTCATAGGAAAGGATTGCACTAATCATGAACAAGAAGGGATTGTATAGGCTCTTAAAGAGTATGTTGATGTAATAGCACAAAGTTATGAGAATTTAAATACTTATAATGAAAACATCATAACACATACTATTCCTTTAAAGCCAAATTCCGAACCATTTAGAGAAAAACAAAGACCAGTTAACCCATTGCCAAGGCCTCTTATACAAAAGGAGGTTATGAAATTGTTTGATGCTAAGATTATTTTTCCAATCAGACACTCTACATGGGTAGCAAACATTGTACTAGTAAGGAATAAAATAGGTGAAATTCATTTGTGTATTGATTTTAGGAATCTCAATAAGGCTTCACAAAAAAATAACTACCCTTTGCCTTCTATTGACCATATTTTGTAAATGGTTATGGTTCTAAGATGATGTCTTTTCTTGATGGTTATTCTGAATATAACCAATTTTTTATTGACCCAAAATATAGGATAAAATATTCTTTTACCACGAAGTGGGGGACATTTTCTTATAGAAGAATGTATTTTGGATTGCTTAACGCAGGTGCCGCATTTTAGAGATCCATGGACTATGAATTTAGATATTTGATAGGTAAATGCATAGTTATTTATGTTGATGATATTTCTATTTTCTCAAGGAATATATCTGACCACATTAATGATATTTCTATTTTCTCAAGGAATATATCTGACCACATTAATGGCATTTCACTAAATTCCAACAAATATATTTTTGGAGTAACTGAAGGTAAAATTTTAGGTCATGTCATCTCAAAATGTGGAATTTCCATAGATCCTAAAAGAATCAAAGTCATCTAGAAAATCCCTCTTCCTGGTAGAAAAAAATAATTACGATCATTCTTTGGGAAAATCAACTTTATCAGGAAATTTATTTCAAGATTTTTTGAAATAGTCAAACCACTAAATGATATGTTGAAAACGAATTCTAACATTAATTGTACTATTGAAGCTAAAGCAACTTTTTAGGATGTTAAATATACAATATCTTATGCACTTGTTCTTATGAGTCCTAATTACAAGAAACCTTTCTATATTTATTCATTCACTTCTGAGCATTCTTTTGCTAGTGTATTAACTCAAAAGAATGAAGATAATTCAAAAAATACTATTGCTTTCTTGAGTTCACCACTAAAAGATGCACAATTGAAATACACTATTTAGGATAAACAGGTAAATGTTCTTTTCAAAACTATGAAGAAGATTAGACATTACATTTTGTACAGTAGAATTTTTGCAATAGTACTTGACCCAACTATCAAAACAATGTTGATGCAGAACAAACTGGGAGAAATGAGAGGGATATGACTGGCTACTTTACAGGAGTTTGATTTAGATATCTATACAATAAATCTTGTTAGAGGACAAGGTTTGACAAATTCTCTAGTTGAAACCGATCCTCAAATTGTGTGTCTCCAATACACTACATAAAACATCACCACAGATGAATGGTATAATGACATTGTGTATTTTATTTTGAATGGTAAGTGCCCTGATCACTTTAATGCTACACAAAGAAGAGCACTTTGATTAAAAATCTCTAATTTTATGATTAAATTTGGTGGGTTATACAGATTAAAATACGAAGTAATTTTCCTTAGATGTTTGAGTGAGGCTATGCAAATTCTTAAGTATTTTCATGGTATCGGATTAGACATGGATCAGCTAATCCCACAACACATCAAATTTTGAGATGTAGTTACTATTGACACCATATTTTCAAAGATACCCATGCCCATGTTCGTTCTTGCCATACATGTTATATTTTCACCAACAAAGAAAGAAATGCCTCCATGTCTTTACAACCCATATTTGAGGCTAGAACATTTGCACAATGGGATTTATATTTTGTAGGAGTTATAAAACCGAAATATTCACCTGATCGCAAATATATTTTAACTGCTATGAATTATTGTTCCTGATGGAATGAGGCCATTCCCACTAAGAATTGTTCTTTTGAAGTGGTTGTTCAATTTTTAGAGAGACACATTGTTACTAGATTTGGTATACCATATTCTATTGTTTGTGACAATTTTTCTACTTTCACTTCACTTAATTTTGTAGAAAGTGTGTACGACAATAAGGTAAGTGTAAAGTTTTCTTCAAATTATTATCCACAAGGTAATGGTTTAGAAGAATCTACTAATGAAAACTTATTGTCCATAATTAAGAAATTATTGGAAATGAATCCTAGAGGCTGGCATAACAAGTTGAAATATGCTTTATGGTTGGATAGAACTAGATCGAAAGGATCCATAGCAAATTATCCTTATAATTTATTTTATGGTCAAGATCCCATTTTTCCTGCTAACTTGAAATTGCATACTCTTTAGTTTATGAAAGATTATCTTGAAATAGATGATAAAACATAGGCAAGACTTGTAGATGAAAAGAGATAAGATGCCCTATAACATTTTAGTAAGAATCAAGGGGTTTTTAAAAGGTGGTTTGATAATATATCCAAGGTCAAAGCCTTTAGGATTGCTGATTTGGTTTTTTTGTGGGATAAGGCACAAAAAAAAAGGGTGATCATAATAAATTTGACAAATTTTGGTTAGACCCCTACCAAATTTATGAGATTCTTGGTAAAAATGCTTTTAGATTGCAGAATATAAGTGGATAGAACATTACTTTGCCTATCAATGGGTATTTTTAAAAGCACTATTTCCATACCTATGATAGAGAGTGTATCCATTGCTTGTACACATTCATCTGTTGTGCATAGTTTTTGGCTTTACAAGTTTTGTTTGTATATAAATTTGTTGATTTATTTTTTTTACGCTTGTACATAGTTTGGTGTATGTATGTACCATTTGGATACAAGCATCACTTATTTGTTTTTTATGTTGTTTTTCACCTTGAAATTTTCTTTGTTTCCATTTTTGGTCTTTCAATAGTGGAGGTTTGTGCCAAGTTTTGTGTTTTGGATTATGTTCATATTTTTGTTGCTTCACTTTCATAGCGTGTTTTGGTTTTTTTTTCCTGAATGTGGTATATTCTGGAGTTGCAATAAATTTTTGTACCTCTAAAGTACATGTTTCTTAGTAATGGAAGATGAATTGATCATTTGAATTAGGTAAAACTAAAATTAGTGAAATTAGGTTATTTAGTAGTTATTCATGGATTATGGTTTAAAATAGTAGATATTGAAGTAATATGACATGTTGCTAAAGCTTCACATGTAAAATTATATTTAAAGGATATTTTGACTCCTGAAGGATGAAATATTTCTGTTTTTTTACTAGGAAAAAAATTGTATACACCCCATATTAAGCCTTAGATGATATCTAACCCAAGAGGCGCATATGATATTTACAAAGCAATAAAATGCTTATAAAAAAATAAATTCAAATCAATAAAAGGCCTCGGTGTTTTAGATAATATCTACCAGGGTTGTAGATGCCTGATTGGTAGTAAAGCAATATCTAAAAGAGATCAAGGTCATCTCCAACAGATCTATAGATGCTTGACTAGAAGTGGAGCTATTCAGATAATTTTTTATTTTATGAGTGACACCTTTAAATAGCCTAATTGCAAAATAGGTGATAGAGTTTTGATTGAATCAAAAATAAATAATGAATTCACAAAACACATGCTAATCTGAAGCAACTGAATTATTTATTTGCAATTGAAGCTATTTAACCCCATATTTCTTGGATATTATTGGATGATTTATATTTCGCTAATATTTGGTTTTCTTTATTTTAAATTGGGTTCTTTACCCAAAATTCTTAGGAGTATTTTCCAACATATTTACCATTTGTTGTTGCCATCGCACAACATACCCCAAATTTGGGGACCCACTTGAAGTTTTGAAGTTAATATGAAATTTGGTTTACATTAAGAGTTTTTTTTAGTAGTTTATATAAATATATTTTGTTTACAAAATTTGAAATTATAGGTCAAGTTTTTGGGATTTTAAGGTTGAGATTTAATTTATGATATTATCTAGAAGTCAATAGGTCTGAAGGTTGAATAAAACTCAATGACCCATTGTCTTTATGCAGAAGAACATGGTCATTTTTGAGAAGTCTATATATGTTTTTTATGCTAAGTAGATGAGGCTTATGTTTTTTTGCCAAATTATGACATGCTAAACATATCATTAATAGAACACCAAACATTAGTATTCAAACATATGAATCCTTTTGGTTTCCTAGTTTAGTATCCCTATTTTAGATGAACAAGATCACATTCTCAAAGATAGGCATAAAAAGGTTGATAAAATTCAAAAGAGATTCTTGGGCAGGTTAGGTTTAGAGGATAGAAAAAAAATTCATCTGGTCAACTGGGAAAAGGTTTTTTTACCCAAACATCAAGGAGGGATAGGCCTTAGAATAATCAACAATATGAACATGGCTTTTTTGGCCAAGTAGGCTTGGAGGGTTTTTACCAATTTTAATTTCGAATGGGTTTCCATCATCAATAAAAAATACACTCACACCTGGAATTTTATGGATGAAAATATTCCCAAAATTGGGTCTACTTTCTGGAAATCCATTCTTCATATGAGGTTCCTTATTCAAGATGGAACCAAATGACATCTTGGAAGAGGGTATAGGATAATTTTTTGGTTATACAGATGGATCTCCAATCAACTGCTTAGTGGGAACAATGGAGTCTTAGTGCTACAACCTTTGCTAGATACTCTCATAGGCCAACCCAAACTATGGAAAGAGCTTCACATTGCAAATGTTGATGCCCAAATTTTAAATGTGGTCATAGACTTATCAACCTTGTTGAGGGTAGTTGTAATTCCTTTTGATATGTCTCATGACACCCATTTTTGGAAAGAAACCAACTCTGGTATTTTTTTGTCAAATATGCTCATCATTTATTGACTTTTAATCCCCAAGATTCTCCCATTCCTTTCAATATGATTTGTATTAAACACATCATACCTAAAGTTGTTGTTTTCTCCTAATTAGCCATACAAAATAGGATCCTCACTACAGATAATCTCATAAATAGAGGAATGGTTGTTCTGAATAGATGCCATTTTTGTTTGGCATCCTAGGAATTTTTCAATCATTGTTTTACAAAATGTTCTTTTTCCACTTCACCTTGAATCATGTTATGTCCACTTTTCACATTTCCTGGGTCCAGCCCAACTCCCTGGATCTCTTTTTCTGTTAGTGGCCCATACCTTTTAAAAATTTTGGGTTGTCTACTTTGAGGAAAATTTATCTTCATCATATTTTGTGGTAAATCTAGCTTGAGATAAATAGTAGAATCTTTTCTAACATCCTCAGGGACTCCATATCTATTGCAAACAAATCCATCTCCTTTGCTATTAAAAATTCCAATCTTTTCCCATGCACCAAACAACCTGAGTCTGTCCTTGACTCCACTCTTTTTCAGTCCCTCAGTATTCCCTATAGTCCAATCCATTCTCCTTCTATTCCTCATCCTAGATTAGGTGCTCATTGGAATAATCCTACTTAAGTATGGATTAAAATCAATTATTATGGTTCTTCCAAAGGTAATCCAGGAGTTATGGGTGTTGGAGGCCTGGTTGGGGATCACACTGGTCAATTCATCGTGGCCTATATTGAATTTTTGGGCATCCAAACTAATCATTATGATGAATCCCGTGCATTGTGGAGAGCACTAGAAGTTCTTAGAGATTACACAAGAATCTACAAATAGAAGGTGACTCCATGAATGTTACAAACACTATTATCAGTGAGATAATTTTGCTCGTGGAATATGTGCACTATTATTAAGGAATCTAAGGTTTTGATGCAGGATTTTAGTAGCACTACAACCTGCCATGTGTAAAGGGAAGCTAATAAATATGTGTATTTACTTGCAAATATTGGGGCTAGTCACATCCATTTGTCCATATGGTGTCAAGATTTTCCTCAAAATATTCTTAATGTTATTTTCGTCAACCTGGATATGCACAATGGGCCTTGAGAGTTCCATAATTCCATTATCAGTAGCATCATTGGTAGCATGGATGCCATCAATACCTCCCTAAAATTATTGATCAATAATTAGGGCCAAAAGAGTTTTGTAGCTGAAGAGATTGTCAATTATTAGAGCTGTGTTACTTTTTCTTTTAAGTTTTGTTTCCCTACATGGGATTGGTGGCTTAAATATTTTGACCTCTACATGGGTTCTATTTTGGTTGTGCTTTATTTTCTCCTTAGTCCCTGCGTGGGTTATTTATTTTGGTTTTACATTTTTTGTTGATCAAACCCTGCATGGGTATGTTTTTTCTATGATTTGGTCCATGGAGTGGCTAGGGTGCTTCTCTACGTACTTTTGTCATATGGTTATGTATCTGGTTTTGGGAACCATTTAAAATCCACCTCATATAATTCCAACCACTTACCAAAAAAATAATGATTATTTAATTCATATGGGGTATCATAATACTTCTACAGATTATTATATTTATGAACTATTCAAGTGGGATATCATCATTTGACATGATCTGATATTTGATAAGGTGCTTCCATTATATCCTTCTAGTTCATTTTTCATTAATTTAATAGATAATAGTATCCTACCTATTAATTATTATCTTTCGTTAGATGTTCTTGTTGAATATTCACATCCCTTATTCTTGTTAAGCATTACCCAATGGTTCTATCTTCTTAGCCTATCAATTTAAGTCCTCCAATCGATTTGAGTGATATAATTATTTATATTCTAGACTTTTTATCATCATATATTTTGGTTATGGACCCCACATTTAATAAACTTAGTTCTCCTATTAATTAGGTAATGGTGTTAGATGTTAAGATCGATTATGAGTATATGTTGGATACTTGAAATCTGATGGAAGCATCAATAAATATCAAGCAAGACTTGTTGCAAAGGGTTATACATAAAAGGATGGAGTTAACTATGATGAGACGTTTACACCAATAATAAAGATAAACAACTTTCAAATGGTTTCTTTAATGTCTATTTAATTTATATAGAAGTTAGCAAATGGATGTTAAGCGTGCATTTATTTATGGTGATCTAATTGAATTCTACATGATATAGATAAATATATTATTCATACCTAGTCAGGAGAAAAAGGTATATAGGATTATTAAACCTCTCTATGGGTTGAACCATGCACCCAAGTCCTATTACATGAAGATAAATGAGCATATTATATGACATGGATTTCACTATAGTCCTTATGATCCTAACCTATACTTCAAAAGATAAAGGAGATATGTCATGATAATGATTATGTATTTCAATTACTTAGTCATCACTGGAATATTGGTAAAGTTGATTGAAGAGACAATAAAATTATGAAAGTGTTCAATCAATGTGACTAATCTTGTGCTAATGATTTATTTTATTTTCTTGGAGTTGTAGCTAACCAAGAACTATGTGTTAATGTCATAAAGGAATTATGTTAAGGCATTGATCAAATTTTTTTGAATGATACAATGTAATCCCATTAACACTCCAATGGAAGTAGTATTTTAACTGTCATTCTATTATTCATATCAGTAGGCTAATGGGACTCTCTAGTACCAATTGATTGGAAGTCTCATTTATGTAGCATACACCAAACCTGGAATCAACTATGTTATGAGTTATCTTTCTTATTTTATGCAAGAACTAAAAGTATGTCATTGGAAAGTAAGAAAGTGGGTACTCAGGTATATCCATTTTACAAGTAAGTACTATTTGGAGTACAAGAAGAATGATCAATTTTTCTTAACAAGTTTCATAGATGCATACTATGTAGGATTAATTGATTATAGGAGATCCACCTTTGAATATGTTTTTCTTTTGGGGTTTATTCCAATTTCAAGGGGATGTAAGAATTAACATATTGTTGATCGTTCTTCCACCAAGGCAAAATATTGTGCTACAAGAGGATCTAATTATGAGATAATATGGTTATGTCACATCTTATTAGGAATGGGCACCCCAAAAAATAAACCAATGATCATGAGTTGTGACAACTAGGGCATTTTAAAGCTTGTTCATAATCCAATATTTCATGCACACGCGAAACACATTTATATTTATTCCATTTCATATGTGAATATATTTATGAACACAACATACAACTCTATTTTTGTTTGATAAAGGAGCAATACGTAGATATTTTGACAATCTCTTATAATTTGAAAAAAAATGTATGTAATTTTATTGAACATTGATGTGGTATGTTTGTAATACTATGCCATGTTGAAGTATTCACCTTATGGTTAAAAAGGTTATGGGAATTTGAAAAGTAGTTTTAACTCCCGATGTAATTCATTCTTGACTATTCATGTATATAAACTTCTATCACATGAATGCAAAATAACATCATAGTGTTCATATCTATTATGCATTTTTAACACGGTTAAATATATTTGAAGAATAATTTTGACTCTTTGTTACCATATAGGATCTACTAAATTCTAGATTAAATTTTATCACCCTTATTCTAAATCTCCACAAACTCTTTGAGTTCAACTCCAAAATATGCAAATAGAGAATCGAGGCAATCATAACAATAAATGATCATTTTATCATTTTATATGCTTGGCCACCTTTTCCAAAATAAATCCTCAAATTCATTTTTCAATAAATATTTGATAAAATTTAACAATCTTTTTTCAATATTTGTAAGAAAATCCAATGTATATAGGTATAATCATTCCATAATGTAATCCAATTATCAATTACAATAGGATTTGGGCTCTTATTATAAACTATTGTAAAAAAAAACCATACATTTGACATATCCAACAAGAAGACATTGAGGTTTTAGTGTAATTCATATTCAAGTGTTACAACTATATTTAAAAAACTAAATAAAATTTGAAAAAAGATTTTAAAAGGTGGCTAAAAAATAATATGAAACAAGTGAAATTCCATGGTTATGGAACCATTTTTAATACTTGGAGGAGAAATAACTTAGACATTGTATTATAGAAGGGTTTGGAGACCCTTTTTTTTTCAATTGTAATACTTTTTGAGATCTTTGTAGTGGTGGTGTTAACTTTATTATGTTCTAGTAGCAAAACAATACTTTTTTGTATAAGCTTCATAGACTATATATCATAATTATATCTTATTAGAGAGAAAAATTATTCCTTAATCACAAAATATGTTTCTATTTTTGTAAGAAAGAGGATCACCCAACTGATTTCAATGTCTTTACATCAAAAATATTTAGAAGTCATACAAGAATAATGTGACAATGCTTATATTTTCCTCATAAGTGATGATGAGTATGATAGTGAGATATCACATGCCAATGTTTTTAATTAATATAATTGAATCTCCAAATTTTGATAGGAATAAATTGTATATTTAGGGGCAACATGACACATGAAAAAGTATCACCATCATTTTATTGATTACAATGAACATCATCATGGTAAGTATGTGCTCATTGGCAATGATTTTTCTTTGTAGGTGGTTAAATGTGGTGAGGTAAATATTTTATCTTCATAATTTGAATAATTCCATTATGTTCTAGGTGTAAGCTCTAATATTATTTCTAATTATCATATCACTCATTTAATTAAAAGAAAGTATTTTTTCCTTGATAGATGGATGATTATAGATATTATTGATGAATTTAAGAAAATAACATTAGGTTATTATTATTATGTTTATAAGATGAACATGCATAATGAATGCCCTTATTATTCCTCCTCTAATAAGAAATGCTTTGTCACTATGGTGGCCAAGGTAGATAATATTAGTAGGAACTTGCATCATAGGATTGGGCACATCAAGTATGTATTATATAGGCATATGAATTGAATTAAAATAGAGAACGTTATTTCTTCCATTACTCCTATTTTAATTTATAAGGCATGTATTTTGGGAAGAACCATCAAGATACTTCACCAAAAGGAAATGTTAGGCATGCTACTCAACCATTATAACTCATTCATAGTGACATGGTTGAATGGGTTATCATTATATTTTTTGGAAATAAATAATTACTTATATTTAGTTATGACTTCTATAGGTATATATGGATCTACACCATTTACACCAAGGATGAATCCTTTAGGGAATTCAAGACATTCAAATATCCTATAAAAATTTGATTTAAGAGAAATATCAAGTATTTTTGGACTAATGATAGAGGTGATACTATTAGTCATGTCTTTGGTGATAATTTATCTCTTGATGGTATTTATTTTTAAAGGACCATTAATTATATCCTTGAGTAAAATGATATTATTGATCAGAAGAACATGGTCATTTTAGAGAATTCTAGATATCTTTTGTATGCTAAGTAGAAGAAGATTACGTTTTTGAGCCAAATTGTGACTTGTGCTACACATATCATTAATAGGACACAAATAATAAGTATTACAATGTATGAAACCTTTTGTAAAATAAATACGAGTTAAACATAATATTTCATAGTTTAGCATCCCTTGTTTAGAAGAACAAGATCACATTCTCAAAGATAGACATAAAAATATTGACATAAATAATCATTATTGAATTCATGTGGGGTATCCTAATACTTCTAAGGATTATTATATTTATGAACTACTCAATTGGGATATTATTATTTAACATGATGTGATATTTGATAAGGTGCTTCAATTAGATCCTTCTAGTTCATTTCTCATTCATTTAATAGATAATAGTATCCTACCTATTAATTATTCTCTTCCTTTAGAGGTTCTTGTTGAATAGTCTTACCTCTTATATATTATTATTAAGTATTATCCAATGGTTCTATCTTCTTAGCATTTTCGTTTAAGTCCTCCAATCGGTTTGAGTGATATAATTATTTATATTCTAGAATTTTGATCATTATCTATTTGGTTATGTACCCTATATTTGATAAACTTAGTTCTCTTATGCATTAGGTAATGGTAATAGATGTTAAGATCGATGATGAGCATATGTTGTATGCTTGAATTCCAATGGTAGCATCAACAAATATCAATCAAGGCTTTTTGCAAAGGATTATACATAAACGGATGGAATTAACTATGATGAAAATTTTACACCAATAATAAATATCGGCACCATTCAAATGGTTTCTTTTATATCTATATAATTTAAGTGGAAGTTGGAAAATTAATGTTAATAGTGCATTTCTCAAAGGTGATCTAAATGAATTCTACATTATATAGATAAAGGGATTCTTCATACCTATTTAAGAGAAAAAGGTATGTAGGATTATTAAACCTCTCTATGGGTTGAAGCATGCACCCAAGTCCTATTATATGAATATAAATGAGCATATTGTATGACATGGATTTCATTATAGTCCTTATGATCCTAACCTATACTTCAAAAGATAAAGGAGATATGTCATGATCATGATTATTTATGTCAATGAATTAGTCATCACTGGAATATTGGTAAAGTTGATTGAAGAGACAAGGAAAGCATTAAAGTGTTCAATCAACATGACTAATCTTGTGCTAATATTTTATTATTTTTTATTGGAGGTGTATCTAACTAAGAACCATGTTTTCATGTCATAAAGTAAGTATGCTAAGGCATTGATAAATTTATTTTGAATGATAGATTGTAAGCCCATAAACACTCCAATGGAAGTAGGATTTTAACTTCCATACTATTATTCATATCGATAGGCTAATGGGACTCACTATTTCCAATTTATTGGAAGTTTCATTTATCTAGCACACACCAAACCTAGAATCAACTATATTATGAGCTATATTTCGTAGTTTATGCAAGAACTAAAATTGTGTCATTGGAAAGCAATAAAGTGTATACTGAGGTATATCCATTGTACAATTAAGTACTACTTGGAGTACAAGAAGAATGATAAATCATTCTTAACAAATTTTAGATGCAAACTATGTAGGATTAATTGATTATAGGATATCCACCTTTGGACATGTATTCCTTTTCTGATTTATTCCAATTTCAAGGAGAAGCAAGAAGTAACACATTGTTGATTGTTCTTCCATAAAGTAAAAATATTATTCTACAAGAGGAGCTATCTATAAGGTAATATGGTTATGTCACATCTTGTTAGGAATGGGCACCTCATAAAAGAAACCAATGATCACAAGTTATGACAACTAGAGAGTTTTAAAGCTTGTTCACAATCCAATTTTTCATGCACACTCAAAACACATTGATATTAATTCCATTTCATATGTGAATATGTTTAAGAAAACAACATAAAACTCTAGTTTTGTTTGATAAAGGAGTAATATGTAGATATTTTGATAGTCTCTTATACATAAATAATTGAAAACAAATGTATGCAATTTAATTGATTTAATAAGGGTGGTGTTGGTAATGCTATGCCATGTTGATATATTCACCTTATGATTGCAAAGGTTATGGGATATTGGAAAGTAGTTGTAACTCCCGATGTCATTCATTCTTGATTATTCATGTATGTATACTTTGATCACATGAATGTAAATTAATATCATAGTGTTCATATCTATTATGCATTTCTAACACGATTAAATAAATTTGAAGAATAATTTTGATCCTTTGTTACCATATAGGATCTACTAAATTCTAGATTGAATTTTATCACCCTTATTCTAGATTTTCACAAAATATTTGAGTTCAAATCCAAAATATGCAAATAGAGAATGCAGGAAATTATAACAATAAATGACCATTTTCTCATTTTCTATGCTTGGCCACCTTTTTCAAAATAAATTTTCAAATTCATTTTTCAATCAATATTTGACAAAACTAAACAATTTTTTTCCAATATTTGTAAGAAAATCAAATGTCTATACGTAGAAGCATTCCATCATCCAATCCAATTATAATTTACAATAGGATTTGGGGCCTTGTTCTAAACTATTGTAAACAAACCCATACATTTTGACATGTCCAAGAATAATACATTGAGGTTTAATTGTAAGTCATATTCAAGTGTTACAACTATATTGAAAAAACTAAATAAAAATTAAAAAATGATTTGAAAATGTGGCTAAACAATAATAATAAATAAGTGATTTTACATGGCAATGGAAACCCTTTTAATACTTGGAGGAGAAAAAGTTTAGAGGTTTTATTATACAAGGGTTTGGAGCCCTTTTTTTTCAATTGTAAGTCTTTTTTGAGATCATTGTAGTGGTGGTGTTAACATTTCTCTATTTTAGTAGAAATATAATTTTTTTCTTTAGAAACTTCACAGACTATGTATCATAATCATATCTTATTAGAGAGAAAAATGTTCCTTAATCACAAAAATATGTTTCTATTTTTGTAAGAGGGTCACTAGGCTGATTTTAATATATTTACACCAAGAAGCTTGAGAAAGCATCCAATAATAAGGTGATGATGCATATATTTTCCTCATAAGTGATGATGAGAATGAGAGTGAGATATCATATTCGCATGTATTTCATTTATAGGAATAAATTATATATTTAGGGGCAACATGACACATGAAAAAGAATCACCATCATTTGATTGATTACAATGGACATCATTGTGGTGAGTATGTGCTCATTGGAATTGATTTTTATTTGTAGGTGTTTAAATATGGTGAGGTAAATATCTGGTCTTCATAATTTGAATAATTTATTTATGTTATATGTGTGGGCTCTAATATTATTTCTAATTATTTTATCACTCATTTAGTAAAATAATATTAGGTTATTATGATGATTTTTATAAGATGCATAGATATAATGAGCACGCTTATTATTCCTCCTTCTCTAAGAAAAAATGCTTTATCACTATGCATGCCAAGGTAGATAATATTACTAGGAACTTACATCCTAGGATTGGGCACATCAAGTATGGATTATTTAGGCATATGAGTTTATTTATAATAGAGAAGGATCTTCCTTCCATTACTCCTATTTTAATTTACGAGGGGTGTATTTTTGGGAAGCACCATCAAGATCCTTCCCCAAAAGGAAATTTTAGGCATACTACTCAACCATTATAACTCATTCATAGTGACATGATTGAATGGGTTATCATTCTATTTTAAGGAAATAAATACTTCCTTATATTTATTTATGACTGCTTTGGGTATATATGGATATACACCATTTACACCTAGGATGAATCCTTTGGTAAATTCAAGATATTCAAAGCTCCTATAAAAATTTTATTTAAGATAAAGATCAAGTGTTTTTGGACTACTGATAGAGGTGAGACTGTTAGTCATGTCTTTGATGGTATCTCTATTTAAAGGGCCATTAATTATATCCTTGAGTAAAATGGTATTGTTGAGCAGAAGAGCATGGTCAGTTTAAAGAAGTCTATATATGTTGTGTATTCTAAGTAGATGAAGGTTAAGTTTTGGGGGTAAATTGTGACTTGTGCTACAAAAATAATTTATAGGACACCAAAATTGGTAGTAAAATGTATGAAACCATTTTATAAATTGATATGAGTTAATCATAATGTTTTCTAGTTTAGTATCTCTAATTTAAATACATGGGATCACATCCTAAAATATATACATTAAAAGGTTGACATAAATAATAATTATTGAATTCATGTGGGATATCTTAGTACTTCTAAGGATTATTATATTTATGAACTATTCAAGTGGTGTTGGAAATATGAGTTTTATTTTGTTGTCATTGATGTCAAAGGAATACTAAGCAGATGTCAAAGGAATATTCAGAAAATTGTTCATGGTTGATTTTCTAAGAGGCAAGGATATAATATTTAATTTGGCCGAAGCAGCACAAGAGAAACAAGAAGGATTGTAAGATCATAATATTTGGGTAAAAGAAAATGGTTGAAAAATATCTTCGTTCCATGGTGATTGAAAGAAAATAATAAGGTTATAATGGAAAATTGCTAAGGTGATAATGGCAAAAGGTTTTCCTAAAAACCTAAGGAATTTTATATTTTATTTTAATTAAAAAGACCCAAAGGACATTTAAATATTTAATTTATAATATTTAAATTCATTTTGAATTTAAATAATTATAAATAAATATTATTTTCAAAATGCAAAATCAATTTTTCTATTCGCCGATGTGAAGGCAAATGTCTTAGAAATGCATATTAATATAGCCTTAATCAAAGGCTCAAAGAAAAAATCAAAATTCTTGTGCTTTGCTATGCTCGTCAATCGAACGAAGGAAGGGAAGGAAAGCACAGTGCTAACACCAAGGAGAGGAAGGCATAAATGGGAGTGGCATAAAATTTGTAGCACCCTCTGGGTGGCTAGCCCAGACACCGATTGGCTTGGGCACTAAGATTAAGTAGAGGAGATGTCTCGGGTTTGAGACTCTATGGCAGTGAAAGGAGGAAGATTTTAATTTTTAAAATCTTTGGCAGCAGTTTGGGAATAAGTGTGCATGGGCACACTTAGGTCCCACATGAGGGCCTAGCTCACACAGCAGTTGAATTCATGGCTAGGGCACTGGTGGAAGTGCAACATGGATTCAATTCCCACCAAGGGCAAAAGGTATTTAATTTTTAAATTTAATTTTCTTATCCTAAGGTTGTGTGGCATAAGTGTTTAGGGAGGTATAAGGTTTATGGAAATAAATGTTATATTGTGATTTTTTTTATTAAAGTGGTGAAAGGAGAAATAAGGCAAGTTTAAATATTATTTTAAAATAAAGTCTTATTGGGATTAATAGTTGAAAGGGGTAATAATATTTTAGAGGAGTTTGAATATTATTTTTAAAATAAATTCTTATTGGGTTTGATAATTGAAAGGAGTAATAAGGTGTAATTGAGATCTAATGCTTTTGTATTGTGAGAATAATTTGTGAGGAAATTATTGATTGAAGTTTTGAGAAGGTTCTTGCTAACTAACCCTTAAGATTGGTAAAATAATAATTATGATTGAGATAGGTTTTATAAGGTCAATTCTTCATAAAAAAAAGGTATGGGTACATCTTCCTTGTGAGTGATTGTTGGATGTTGTGAATGCTAAGTTGGAGATAAAATATTTGTTTGATAAGCATTGTTGAGTTTGATTGTTAAATGCTTTTTTGAGTGAGAGTTGATGATAAAAAGCTTGTTTTATAAGTATAATTGTTCATATGCTTGGACTAGGATTTGTAAGAAAGGAGTGTTTCATTGAGTGATTGATTGAGTGGAGTTGATTGAGCCTAGTCAAGTGGAAGTGTTGAAGTGATAGTTCTAGTTCTATGAAATAAATTGTTCTATATCCTAAATTGATTTGAGAAAGAGATTGGAAGTGATTGAGTATTTGTGAGTGTGAAGCATATTGAGTCTCTAACAATTCTCTATATGTTTCTATGAGTTAAACAAGATTTTGTGTGAAACTTGTTTATGTGATTGAAGAGGTTTTATGTGATAGTGTTGAGCAAATTGGACAAGTTCTAGTGAGGACTTGTTGAGCAGATTTGAGGTAAGTCTTGGAGAAGACTTGTTGAGCATATTGGACAAGTTCTAGTGAGGACTCGTTGACCAGATTTGAGGTAAGTTTTGGATAAGACTTGTTGAGCATATTGGACAATTTCTAGTGAGGACATGTTGAGCAAATTTGAGGTAAGTATTGGATAAGACTTGTGGATAGATTGGTGTGAGCTTTTTTGGAAGATTACAATACAAATTTTAATATAGAGATTGAGCGTAGATTTGATAATTCCTTGAGATAACTTGTGGATAGATTTGACATAATTATTTTGAGAAGACTTGTGAGCAAATTTGATTGATTGATTTATTAAAACCTTGAGTTAAGGTTTGGAGCAGATCTAGTAGAGTTGATTTGTGATTGAGTCAAGCTTTCTGTTAAATATTAAGGATAGATTTGAGGACAAAGTTTGGTGCATATTTGAGGATAGGTTTGTGCCAGACCAGTGACAAATATTGAGCAGATTTGTGCTATATTGAAGGACTATGTTTAGTACAGATCAAATACGAATATTGAGAAAATTTGTGATAGACCAAAGGACTATGTTTAGTGCAGATAAAATATAGATATTGAGCAAATTTTTGCTAGACCAAAGGACTGTGTTTAGTGTAGATTTGATATAGAGTTGAGAGTAAGATTTAGATATGACATAGTATAGAGTATGACAATATCTAGTGGATAGAGGTCCATTAGCCAAGGAAGTGAAGATAGGTCTTCTGAGTGAGGGCAAGAGTCTTCAATGGATATATATCCATTAGCCAATGTAGTGGAGGTAGTAGTTCTTCTATAAGATCACCAACTAGAGAAGATAAGAAGGAGTTCCTATGGATATAGATCTATGAACCAACCGAGGAGATTGGTGTCTCCTGTGGATAGAGATCCATGAACTTTATTAGGTGATTGGTGTCTCCTTTGGATAGAGGTCCATAAACATTATAACAAGGAAAGGTTTCCCAAGAGATTTTTTGAGAAAATTTTAGTGATTTCTCCATGGAGTAGCCCACATTGGGTGAACCATGTTAAATTGGTGTCTCTATTGTGTGTGGTGATTTGTGCATTGCTTTGATTATTGTTGTAGATATTTCTATTTATACATTGCATAATATTGATAGGGAAAGAAAAAGTAAAAAGTAGTCTTATATTGTTCACCTCCCCTCTAAGTATAATCTTGTGTTCTTCACTTGGTATTAGAGCGAGTTCCTTAGGAAGATTTTAACAGCTTGAAAGGAAAATCTCATAAGAAAACATATGGATTCTAAGAGTGGATCCTTAGATAATTCAACACCAGCATTTGATGGGAGAGATTATGTATTTATGAGTATGAGAATGAATATTAACTTGATGGTACTTGGAAATGAAATATGGGAAGCAGTTTAAAATGGATACATACCACCAGCTACTGCACCTACAGATAAATATGGTAATATTCTACATCATTACAATTTAAAAGCAATGAATGCAATTTTGAAAGGTTTGCATAGAATATATTTCATGAAGGTTTGCAATTTTGAAATATGGGTTTGAGATGATAACAAAAGAGGAACCTAATATCCAGAAAGAAGCAGACTTCAAAGCTACTAAGAATACAAAGGGTACGAATTCAAATTCAAGAAATGAGTTATCTAGTGATGAAGAAGCAAATTATGACAGAAGGAATAAGGATCCAAGAATATTTAAAGATGCAAAATATATTATATGTTTTAATAGTGTAATGTATGGTAACCATGCATTTGATTGTCAAGAATATAGAAATAGCAATGATGAAGAAAAACAAGATCATAAGAATAGGGAATCAGAAAATACAAGTACCAAAAGAAAATCAAGGATGGTCAAGGCAAGAAAGGAAAGAATTTTTTTCGAAGATAGAAGAAGATTTTTTATGCAGAAAAGTAAGTACTCAAGTGATAGTAATGATATTTACTCAAATAATGATAAACATGAAGTATTTCTAGAAAAAGAAAAAGAACTAGTTAGGAAAAGAACACCAATAATTCTCAAGTGTTTTAGATGTGGTAACTTTGGTCATCTTGAAGATATTTGTACAAGAAGTGGTTTTAGTTTCAGTGATGATGAATGTGAATATACACTTGAAGGACCATAAAAGAATCTACTTATGGCATTAGAGGAAGAAGGAGGCGATCCTATAGAAAATGAGTAAAAAAAATGGATATATTTTCAAAGGTAAACAAATAGAGGAAGAATCAGAGAATAGAGAAGTTGATCTTGAGGGTGAGATTATTCATGCCCTTTATGCATTAAAAAAGGTAAGAAAGAAAAACTCCCAACTTAAGCTTCAGTTTCAAAAATATGATGAAGAGAAAGGAAAGCTTATAGAGTATCTAAATAAGTCAATGGCTAAGATAATGAAGTTCAAATATAAGTTAGAAGCAAAGGTATTACAATGTAAAAAGTTATATCATGAGGTAGCTTCACTAAGGAAGGAAGTAAAAGAGTCTAAAGACAGGTTACACAAGTTTGGAAGAATCTCAAAGAATTTGGATAAGATTATCAATACATAAAAACCTATATCAAGAAAAACATGATATGGTTTTGAACATGTACAAAAGAAACAAGGAAAGGAGTTAACCTCAAGTTCTTAAGAATAAGAAACTTCAAAATAAGATATTTTAAGAGAGAGTGAGACTTTTGAGGATGAGTTGGACAACAAAAATTTCAACAAGGAAAGGAACAATGCATAAAAGAGGAACATATGGAATAGGAACCAACACAGGGTAAAATATATTAAGAGACCAATGATGTCAAGGCAAGGTAGTTTCAATGGAAGATGTTTTTCATGTCACAGGTTTGGGCACAAATCTTCTTAGTACAGGACACATGAAAGACAGGAATATGGGAAGTTCAAAAATAGATATATTTTTCAAGGGTATTCATACTCTTGTAATCAGTTTGGTCAGAAGGTAGTGAATTGTATGGTTCATGATAGGAATAGATATGGCTTCACTAGAAGAAATCCCAAGATATTTGCACCTACAAGGAACAACAACATTAAGTGTTATAAGTGCAATAATGATGGACATACAACAAAGTGGTGTAGAGAAAAAATTGTAGAAATAAACAGGAACATGAATAGTCAGAGGAATAAAAAAGATCATATGAGGAGGAAAGTGGACAAAGGTAAAGATTAGATCATGATGGGAGTAGAAATAATCCCACCCCATAATTAACCACCTAAAGAGGAGGTGTGGGAGGGGCTAAGATAAGATTTTCATTCTTAGCCTCGAGCCCCAAAGGTGACCCTTTTCCATTGATGAAAAAGGAGGAGAGATTTGAGTAAGGGTGAGAGATTTGAGTTAGAAGGAAATAATTCAGTCAGGGAGATCAGTTTCCCAGGGGGAGCAGAACAGAAAGAGGTAAAAGAAATAATAAAAGGTAAATGGGTTGCCATGAATGACAAAGGGGGAGATGGTTGGAAATATGAGCAGAAAAATTTATCATTGATGTCAAAGGAATACTAAGTAGATGTCAAAGAAATATTCAACAAATGGTTCATGGTTGATTTTATAAGAGGTAAGGATATAATATTTAATTTAAATATTATATGGTTGAAGCAGCAAAATAGAAACAAGAGGATATAAAGATCATAATATTTGGGTAAAATAAAAGGGTTGAAAAAATGTATACATTCCATGGTGATTGAAAGAAAATAATAAGGTTATAATGGCAAATTGCTAAGGTGATAATGGCAAAAGGTTTTCCTAAAAACCTGAGGAAGTTTATATTTTATTTTAATTAAAATGATCCAAAGGGCATTTAAATATTTAATTTATAATATTTAAATTCATTTTGAATTTAAATAATTATAAATAAATATTATTTTTGAGATTTAAAGTCAAATTTTCTATCCGCTGACATGAAGGCAAATTTCTTGGAAATGCATATTAATATAGCATTAATCAAAGGCTAAAAGAAAAATTCAAAATTCATGTGCTTTGCTATGCTCGTTGATCAGATGAAGGAAGGGAAATAAAATCATGCAAATTGCTAACATCGAGGAGATGAAGGAATAAAGGGGAGCGACATAAAATTTGTAGCATCATCCAGGAGGTTATCCCAGACGACGATTGGCTTGGGCGCTAAGATTCAATATAGGGTAGGTCTCGATTTGAGACTTTGTGAAAACAAAAGGAGGAAGCTTTTAATTTTTAAAATATTTGCTAGCAGCTTGGGAATAAGTGTGCGTAGGCGCACTTAGATCCCACATGAGTGCCTAGCTCACATGGCGGTTGAAGCCGCGACTAGGGAACTGGTGGAAGCACAACGTGGGTTCAATTCCCACCAAGGGCAGAAGGTATTTAATTTTTAAATTTAATTTTCTTGTCCTAAGGTTGTGTGGCATAAGTGTTTAGGGAGGTATAAGGTTTATGGAAATAAATGTTATATTGTGATTTTTGTGATTAAAGTGGTGAAAGGAGAAATAAGGCTTTAGAGAAGTTTAAATATTATTTTAAAATAAAGTCTTATTGGGTTTAATAGTTGAAAGGAGTAATAAGGCTTTAGAGGAGTTTGAATATTATTTTAAAATAAAGTCTTATTGGGTTTGATAATTGAAAGGAGTAATAAGGTGTAATTGAGATCTAATGCTTGTGTGTTGTGAGAACAATTTGTGAGGAAATTATTGATTGAAGTTTTGAGCAGGTTCTTGCCAACTAACCCTTAATATTGGCAAAAGAATAATAATGATTGAGACAGGTTTTATAAGGTCAATTCTTCATCAAAAAAAAGGTATGGGCACATCTTCTTTGTGAGTGATTTTTGGATGTTGTGAATGCTAAGTTGGAGAGAAAATGGTTGTTTGATAAGCATTGTTGAGTTTGATTGTTAAAGGTTTTTCTAAGTGAGAGTTGATGATAAAAACCTTCTTTGATAAGCATTGTTGGAAATATGGAATGAACCTTCATATGCATGATTAGGGTTTGTGCAAGATCATGAGTATCATTTTTATGTAATATTATTTGATAAGCATAATTGTTCATATGCTTGGACTAGGGTTTTTAAGCAAGGAGTGTTTCATTGAGTGATTGATTGAGTGGATTTGATTGATCCTAGTCAAGTGGAAGTGTTGAAGTGATAGTTCTAGTTATGTGAAACAAATTGTTCTATATCCTAAATTGATTTGAGAAAGATATTGGAAGTGATTGAGTATTTGTGAGTGTGAAGCATATTGAGTCTCTAATAATTCTCTATATGTTTCTATGAGTTAAACAAGATTCTATGTTATTGAAGAGGTTTTATGTGATAGTGTTGAGTAGATTGGACAAGTTCTAGTGAGGACTTTTTGAGAATATTTGAGTCAAGTCTTAGACAAGACTTGTTGAGTAGATTGGACAAGTTCTGGTGAGGACTTGTTGAGCAAATTTGAGGTAAGTATTAAAAAATACTTGTTGAGCAGATTGGACAAGTTCTAGTGAGGACTTGTTGAGCATATTTGAGGTAAGTATTGGACAAGACTTATGGACAGATTAGTGTGAGATTTTGTGGAAGCTTACAATATAGATTTGAAGATAGAGATTTAGAGTAGATTGGATAAGTCCTTGAGAGGAATTGTAAATAGATTTGAGGCAAGTATTTGGAGAAGACTTGTGAGTACAGTTGATTGATTGATTTGTTCAAACCTTGAGTTAAGGTTTGAAGCATATATAGCAGTGTTGATTTGTGATTGAGTCAAGATTTGTGTTAAAGTTTGAGGACATATTTAAGGACAAATTTTGGTGCATATTTGAGGATAGGTTTATTTCAGACTAGTGATAGAGATTGACCATATTTGTGCTAGATTGAAGGACTATGTTTAGTGCAGATTAGAGACAGATATTGAGCAAATTTGTGCTAGACCGAAGGATTGTGTTTAGTGTAGATCAGATACAGAGATTGAGAAAAATTTTGCTAGATTGAAGGATTGTGTTTAGTGCAGATTTGAGATAGAGCTAAGAGTAAGCTTTGGAGGTGATAGAGTATAAATGATGATAGTCTCTAGTGCATAGAGATCCATTAGCCATGGCTATGAAGATAGGTCTTTTTATTGAGGACATGAGTCTTCAATGGATAGAGATCCATTAGCTAGTGTAGTCGAGGCAGCAGTTCTTCTAGAAGATCACTAGCTAGAGCAGAGGAGAAGTTCTCCTATGGATAGAGATCTACCAACCAGTTGAGGAGATTGGTATATCCTATGGATAGAGATCCACAAACTTGATTAGGGGATTGGTTTCTCCTTTGGACATAGATCCATAAAAATTGTAATAGGGAAAGGTTTCCCAAGATATTTGTTGAGAAAATTTTAGTGAAATATTTTTTCCATGGAGTAGCCCACATTGGGTGAACCATGTTAAATTGGTGTCTCTATTGTGTGTGGTGATTTGTGCATTGCTTTGATTACTGTTTTTGATGTTGCTATTGATACATTACGTAATATTGATTGGGAAAGAAAAAGTAAAAAGTGATATTATACTATTCACCCCCCCTTCTCATTATAAGCTTGTGTTCTTCAAGTGGGATATCATCATTTGACATAATGTGATATTTTATAAGGAGCTTCCATTAGCTCCTTCTATTTAATTTCTCATTAATTAAGTAGATAATAGTATCCTACATATTAATCCTTCTATTACTTTGGAGGTGTATCTAACTAAGAACCATGTGTTCATGTCATAAAGGAAGTATGCTAAGGCATTGATCAAAACTTTTGAATGATAGATTGTAAGCCTATCAACACTTCAATGGAAGTAAGATTTTAATTGCCATGCATTTTTTCATATCCATAGGCTAATATAACTCATTATCACCAATTTATTAGTAGTCTCAATTATCTAGCATGCACTAAACCTGGTATCAACTATGTTGTTATCTCTCTTTTATAGCTTATGCAAGAACTAAAATTATGCCATTAGAAATCGACAAAGTGGATACTCAAGTATATCCATTGTATAATTAAGTACTATTTGGAGTAGAGGAATATTGATCATTTCTTCTTGATAAATTTCATAGATGCATACTATGTAGGATTAATTGATTATAGGAGATCCACCTTTGGATATGTATTCCTTTTAGGATTTGTTCCAATTTCAAGGGGAAGTAACATGTAACACATTGTTGATTGTTCTTCTATAAATACTAAAGATTGTTCTACAAGAGGAGCTATGTATGAGGTAATATGGTTATGTCACATATTTTTAGGAATGGGCAACTCACAAAAGAAACCAATGTTCATGAGTTGTGACAACTAAGGAGTTTTAAATCTTATAAACAATCCAATTTTTATGCACACACAAAATACATTGATATTAATTCCATTTCATATATCAATATGTTTAATAAAACAACATAAAACTCTAGTTTTGTCTGATAAAGTAGCAATATGTAGATATTTTGATAGTCTCTTATATATAAAAAATTGAAAAAAAATGTATGTAATTTTATTGAAAATTGATGTAATAATGGGGGATTTTGGTAATATTATGTCATGCTGATGTATTCACCTCATTATTACAAAGGTTATGGGAAGTTGGAAAGTAGTTGTAACTCACAATTTCATTCCTTATTTATTATTCATGTGTATAAACTTCTATCATATAAATGCAAAGTAAGATCATGGTTTTCATATCTATTATGCATTTCTAACACAAAAATTTGAAGAATATTTTTTATCCTTTGTTACCATATAGGATCTACTAAATTCTATATTGAATTGTATCACCGTTATTATAAATTTCCACAAACTCTTTGGCTTCAACTCCAAAATATGCAAATAGAGAATTGAGGCAATCATAAAAATAAAGGACCATTTACTCATTTTCTATGCTTGGACACCTTTTCCAAAAGAAATCCTCAAATTCATTTTTCAATCAATATTTGATAAAACTTACTAATATTTTTCCAATATTTGTGAGAAAATCCAATGTCTATAGGTAGAAGCATTCCATAATCCAATCCAATTATCATTTACAATAGGATTTAGGCCATTGTTCTAAACTATTGTAAACAAAACCATACATTTTGACATATCCAACAAGAAGATGTTGAGGTTTTAGTGTAAGTCATATTCAAGTGTTACAACTATATTGAAAAAACTAAATTAAAATTTAAAAATTATTTGAAAAGGTGGCTAAACAATAATAAGAAACAAATGAATTTCCATGGTTATGGAAACTATTTTAATTCTTGGAGGATCAAAAAAAATAGAGGTTGTATTGTAAAAGGATTTGGAGCCCCTTTTTGTTTTTAATTGTAAGACTTTTTGAGATCATTGTAGTGGTGGTGTTAACTTTATTTTGTTTTAGTAGCAAGATAATATTTTTTTTTGTAGAACCTTCATAGACTATATATTATAATTATATCTTATTAGAGAGAAAATGTATTCCTTAATAACAAAATATGTTTCTATTTTTGTAAGAAAGAGGATCACCAGACTGATTTTATCGTCTTTACATCAGGAAGCTTGAGAATGCGTCCAAAAAGAAGGTGATAATGCTTATATTTTCCTCATAAGTGATGATGAGAATGAGGGTGAGATATAGTATGCCCATGTTTTCATTAGTATAATTTAATCTCATATATATAGGATTAAATTGTATATTTAGGGGCAGCATGACAAGTGAAAAATAATCACTATCATTTGATTGATTACATATGCACATCATCATGGTGCATATGTGCTCATTGGCAATTATTTTTCTTAGTAGGTGGTTAAATATGTTGGGGTAAAATTTTTGATCTTCATAATTTGAATGATTCATTTACGTTCTAGGTGTGGTATCTAATCTTCTTTCTAATTATCATATCACTCATTTAATTAAAAAATAAATAAATATTACCTTGATAAATGGATGATTATAGACATTATTAATAAATTTATGAAAATAACCTTAGGTTACTATGATGATGTTTATAATATGCACAGGCATAAAGAGAACCCTTATTATTCTTCCTTCTCTAATAACAAATGCTTTGTCACTATGGTGGCCAAGGTAGATAATATTAGTAGAAACCTGCATCATAGTATTGGGCACATCAAGTATGGATTATTGATGCATATGAGTTGAATTAAAATGGAGAAGGATATTCCTTCCATTACTCCTATTTTTATTTATGAGGGGTGTGTTTTAGGGAAGCACCATCAACATACTTCCAAAAAATGTTAGGAATGCTACTCAATTATTATAAATCATTCATAGTGACATGGTTGAATGGGTTATCATTCTATTTTTTGTAAATAAATACTTCCTTATATTTATTTCTGAATTTTCTATTTATATATGGATCTACACATTTAAACCAAGGATGAATCCTTTGGGAAATTCAAGACATTCAAAGCTCCTATAAAAAGTTGATAGAAGAGAAATATCAAGTATTTTTGGACTAATGATAGAGGTGAGATTGTTAGTCATGTATTTGGTGACAATTTATCTCTTTATGTTATTTCTTTTTAAAAGGAACATTAATTATATCCTTGAGAAAAATGGTATTGTTGAGTAGAAGAACATGGTCATTTTGGTGAAGTCTATATATGTTTTGTATGCTTAGTAGATAAAACTAAAGTTTTTGTGGTAAATTGTGACTTTTGCTACATATATCATGAATAGGACACCAACATCAGTAGTCCAACATATGAAATATTTTGAGAAATCGATATGAATTAAACATAATGTTTCATAGTTTAGTATTCTTGGTTTAGATGCATGGGATTACATTCTCAAATATAGACATAAAATTTTTTATATAAATAATCATTATTGAATTCATGTGGGATATTCTAATACTTCTAAGGATTATTATATTTATCAACTATTCAAGTGGGATATCATCATTTGACATAATGTGATATTTGATAAGGTGCTTCCATTTTCTCCTTCTAGTTCATTTCTCATTCATTTATTAGATAATAGTATCCTACCTATTAATCATTCTCTTCCTTTAGAGGTTCTTGTTGAATATTCATATCCGTTAGATATTATTGTTAAGTATTATCCAATGATTCTATATTCTTTGCCTATCAGTTTAAGTCCTCCAATCAGTTTAAGCGATATAATCATTTATATTCTAAAATTTTTATCATCATCTATTTTAGTTTTTTCATCCCACATTTTATGAATTAATTTATCCTATGCAGTAGATAATGGTGTTAGATGTTAATATCGATGATGAGTATATGTTGGATGCTAGAATTCCAATGGTAGCATAAATAAATATCAAGCAAGGCTTGTACCAAAGGGTTATATATAAAATAATGGAATTAATTATGATGAAACATTTACACAAATAATAAATATCAACACCATTCAAATGTTTTCTTTACTATATTTTTAATTTATATGGAAGTGAGAAAATGAATGTTAAGAGTGCATTTCTCAATTGTGATCTAAACGAATTCTACATTATATAGATAAATAAATTCTTCATACCTAGTCAGGAGAACAAGGTATTTGGGATTATTAAACCTCTCTATGGGTTGAACCATGCATCCAAATACTATTATATGAAGATAAATGAGCATCTTGTATGACATGGATTTCATTATAGTTCTTATGATCCTAACCTATACTTCAAAAGATAAAGGTGATATATCATGATCATGATTATTTATGTCAATAAATTAATCATCACTGGAATATTGGTAAAGTTGATTGAAGAGATAAGAAAAACATTAAAGTGTTCAATCAACATGACTAATCTTACACTAATGCTTTATTATCTTTTCATGGAGGTGTAGCTAACTAAGAACCATGTGTTCATGTCATAAAGGAAGTATGCTAAGGCATTGATTTTTTTTCAAAGATAGATTGTAATCCCATAAACACTCCAATGGAAATAGGATTTTAACTACCATGCTATTATTCATATCGATAGGCTAATGGGACTCACTATTGCCAATTTATTGGGAGTCTAGTTTATGTAGCACACACCAAATATGAAATCAACTATGTTGTGAGCTATCTTTTGTAGTCTATGCAAGAACTAAAAGTGTGTCATTGGAAAGAAATAAAGTGGGTAATTAGGTATATCCATTGTATAATTAAGTACTATTTGGAGCACAAGTAGAATGATCAATTCTTCTTGACATGTTTCATAGATGCATACTATGTAGGATTAATTGATTATAGGGGATCCACCTTTGGATATGTAATCCTTTTGGGATTTGTTCCAATTCAAGGAGAATTAAGAAGTAACACATTATTGATTGCTCTTCCATCAAGGCAAAATATTGTGCTATAAGAGGAGCTATCTATGAAGTAATATGGTTATGTCACATCTTGTTAGGAATGGGCACCCCATAAAAGAAACAAATGATCACGAGTTGCGACAACTAGGTAGTTTTAAAGCTTGTTCACAATTCAATTTTTCATGCACACAAAAAACACGTTGATATTAATTCTATTTCATATGTGAATATATTTAAGAAAACAACATACAACTCTAGTTTTTTTTTATAAAGGAGCAATATGTAGATATTTTGTTTGTCTCTTATACATACAAAATTTAAAAAAAATGTATGTAATTTTATTGATGTAATAAGAGCGAATTTTTGTAATACTATGCCATGCTTATGTATTCACCTTATGACTACAAAGGTTATGGGAGGTTGGAAAGTAGTTGTAACTCTCGATGTCATTCCCTCTTGATTATTCATGTATATAAATTTCTATCACATGAATGCAAAGTAAGATCATAGTGTTCATATCTATTATGCATTTCTAACACAATTAAATGAATTTTAAGAATAATTTTTACCCTTTGTTACCATATAGGATCTACTAAATTCTACATTGAATTTTATCACCATTATTCTAAATCTCCACAAACTCTTTGATTTCAACTGCAAACTATGCAAATAGAGAATGGAGGCAATCATAACAATAAATGACCATTTTATCATTTTTGTGCTTGGCCACATTTTCAAAAAGAAATCCTCAAATTCATTTTTCAATCAATGTTTGACAAAACTTAACAATATTTTTCCAATATTTGTAAGAAAATCCAACATCTATAGGTAGAATCATTCCATCATCCAATCCAATTATCATTTGCAATAGGATTTGGGCCCTTGTTCTAGACTATTTTAAAAAAAACCATACATTTTGACATATCCAACATGATGATATTGAGGTTTTAGTGTAAGTCATATTTAAGTGTTACAACTATATTGAAAAAAACATAATTTTAATATTGAAAGATGATTTGAAAAGGTGACAAACAATAATAATAAACAAGTGAACTCCTATGGTTATGGAAACTTTTTTGATACTTGAAGGAGAAAAAACTTAGATGTTGTATTATAGAAGGGTTTGGAGACCATTTTTATTTTTAATTGTAATACTTTTTTAGATCATTGTAGTGGTGGTCTTAAATTTGTTATGTTTTAGTAGCAAGATAATACTTTTTTGTAGAAGATTCATAGACTATATATTATAATTATATCTTATCAGAGAGAAAAATTATTCCTTAATCACAAAATATGTTTCTGTTTTTGTAAGAAAGAGGGTCACCATTCTTATTTTATCATATTTACATCAAGAAGCTTGAGAAGGCATAAAAGAAGAAGGTGGTGATGCTTATATTTTTCTCATAAAATGTGGTGAGAATGAGGGTGATATATCATATGGCCATGTTTTTCATTAATATAATTGAATCTCCACATATTTATAGGTGTAAATTATATAATTATGGGTAAAATGACACGTGAAAAATGATTTATTACAATGTGGTGAGTGTGTGCTCATCGACGATGATTTTTCTTTGTAGGTGGTTAAATGTGGTGAGGTATTTTTTTGGTCTTCATAATTTGAATAATTCATTGACGTTCTAGGTGTGGTCTCTAATATTCTTTCTAATTATCGTATCACTCATTTAATAAAAAAAATTGCCATGATAGATGGATGATTATAGATATTATTGATGAATTGATGAAAATAACAAGTTATTATGATGATGTTTATAATATGCACATGCATAATGAGCACCCTTATTAATCTTCCTTCTGTATGAATAAATGCTTTGTTATTGTGGTGGCCAAGGTAGATAATATTAGTTGGAACTTGCATCATAGGATTAGGCACATCAAGTATGGATTATTGAGGAATATAAGTTGAATTGAAATGGAGAAGGATCTTCCTTCCATTACTCAAATTTTAATTTATAATGGGTGTGTTTTGGAGAAGCACCATCAAGATCCTTCCCCAAAAGGAAATGTTAGGCATGCTACTCAACCATTATAACTCATTCATAGTGACATGGTTGAATGGTTTATCATTCTATTGTTTGGAAATAAATACTTATATTTATTTATTACTTCTATAGGTATATATGGATCGACACCATTTACACCAAGGATGAATCCTTTGGGAAATTGAAGACATTCAAAGGTGTTATAAAAAGTTGATTTAAGAGAAATATCAAGTATTTTTGGACTAATGATAAAGGTGAGAATGTTAGTCATGTATTTGGTGATAATTTATCTCTTGATAGTATTTATTTTTAAAGGACCACTAATTATATCCTTGAGTAAAATGGTATTGTTGATCAAAAGAACATGGTTATTTTAGAGAAGTCTATATATGTCTTGTATGCTAAGTAGATGAAGCTTAAGTTTTTGGGGAAAATTATAACTTTTGCTACACATATCATTAATAGGACACCAATATCAGTAGTCCAACGTATGAAATATTTTAAGAAATTGATATGAATTAAACATAATGATTCCTAGTTTGGTATCCCTGGTTTAGATGCATGAGTTCACATTATCAAAGATAGACATAAAAAGGTTAATATAAATAGTCATTATTGAATTCATGTGGGGTATCCTAATACTTCTATGTATTATTAAATTTATGAACTATTAAAGTGGGACATAATAATTTGACATAATGTGATATTTGATAAGGTTCTTCCATTAGCTCCTTCTAGTTTATTTATCATTCATTTATTAGATAATAGTATCCTACCTATTAATATTTCTCTTCCTTTAGAGGTGCTTGTAGAATATTCATATCCCTTAGAGATTCTTGTTAAGAATTTTCTAATGGTTCTATCTTATTTTCCTATTAGTTTAAGTCCTCCAATTGGTTTGAGTGATATAATTATTTATAGTCAAGATGTTTTATCATCATCTATTTTGGTTATGGACCCCACATTTGATGAATTTAGTTCTCCTATGCATTAGGCAATGGTGTTAGATGTTAAGATCGATGATGAGTATATATTGGATGCTTGAATTCCTCATTTTAATAGTGTATTTTTGTGGATGTGCCACAACCTTTTTTGGATCATATAATACATAGCTGAACATGGACCCTTGTCCAATATGCTTAATCATATCTTAGTATCTTAATAAAAATTCTCATATTAATATTTGGTCTCAAAGGTTAATGATTCTAGATATCCTCTTACTTACTTCTAGGCTAAGGTGTGTCCTAAGTGTGAAGGTGATATATTAGTAGAGTATGAGTCATTGGAGAATAACTAGACATGGAAGATTTTTTTCTTCCAAAGAAATATAATATTGTTGGTTGTAATTGGTTCTATAAGACAAAGTATACCTCCAATAACCAAGTGGAGAAGAATAATGTGTCTTATAGTTTTAGAAGGTAGAGTTGATTTCATTAGGAGTGCATGTTATTATGAGCACACCTTACTTATAATAGGTTATATCAGAAGGGAATTGACTTCTCAAGAAATATTTTCATATTTCAAGGGAATTTTGAGATGAATTATTTGGGTCTGCTTCATTATTTTTTGTGATCCATATCAATTAGTCATCCTAGAATATTAATGTCTCACATCATAAATATGTCCTAGATATTCTATAGCAGTTTGGATGGAAGAGTGTAATCCCATATAGACTTTATTTACTTGTAGATTAAAGCTTTAAGTGAAATTTAATACTCATTTCATAGATACCACATTTTAATGGTTGTTTATTTATCTACTTCACCCACACTTGATTAGATATTCCCATTTATTATTGGTTATTATTGTCAGTATATGCAATAGCCATATGAGAGTCACTACACTAGCTAATTTGATACTTCATGACATCAAAGACACATATTGTTGTCTCCATATCTCTTTGTCATTATGGAAGATGCCATAGGAATAAATTTAGATATAAATCTAAAGGAAGGTAATATCAAAGGTTTGAAATATTCATCCATTAGTGAAGATTTATCCCATCAATATTTTATGGATGATACTTTCGTGCTTGGGGAAACTATAGAGGAAGAAACTTTGGAGTTAAAAAATGTCCTTGATTCTTATGAAAAATCTATGGGCCAAAAATAAATTTTGAAAAAAGCAAGATTATATTTTTTTAAATGGAGGAAAGTATAAGAGATAAAATAATTAAGTTTTTGGGCTATAAGGAGGAAAGTTCCCGATCACCTATCTTGGTTTACCTTTGTTTATAGGTAAAATGAAAGATGAAATTTGGAATATGATTATTGATAAATTTAATAAGAAACTTCAAGGATGGAAAGGATCTATGTTATTCTTTATGGAAAAAG
This sequence comes from Wollemia nobilis, assembly GCA_028583015.1. Lineage (NCBI taxonomy): Eukaryota > Viridiplantae > Streptophyta > Pinopsida > Araucariales > Araucariaceae > Wollemia > Wollemia nobilis. Next base: position 2,812,246 of record JAQPPZ010002712.1, on the reverse strand, counting down.
TATAGATTATTAAACAATAGCTTCAAAGCCTTCCTATTTCCTTCATGTCTATTCTAAGGATGTCAAGGAAATAGGAAAAGAATTTATAAAGACTACAAAAAAATTTCTTATGGGATGGCACTTCATACAAAAAATGTATACATCTGGTAGCTTGGGATACTTTTTGCCAATCTTTATAGAACGGGGGTCCTGTATTGAGAAAGTTGAGAGATATAAATAGAGCCATTCTAGCTAAACATGGTTGGAGGCTTTGCACTGGAGCATTAAGGAAATGGACTAGCATTATTCAAAACAAATACTTGGGGGGCAGAAACCACTTTATCAGTTGTTCTATTCCTCCACGTGGTTCTATTTTTTGGCAAAACATTATCAACAACAAGAAATTTTTATGGAAATATCTAAAATGGAGAGTAGGTAAGTGGGACAAAATAGAATTTTGAAAAGATCCTTGGATTCAAGAGGATCCTTTAGCAAACTACAAAATAATAAAAGATATTAAAAAACATTTAACTAAAATATTTGGTAAGAAAATTAATGGTTACATTCATAGGGTGGGTGATTTTAGGAGTGGAAAATCTTGTAAGAAGATATGCAAGGACCGAGGAGTAAACATTTGCAAAATATTTTAAGGATTTATTATTTATGTAGAGGTTCATAGTAGGATCAAATAATTTAGGGAAGAAACCAACAAGGCCAGTACTTGGTGAAGGATTTTTATGGAGTCTTGGATAAAGTAACCTCATAGAAATCTGAGCTTCAAAGAATTTGGAAGCTAAACATCATCCCTAAGATTGTTATGTTTTTTTGGACTGCAATTCTCAATAAGATCCTCATGAAATATAATTGTTTAAAAATAGGGAATGTGGTTCCAATTATTTTTGTGTTGTGTAACAAAGAGGATGAGCATGTGGACCTTCTGTTTGGAACTTGTGATATCCTAAATATATTATTTATAGAAGTTAATATTACTTGCTTCATTCTAGATTCTCTAAACAAGATTTGGGAAGAGTGGAACTTGAGAAGCAATATTTTTTGGTAAAAATGCATTCCACATATTTGATGGGCGATTTGGTTAGAAAGAAATAAACAAGTGTTCAAAAATAAAACTAGAGGAATAATTGAGGTTTATGCTAGGATAAAAATAGCCCTCTTGGAGGATTTTATTAAAAACATTGTTGGCAAAAAATATCTTTCAATTATCATCTCTAGAGAAAACGATGTCTTAAATATAGAAAAAATCAATAAGGTGAGACTAGATAATAGATGGAAACATCCTCACAAATACTGGATTAAAATTAACTTTTATGGGGCTACAAAAGGCAACTTAGGTCATGTTGGTGGTGGGGACCTCATTAAGAATGATATATGTCAAGTAGTGGTTGCATTTGTTGAGGATCTAGGAATTAAAACAAATCACCAAACTAAATCAAGGGTGATGCTCACAGGCTCTAAATTGTAGTGAATTTGGATTTTAGGAGAATTGTTCTCGAGGGGAATTCCAATAATATAATAATTTCCATTCAAAAATGGGAGCAAAATTATAGATACGAGGGCTATTTTGGGAAACCTAGAAAATAAAATTAAACATATTTATAGAGAGGGAAGCAAAGTTGTTGATAAAATGGTGAACATGGTAGTTGGATCTAAGAGTTTCAATATCTGGTCATACGACCCCATGGAATTGAAAGATATTATAAGAATTGATATTGAAACTAGTAGATAAAGAGGGTATAGCAAAGTAGAATACTTATTGGTATCATGTGATGAAGGATTTGAGCATAGTAAATTACATTTTTATCAGCGGTTTCTTTATTAATTATGTAAAGCATTAAGCACTACATAAAGCCTTTTCAAATATAAGGATTGTAAGATAAATATTATTTCAGCTTGTCCATCAACAAGTTTAGCCCAAGTTTGTTTATTTTACTAAGATAGGGCTATTTTTTCATTTGGCTATTCTTTTTTTTTTTTTGTCCTGTACATATTTTGAGCTCTTTGTAAAGGTTTGAGGCCCTTCAACCCCATTTTTTATCAATACAAAAAAAATCTATATAAATTACTTCTTGAATTTGATTTTAAAAATAAATTAAGATTTTAGCTTTGTATAACGTACCTTTGATCAAGAAAAATAATATTTTGCAATCCTCTTATCCATCAAAAATATTGAAACACTATTGTACAATTAACTTAGTATCTTTCAAATTTTTACAAGTCGCTAGTACTTATGTAATTTGGTAAGGAAACATTAGTAAGGGACCATGGAAAATAAAACCCAAGAAATAGGGAGGAAGAAAAGGGAAATTGTGTCTAGACAAGGGATTGGCATCCACGAGTTTATGATCTTTAGAAACACAAGCATCTTGACTATTTAAATATGTGAAAATTTAGTAGATTGTATAGCCTTATTAGTCCATGTAACAGTCATCATAGTCATGGTGAGAAAGAAAATAAAAATCTTTCTAGAATCAACACTCTCTTGAATGTTTTATCTAAAGCCTAAGGGAGGAATTCTAGGTAATGAATCTATGTAAAAAGTTCCTATATAGTAAAAGTGAAGCCTTTTATCTATATTATCTTGGCATTAAAATAGAAAATAAAGTAAGCTAAAGCTCTTGAAGGAGCAACTTTAGTAGGAAATTTCAAAATTTATAGCACAAGGAAAAGCTTGTGGAATAAAAAAGATTAATGCCAAAAGGTAAATTCTAGGACTTCTAAACAATGATGTTATCCTAGATTTGAAAATTTTTGATCTAATGAACAAGTATAAAAATATTACCAAAAGAAGTAACATCCCAAACTAGAACTTCTTAGGAGGTGATGTCAACACTCATAATGTTTGACATGGCACATAGGCAATCTAAAAGGAAGGTAAGGCAAAGCAAAACATCTTGGACTAGAAGGAATTAGCATAAAATTACACTCAATATCTAGTAGAAAAATAGTTAGGCTACATGACAATGGTCAAAACTTGAAAGTGAAAACCACCTTAGATAAGCATAATGGACAATCCTATAAATCACAACCATCTAATAGAAGATATTGAAGAACACAAGCTTATACTAATAGGGGGGTGAACAGTATAGCATCCACTTTTTAATTTCTTTCAAACCAATATAAATTAATGTCCTTAATTACAATAACCAAATATAGTAGTGTGCATTAATAACTCAGATAGCAATAGAAAGCAAGAGCACAAGTCACCACACATAATTGAGACATAATATTTAACGTGGTTCCCCAAATCTGTGGTACTCCACAAGATAATATCCTTATAATATTTCACACAAAAATAATGATCCTTATCCAATACAATGATTAATTTGATTTGATCAAAGCTAGGTAACACACTGATCTACTCAGGTAGGCAATCCACTGATCTACTCATATAGGCAACATATTGATCTACTTAGGTAGGAAATCCATGGATTTGCTCATCTAGGCAACACACTGATCTGCTCAAGTAGGAAATCCACTAATCTGCTCAACTAGGAAACACACTGATCTGCTCAGGTAGGCAATCCACTGATCTGCTCAGCTAGGCAACACACTGATCTACTCAGGTAGGCAATACACTATTCTACTTATCTAGGCAACACACTGATCTACTCAGGTAGGCAATCCACTGATCTACTCAGTTAGGCACTCCACTGATATGCTCAATAACCTCATAGAGAACTTGTCCAAATTTGCTCAACAAGATCACACATAACTTGTCCAAATTTGCTCAAAACTATCCACAAATATATCCAAAAATCTATCTCAAAAGCCTTTTCAAAGTCTCAATCAATCATGCTAAAATAGCACTCAAATCTCATCCATAATCAAAGGCAAGGCTTAAATATGAACTCAACAATGAATGGTAATACACTCTTCAAAGGATGACAACTATGATCCATAATGATCTCAACTCAAATCAATCTCATAGAAGCATAAAGAGAATTGTTAGAGACTCAATATGTTCTATACTCAAATCCAATATCTTTCTCAACTCAAAGCAATAGGAAAAGGAGAATTGAGAAATATTTCATTTATTTTTCTCAACTATCAACTCAAATCATAATATAGAATAGTTTATTTTATGGAACTTGAACAATCACTTCTCACAATCACTTGACTAGGCACAATCAACTCAACTCAACCATTCATCTCAAGGGATAAATCTTTCTCACAAAACCCTAGTCCATGCATGTATCAACAAACTCAAATGTTTCCAACAATGCTCAACCATAAATCTCACATAACAATGATACTCATGTTCTTTTCAAGTTCTTTGTATAACCAATGGGCTTCAACAACTATGATTATAAAACAAGGTTCAAACACAACACTCAAACTAGAAAACCTTGAAGCATTTCAACCAACCACTTTCAAAAAGGAAACCACAATCAATCCTTTTCTCTCCAATGATATTTCAGATCAACCACCATAAACAAAGTCAATGGAGAATATTGCTCATACATTTTTTATGCCTTATTGTTGTCCACTAAATCTGCCACACTCAACAAACTTTGAAAAATAACAAAACACTTTCACTTTTAAAACCATTTACAAAAATAGAAATATCTCTTTATATACACCTTATTTCTCCCTCTAAATAAGTTAATCAAATAGCCCTCGAAATAATATTTCCAACGATATATAATATGGTGTATTTCTAAAAAGAAAAACACCATAAATTTATCTTTTTCCAAAAGTGGATCACAACCCTTATTCCTCCTAGAAATAACAACAAGATTACAAAACCTTATAACTCCCTATCTCTAAAAAAAAAAATTTCATACACCCAAAGCATTCACAATATCAACTATGCAAGGTGCTTCTCATAAATACCTTAAATATCGAAATCATGGCCTTAACCTTTGAAAACGTTTTGCAAAAATTGATCAGTGCCTTCACACCTACAGGAGTCAAACTTTGTTCCTTCTTGATAGCACTGTGAGATGCTAACCACGTGGGCACAAGTCCACATTGGAAATCAATCCCAACCTTGGTGTATAAACTATGCTAGATTGTTCTTAAAACAAAAAACATTTTCCACCAAAACTTTTGCCCCTGCAGGATTTGAAATGCAGACCTCCCTTGTGCCAAATTTATCTCTTGCCAACTGCACTATGCTATCCAATGTGGTGTCAGGTCTAGACGTCCTCGATTTTCTTTAACCCTTGAAAATGACTTCTTTATTTTTTCACCTTTCGAATTACTCTTCGATTTTCTCAACCTTAAGATACCTTAATAGGCAAAGTTTTTAACCATTATGTATACACATTATAATTCTTTGAAAGACGTCGATGGATTATAATAAAACCTTCATTATTTTTGGACGTCGGTGATAATAAAATATTAAATTTAATTTTAATTTTAAATTTAAAATTTAAATAATTTAAAATTTAAACTTAAATATTTAAAATTAAATATCTCCTTCACCGGGGTACCTTTTTTGACGAAACGAAAAACCAACCTAGGTTTTAAGAAAAACCCATTTCAAATCTGCCATCCATGGTTTTAAATAAAACCTTTTATTTTGCCTGCCTTGGTTTTCACAAAAACCATGTATATATCCATGCTTTCCAAAATATCATAAATGCTTATTTATGAAATACTTTGGCCACCAAAACTCAATGTGATCCATGTGACATCAATGATCCATGTGACACCAATGAAAACATAAAATACCTCAAATTTCCAACAATCTCCCCCTTTTTCATTGATGGCAACACCTCTAATGCAAATCACCACAATCACTGCAAAAACCATCTCTCAGAAACAAATATGCTCCCCCTGACTCAATACTCTCTATGGAGGTTGCTCCCCCTAACTCAATGCTCTCTTTGAGGCTGCTCCCCTAACTCAATGCTCTCCCCCTTACTCAAATATCTCCCCCTTTGACATCAATGGCAAAAGGGACACCTATGGGGCTAAAATATATGACTCTTAAGCTTAGCCCCCTCACCACCTTCTCTCTTGAGGTGATTAATTTTTGGGTGGGAGTACTTTTACTCCCAAATGTTCTCTCAAATGCTCAAATGTTTCTCTCGGTAATGGTTTTGTAAAAATGTCTGCAATCTGATATTTTATAGGAACATATTCCAATATTACTTGTTGCTTTGTAACTTGTTCTCTTAAAAAGTGATACTTGATTGGAATGTGATTTGTTCTGGCATGCATTACTGGATTCTTTGAGATACTTATAGCACTAGTATTATCACACAAAATAGGAATGGGATGATCATGTTCTATGTTGAAATATTTAAGAGTTTGTTTCATCCATAATACCTGTGAACAACATGCTACTGCTACAATATATTCTACCTCTATTGTGGAAAGTGACATTGATGGTTGTTTCTTACTTAGCCAAGAAACTAGGCAATCATCAAGAAAGAATGCTCCTTTGCTTGTGCTTTTTTTATCATCAATATTTCCTACCCAATATGCATCTATGTATGCTATGAGAGTAAACTTACTTCTTCTAGGATACCATAGACCATACTCCATTGTTCCTTTGAGATATCTGAGTATTCTTTTCACTGTTGTCACATGTGATTCTTTTGGAGCTGCTTGAAATCTTCCCACTAAACCAACTTCCTGTATTATATATGGTCTCGTGGCTGTAACATATAACAAGATACCAATCATAAATATGTATAGATTTTGATTTGCATCAGGAGATTCATCATATTTGCTTAATTTACACCCTGTAACCATTGGAGTACTAATTGGCTTACTATCTTCCATTTTGAATTTCTTCAACATCTCCTTTATATACTTTGTTTGTGAAAGAAATATCCCTTTTTCTAATTGTGAAATTTGTAATCCGAGGAAAAAGGTTAATTCACCAAGCATAGACATTTCAAACTCATTAGTCATGTTTCTTGCAAATTATTGACACATTATGTCATTGCTACCCCTAAAAATAATATCATCCACATAAACTTCAAAATTAATCAAGTCATTTCCCTTATTTTTAATATACAGATTGCTATCAAATGTTCCCTTTCTAAAACCTTGATCTCAAAGATATTTATGCAGTCTTGAATACCATGCTCTAGGAGCTTGCTTTAATCCATAAAGAGACTTTTTCAATAGACACACATAATCTGTCTTATTTGCTTGATTAAACCCATATGGTTTTTCAATGTAAACTTCTTCTTCTTCTACATGACCATTCAAAAAAGATTATTTGACATCCATCTAATATGCTTTGAAATTCTTGTAGCTTGAAAGTGTCAAAAACATCCCTATAGCTTCCATTCTTGCAAATGGTGCAAAGGTCTCATCAAAATCAATTCCTTCTACTTGTACATATATGTTACACACCAATATTGTCTTGTTTCTAATGACTTGACCATCTTCATTTAGTTTATTCCTATAGACCCATTTAGTACCAATTACATTTTTTCTTTTTTTCTTGGAACTAATTCCCAAGTCTTACTTTCTTCAATAAGATCTAGTTCTTCCTTCATTGCTTTAATCTAGAATTCATCATTTTTTGCCTCTCTGAAATCCTTTGGTTCTATCTTGGATAGTAGTGAAATATTTTCTTGTTCTATTGAGCCTATGATTCCTCTTCTTGTCTGTCTTACATCAAGGCTTCTAATTATCAAGTCCTCTGGATTATTTTTCTGAATATATCTTGATGTAGTTTTGGAGGGTATATTTTGCAAATCTTCTTCATTCGAATCTTCACCCATTTCTTCCCGACAACTTTCTTCTTCTTCAAGAATATCTTCCTAAGATGGCTCATTTATTCTTGTTCTTTCATCAACTCTGACATTTATACTTTCCACCATGGTATGTGTTCTTTTATTGTAGCATATGTAGGCCTTACTCTTTGTAGAGTATCCAAGAAAAATACCTTCATCGCATCTAGGATCAAACTTTCCCAAGTCCTTATCCTCTCTTTTGATATAACACTTACTTCCAAAAATTTTGAAGTAGTTTACCGTGGGAGGTCTTCCTTTCAAAAACTCATATGGAGTCTTATGTTGCTTTGTTCTAACTTGAGATATGTTCATAACATAGACTGCTATACTTATTGGTTCCTTCCAAAACCCATCTGATATTCTTGATTCATTTAGAATTACTCTGGACATATTCTCAAGAGTTCTATTCTTTCTTTCTACTACTCCATTTTGTTGAGGATTCCTGGCTGCTGAGTATTCTTTTTTGATTCCATGTTCTGCATAAAACTCAATGAATTTTGTAGAGATGAATTCCCCTCCTCTATATTATCACAAACACTTTATCTTCTTTCCTATTTAATTTTCTACATTTCTTTGAATACTTTAAAATGCTCAAATACCTCTGATTTCTCTCATAAAAACAACCCAAGTCATTCTAGAATAATCATCTATGAACAACATGAAGTAGCTTTCACCTTTTAGAATTTTGGTTCTCATAGGACCACATAAATAAGTATGAATCAATTCTAATACCTTGAAAGAGGAATATTCTTTTGCCTTGAAACTTGATCTTGGCTGCTTTCCATACTGACACTATGCACAAATTGTATTTGAAGGTCTTTTTATCTTTGGTAGATCTCTGATAATTTATTTGTTGCTTATCCTTACTATGTTATCAAAGTTCAAGTGACACAATATTTTATGCCATAACCAAATTTCTTCTTCTTGATATAGAAGACATTTTTCCTTTTTTATTTCACTGAGCATGTAGAGATTGTTATTGGTTCTTTCTGCATTTGCAACAAGCTTCCCTATTTTTGTTTCCTTGATTTTGCATCCTATAGAGGAAAACATAATTGTGTACCCTCGACCACAAAGCTGACTTACACTCAGTAGGTTTTTTTTTAGACCCTCAACATAGAGTACACCTTGTATAGTAGTCTTTCCATCATCCAAAATTAAAGTTCCTCTCCCTTTGATATTAACTAAAGCATTATCACCAAATATCATAGATCCATTGTTGTTCCCTTTTAAAGAAAAGAACTTATCCTTATACCCATTCATATGAATAGCCCTGGATAAAGCTTCCCTGGCATGGATTTATGATGCAGGGAAGAATATCTCTCATTCTATTTGCAATGGCTTTAGTTAGGATCTTGTAAGAAACATTGCACAAACTAATTGGCCTGAAGTCAGCCATAGATTCAAGGGTTTTCTTCTTAGGAATTAGAGAAATAAAAGTAGAGTTGATACCTTTTGGTATATGATTGCTTTCTTGGAATTCTCTAATAGAAGAAATTACATCCTCACTTATGATGTCCCAAAATCTTGATATAAACAAGGGGGAAAGTTTTTAGGTCCCAGGGCTTTGTCTAGATCCATGCTAAACAAGGATTCCTTAATTTCCTCATCAGAAAATGGAGCTAGAAGCTTAAGGTTTATATCCTCATTTATTATGCTAGGAATGGATTGCAAGAGAATATATTTGACCTCCTCATTACACTACGATTCCTGACCAAGGATATAATTGAAATAAGTTACTGCCTCCTTTCTAATTTCTGTTAAGTCTTGAGTAATAGAACCATCTGCTTTTTTAAAAAAATTATCTTGTTATTGCTTCTATTTCTAAGCATGGTGACATGAAAAAACTTAGAATTTGAATCTCCATATTTCAACCAAAGATCCCTTGATTTTTGCCTCCAATATATCACCATGTTGGATCCTCTGGTCAATTATATTCAAACTTTCAACAACCTAGTTTTTATTTTCAAAGAGGTTCCCAAAGACCTCTTTGTTCCAAGTTCAAAGCTTTTCCTTAACAAACTTTAATTTGCTAGTAAGTTTAAAATTTGCACTACCCATGAGAGGTTTCTGCCACCACTGACTTAATTTATCTCTGAAACTAGAATGTTTGATCCACATAGATTGAAATCTGAAAGGTTTATTGAAGGACAAAGAGTTAGGGATTTCCAACAAAATGGGATTATGATCAAAGGAAATTTTAGGAAGGGATTGCAGGGTAAAATCATCGAACAAATTTGTAGCCTCCTTTGATAGAAAAAATCTATCAAGCCTTTCTTGAATGAGATGACACCCTATCCGTCGATTGCTCTAGGTATAATTCACTCCTCTAAGTTTTACATCCATCAACATGTTGGAGTTCACAAAGTCATTGAACTCATCCATGCTCCTGATAGGTGGTCCATTTCCACCCATTTTGTTTGAAGGGTAAAGAGGAGTGTTAAAATCCCTAGCCAAAATCCAGGGGACATTATGGAATATTTCACTTAGATTGCCTAAGTACTCCCATAGTAGAGCTCTCCCTTGAATTGAAGTAGGGGCATAAATATTTGAAAGTATCCACGACCTGTTGTTGTTTATTTCCTTAAATAAAACACTAGTAACCCTATCATATTTCTAAATAATGGTGCCTTCTACTATCCGAGTATCCCATAAAGTCATAAGGCCTCCAGATGCTCCTCTGGCTGATTTGCAAACCATCTCCCCTTGATTCCAAATTTTTTTTGCTATTTTTTTTACTGAATCTCATTAGTTTTTGTTTCTTGCAACATGATAATAGTTGGATTCACTTGATTTCTTATTGCACTAACTTCCCTGTGTTTGGGTAGGCCATTGAGGCCTCTCACATTCCATGATAGGAACTTCATTTAGATTGTTTGGTATTTCTTCCTCTCCCCCTCCCTTGAGGGGTTTTTCCTAATTTTTTGTCTTCATAACCCAGAATAACTTGTTGAAACAAGGTTCTCTATTTTCCATTGGCAATGTCATTATCAATTTTAATTTTTTGATGCTCAGCATTTGATATTCTCCCTCTTCTTTTTTCACTGCCAAAATCTATAGCATACTTCACAGTGCTCCTGGTTTGTTTAGGACTAAACTAAGGGGAGGTAATTTTTTGTAGAATCGGACTGCCATATTCCTTAGTCTGAAGAGTTTCACATATCTCCACCCCTACATCCAAATATTCTCCTTTTTTCCTGTATTCCCCTAGTATGTGGGATGACCCCTCAGTAGGATTCACTTGGATCCTAGTGATGATGTTAGGGAGATGAGATTTTTATTTTCCAATGCCTCAAATTTCTTCCTAAGTTCTTCAGCATTATGGTTTGGCTTTGGGATTCCCACTAGGCTTGAAGTATTTCCAGCATTAGGGTTTAAGGATCCTGCCTTGGGTGTGGATTCTAGAGATCATGCATTAGGGTTTGGATTTGTGATGCCCACGAGGCTTATAGTAATTTTAGCATTAGGGTTTGAGGATTCTAACTTGTATGGGGATTCGAGATAGTCAAAAATGTTATCCTGAAGGTGTTGGGCTTCCATGTCTTCTAATAATCCTCCAACTCTCATATTGGATAGAATTGAGAATTTATTTGAAACTAGAGGATTGGAACTTACCTTAGTATTTTGGTTGCCAAAAACCTATTTTTTTCCTTTGTCTTGTTGGGACCCTGCACCCTCTCTTTTCTTTTTTTGGTAGACATAGTTTTTCTGATTGAAAACTCCTCTATCAGGTAAACTCCTCAAATTTACTCTATCTAGCATTCCCTACTTCTAATTTTCTATATTCATTTCTAGGTTAGGGCACTGATTGCATAGATGTCCTTGATTTTTACATTTTGCACAGAATACCGGTCTGTTCTCATATTCTACTAGCTATTTTCTATAGTATTATCCATACTCTAGCTCCACAAACCTTGGAAATTCATTATTCAAATTAGCATTTATGCAGATTCATGCATGAGTCATCCTTGACCTGGCCAATGTCACATGGTTAATGGAGATCATGTCCCCTATAGTTCTGGCTATGCCCTGTAGACAATATTCATTGAAGAACTGGGCAGGTAGACTCGGGAGATGAAACCAAATAGGGGTAATGTTAATATTTTTCTTTTCAGGGTCAAAATCTTCACCCCATCATTTGAGAAAAAGGCTCCTTTTACCTAGAAACCAAGGACCTCCTGTTAAAATATGGTTAGCATCCTCCATATTGTTAAAATAGATAATGAAGAACCCTCAAGTTAGATCTACCAACTCCAATATGCCTACCAGTTGCCATTTAACCATCGCCCAAGCCCTGATAGTCTCCATGTCCGACCTACCTCCCAAAAACTTGCCTACCAGGGAGAATTCTTCCATTAAAAGAAAAGGGCTCATGGAACTTGTCGGGGCCAAAATTTTATTATTTACTCGAACTAGGTGCGAAATATAGAGAACCTCCTTTATTTTTCCTCTAAGAATCTCAAAAAAGGATAGCCACTTCTTGGGCCCCGCATTTTCCTTCATATATTTTTTGTCGGGGTCTTTCTAAGGAGGGTTAGGCCCTCGTGTGATGCCCACCTCCAAATCTACCATAGCCTGATCGCCTTCCTCTGGATCCTTGCTTGATCCATGCTCAATGTTCCCACCCATCCCTTCTATACCTGCTCTACCTCTATCACCTTGGCTGAGATTCCTGCCTAGAATATTCAAACCCTCACTCCTGCTGCACCCACTAAACCTTAGATCATTCATTCCTCTTGCTAAAGGAGAACGAAAGAAAAAAATGTAATAGTATTTTCAACCTCTCTTTTATTATTTATGTATGGAGTAACAAGTATCCTTATGGTTATTTACCCATCCTATCATATTGCATGGATAACCAATTGCTACAACTACTAGGTGACTAGAGTAAATCACTAGATACAAGGTTTATTTGGGAATCTAGGCTAGTTGATCTACAACAAAAGAGTAAATCCTAAGCTAGTGTAGGAATAAAAATGCTATTCTAGATATTGACCAGAAGTATTTGGTACCTCTGGAGCCTTTTGAACTGAAAGTGACCAAAGGGGTTTGGTTCCTTTGGAGACTTTTGGATTGAAAGTGACCAAAGGAGTTTGGTTCCTTTGAAGCCTTTTGAATTAAATTGACCAAAAGGGTGTCTCCTTTGGAACCTTTTTCATTTAAAGTGACCAAAGGAGTTTGGTTCATTTGGATCCTTTTTAATTGGATTGACCAAAGGGGTGTCTCATTTGGAGCCTTTTGGATTGAAAGTGACCAAAAGAATTTGGTTCCTTTGGAGCTTTTTGAATTGAAAGAGACCAAAGGGATTCAGTTCCTTTGGAGCTTTTTGAATTGAAATTGATCAAAGGATTTTGGTTCCTTTGGAGCTTTTTGAATTGAAAGTGATAAAATAAGTTTTATTTCTTTGTATCCCTTTGAATTTTCATAGATTGAGGCAATGGGCACAACCTTAAAACCTTTATATGAATTATGAATGATGACAAGGCAAAGGAAGCTACCTTAAAACCTCATGGTTGAACATGTGATGGAATGAATAGAATGTAGATGAAATACATATTGGATGATAATGCTTGACATATGTTAGTTGATGCTTAATTTATTTTCATTCAAAAAAATTGTGGAATATTCATTAGTAAACTTAGTCTAAATTGCTTAATCAAGGGCACCAAAACAATAATATTGGTTTGACTATGTGATGGATAATGAAATAAAATGTAAGATATGTGTGATGCAATGCAATGGTGGTATGAAATTTGAGATCCCTTATAATTTTGTTCATCTTAGGGATAAATAATCTAGAGTTGTTTTCCAAAGACTCAAACATCCTAGTGACCTCAAACAAAACCCACCTAATAATCTCATGAATCCATAAGATACTAAGGGTGTTCTAGTGGAGTAAAGTATCTCAAGGAACAACTGTGTGTACAATGAATGTTCATCTCCAATCATGAGCAAGGGCATATTAATAATTTGTAATTTATACCAATAAGCTAACTCATCCATGAGCACACATAGGTGTATACAAAAGAAGGTTGCTAATGTGACAGAGATGTCACCATGCAAGGTGTAATCCATTGCTAGTCGAGTGTCTATAGCCTCAATGGATATTAACCCCATGATATAAGGACCTAAGAATTCTGGGGATTCAATATTTTATTTGTTTTTTTCATGTATACATATACATATTTTGCATCAAGTGTAAAAGGATCTCAAGCGAATGATGTTTTTGTTTCAGGGTCTTCTATTCCCTCAAGGTTGGCAAATTTACATGTTCTAGGTCCTAAATTTTATTTTAAAATGAATGGACCAATCCAATTAGCTACAAATTTATCATGAAGATGCGATAAGGCATTGGTATTTTGTTGATTTTGTTTAAGGATGAGATCTCCTACTTGGAATTCATGTGGATAAACTTTTGCATTATAAGCACACTTTATATGGTCTTGGTATACCCATAGATGTTCCAAGGCATTGATTCACCTTTCATAAAGGAGTGTAAGCTAATAAAGGTATGCTTTTCAATCAATATCTTCATCCATGAACTCTTGTAATAAAATGCATAATGATGGGATCTCGAGCTCGAGAGGTATAATTGCATCGACCCCATATATTAGTGAGAATGAAGTTACCCCTATCAGCATACAAATGATTATTCAATAAGCCCATAATGCTAAGGGAATTTGAAGATGCTAATCTTTGTGGTTATATTTTATGAGTTTCTTCAGAATGGCTATCAATGTCTTATTGGTATCCTCAACTTGTTTATTTTCTTATGGGTAGTACAAAATCAAGAAACTATGTTGAATGAGATATTTATTGAAAAGTGCTCAAACATCCTTATTTTTAAAAGACTTACCACTATCAAAAATATTTTTTGAAGGAATTCCAAAATTATAGATAATGTGTTGGAGTATAAAGTCTGCAATTCGAGGTCCTATCATGTTGGTCATAGGAATTACCTTGACCCAATTTGTGAAATATTCTATATCAGTATTGATGAATGTGTGTTGTTCCAATGAAGGAGATGAGATTTTTCCATTCAAGCCAAGATTATGAAAAGGGCAAAGAGTTTGAATTGGTTGTAATGCTTGTGATGGTACATGAGTTAAATTGATGTGCTATTGATATTTTTGACATTTCTTGACATATTGGCAATACTCACTTTCCATGGTGGGCCAATAGTAACCCATGTACAATATATGATTTTAAATGGCCATCCCACTAAAATGGACACCATAAGTACCATCATGAGCCTCAAATATGGCTCATTATGCCTCTGTGGGCTCTAGACAACAAAGTATAATTCCATAATAGCCATTTCAATATAGAACATATCCCAAGAGAGTGTAACAAACTACCTTGTATTTGAAAGTGTGTTTGGTAGCCCACAACAAATATGTGGAGAGATTTCTAAATTTGAAAAAATATTTAACCTGATTAAGCCATGATTCGTATGGCTATGTTTGAATGAACAAAACTTTTTTTCATCCAATGATCCTAGAGAGGCCAATGTTGTGATAATTATTGGTTGGACCTCTCCAAAGGGGTTCTTCCAAATCAATGATCCTAGAGAGGCCATTGTATCTGTAAATTGATTAGTCGAACGAGGAAGGTTATCAATCTCATACCAATAAAACATTGTGAGTAGCTTCAATGCTATTTCTCTATAAAGTTGTAAGACTATAAATTTACATTGGTAATTTTATTTCACTTGATAGACCACAAGTTGGGAATCACCAAATATTTGATTATTCTTGATGTCCATAGCAATAGTTTCTTGAAGTCCTAAGATTAAGGCTTCATATTCTACGTTGTTGTTTGTGCATGGGAAGTTAGGTTTGAATTATGAAGGAATGGGCATCCCTTGTGGTGTGTAGAACATGACTCCTACACCTTGTCCTTTCTCGCACTTGGAAATGTCAAAGTATAGTGTGATATCGACATCGTCTTCAAGGGAGATGTATTCTTTCTATTTAATGATATTAAATATTGAATCACTTAGTAGCTTGATAAATAAAGGTTGATCATTAGGAAGTAGAGATTCTACAAGATGATCGGTTGTCACCTGACCTTTAATGGATTTTTAAATGATGAATCCAATGTCAAATTCCATTAAATGTAATATCCATTTTGTGGTACAAGTGTTGTCTGTGTAAGTCATCTTCTAACACAAAGAATTTTTATAAGCTATGACATAAGTTGTGTGACTTAGCATGTAATGTTTGAGTTTCTTAGTGGCAAAAACCACTGCTAGACACAACTTTCCCACATATGCATATATTATTTTGTAGTTCACAAGTGTTTGACAAATATAGTAAATTGCCTACTCTTGATTGTTTTCATTATTTTGTGCAAACATTATACCTAATGTAAAATCCATGGTTGAGATATAGAGTTAAAATGGGATAATAGGGTTAAGGTAGAGTTAGAACTAGCAAAGATGTTAGATATTTCTTGATGTTCTCAAAAGCCTCTTAACACTCCTTTTTCCATGATAAGGTGACCCCATTTTATATTAGGTGATTAGATGACCTTCATTTGTTAGAGAGTTGCATGATGAAGCAATGAATTTCTTGAATCTTCCCTTGTAAGTTGTGCAACTCTTTAAGATTTCTTGGGGTGAAATTTCAATAATGGGCTTGACCTTATTAGGGTTCACTTCAATAATGCTCCTGGAGACGATAAACCCTATAATTTTACCCAACGTTACTCTAAAGACGTAATTCTTGGGATTCAATCTCAGTTTATGTTTGAGAAGCCGATCAAAGACTTTACGTAGTACATTGATGTGCTCAAGATGTGTTGTAGATTTTACTAGTAAATAATCCACATAATCTTCAATGATCTGATGCATGTAATTGTGTAAAATATATTTCATGGTGCATTATTACATAGCTCCTTCATTTTAAGGCTGAATGACATTACTTTGTAGCAAAAAGTCCTCCAAGGTATTGTAATTGATATTTTGTATTGATCATCAGGATTGATTTGAATTTGATTATATCCTAAAAAACCATCCATTAAGAAGAACATTTATTGGCTAGCAGTAGAGTCTATAGTAGTATCAATGTTTGGTAATGGAAAATCATCCTTAGGACACACTTTGTTTAAATATAAAGAATTTGTGTATATGTGAATCCCCCCATTTGGTTTGCAAATGGGTATCATATTTGAAATCCATTTAGCATAATAAGTGGGTTTAATGAAACCCTCATAAATATTTTTTGGAGTTATTCTTTAACCATGAGGGTAATGGTAGGGTGAATTTTCCATAACTTTTGCTTGACCGATTTAACCTCGAGATTCAAAGTAAGATTATGGACCACCAAGTTGGGTTCAATGCCAGGAATGTCATTATATAACCATGCAAAAATTCCCTTCTCTATTAGAAGCAATGTAAGCTACTCTTTTTATTCTATAGGTAGAATTTTTCCAAGTTTAAATATTTGTAGATTATCTGGGTCTATATTGAGATTCACATCAATAGTTTCCTCGATAAGCATGTATGAACCCTCCTCCAACTAGTGGGGAGTAGGAACGAGGTGAATGCTATCAGCAATATTATTAGGTTTATAAAGCATGGTTTCTTCCACCTCAATGTGGTACATGAATATGGAGAAGGTGATGATTATGATAGGATATATGCTATGGAATTTCTTAACAATTCTTTGAAAAGAAGAAATTCAAAGGTGGATGAAGGGGATGAAATCCTATCCATGTTGATGAGGCTAATATTTATTGTAATTGGTTTTATTGGATCATATAGATTATGGAGGGGTGCAAACAAGTCAAATAATACCATGTTAACTTTGTGAAAATGTGGCGGTTACAGCATGGGTTTTGAATTCTCTTGTGCATGCTCTCGAGGAAGCAACTAGTTTTTAATTTTTTTATTATTATATTTTTGAGGTGGAAAAGGTGGAGACAGTGGATTGATGGGTTCATCGAGGTGATCATATGGAAGAAGCAGGTAAAATATGGGATGTTGGATGGAAAAAATGTGAAAGTAAAACTAATATTCATAAGTGATTGGCATAATGGGTGATGACTCTTCTTCAAATCTATTAGAGGCCATCAAGAATGTGTTGGATGTGTTAGAGTTAGAGTATCTTACATAATTTGTGTATTGCAAATGTACCACCTTTGGTACATAGTTAGAGTAGGAGATTACTTTAGGGGGAAGTTTGCTAGTTACTTCAAGAAATTTTATAAATGCACAAGTGGCAATGTGCAAGTTGTAATGTGCAAGGTGTCCCCTTGTAGAACTAGGTATATTTTTGGCCAATGAATCTATATTCCTATGTAAAGGGCATCATAGAGATGTATAATATATCAAGTACATTGTAGTATATAGTAGTAGATAGTAGTATAAATCCTGTATGAAGTACAATGTAGCACTTTAGCTTGTATTTATGGAGTGACCATTACCTCCATACTGCATTGTATTTTCGTCATTTCTACTTATAGTATATTTCATTCATATTGTAGAATTACTTTCTTTCATATTTTTTGCATCTTATTAGGACCTATGTTAGATATCTCCTACTACATATATCCTCAAAAGCTAACCATAGTATTAGAGCTACAGTGAATCA
Source organism: Wollemia nobilis (assembly GCA_028583015.1). Taxonomy (NCBI): domain Eukaryota; kingdom Viridiplantae; phylum Streptophyta; class Pinopsida; order Araucariales; family Araucariaceae; genus Wollemia; species Wollemia nobilis. The sequence goes on along the minus strand of JAQPPZ010002712.1, from coordinate 2,793,951 downwards.
AGGTAGGAATAGGGAGAGTCACAAATGAGGACTAAAATAAATATAATTATAGAAATTTTGAGATTACATTTGGCTAGAGTCTTTCCATAGAGTTGCAAAAAAACTTGTGAAGACTAGGACTCAATATTCATTCCACTAGTTTGATGGATCAACTGGTGAATATTACTGATCTCAAGATAGTTGTATCGTTTCATGCTAACCATTATATAAAGTTCTTTATTACAATAAAATAGACATTGTAGAAGAGACTTCAAGAATAGAGTCTTGGTGAAGTTTGGAGATTGGAGATCTCCAATTCTAGATTGAAAAACTTCACATTGCAAAGAAAAAAGGCCATAGAAGCCTTGATCCAAAAAAAATGCCATATAAGCCTTGATTCATAAGAAAGGCCATAGAAGCCTTGATCTAGAAAGAGGCCATAGAAGACTTGAATTAGAATTATAAATTCTTCCATTCCAATTTCTAACAACTTATTATAGGAAAATAATATTAAGGAAAAATGTTGGGAAGCTTCCTACAAGAGATCTAGGAAGAATATATTTTTAGAATCGTTCTAGCACTTGCAAAAACAAGAAGACTAAATATTTCAAAGACCTTAAAAAAGAGGTCCTATTACAAGAGCTACAAATCTTGCATATTGCAGAAGTGAATAAAATGTCATAGTAGCCTTATAGCAGACTCTAGAAGTTGAGTCAAGAAGGAGGTAGGAGATTGTTGATATTTATTCAAGGTCAATACCTATAGAGCATATAAGTAGAGAATGCCATAGAATCCTTAATTCTGAAGAATACTTTAGAGAAGAATTCCTTATTTAGAAGAAGAATTCCTAGTTCAAAATAAAGACTCCAAAGAAGAGTTCTTGAAGAAGAATTCATAGAAGATTTTATAATTTAGAAGAAGAATTCCTGATTCAAAATAAGACTCCAAATAAGAGTTACTAAATAAGAATCCAGAGAATTGTCCATAAAATAGGATATTTGTGATATCCTTTATTGATTAAAGACTTCTTTCAAAAGAAGTTGAAGAGATTCGAATTAGATCTCTTTAGAAAAATTTCCAATATTGAAAGAGATATAAAGAGACAATAGAGCCCTATTCTTGATCATAGAAGCAATAAATTTTAGAGATCCTACAATAAGATATCAACATCAAAACTTCCAAAAGTAGAAGGTTGAAGAAAAGGTCTCAGTTGGAAGACCAGAGAAGCTACAAGATAGAATACCTTGGAGATATCTCAAGGAGGAAAAATAATAAGGCTTAGAGAGCCTTGTTGTAGATCTCATGGAAGCATCATCAAAAATGTTCCTAAGATAAATCGTTGGAGAAATCCACTATCAAGGAGAAATATCCTGATAGTGAAGGACTTGGGACAATTTTCACCATCCGAAAACAAGCCTAATAGAAGAAGAATTTGGAAAGAAGTGACAAATCCCAGAAGAATAATCCAATTAAGACCTCAAGATATTCAGAATATTGAGAAGAAGAATATCTTGTTTAAATATATAATTCAACAAGAATAATGAAGGAGGATTTAGAGAGAAGAAGCCTACCAAATCTGAGATATTTTGAGATTACCTCTCACAACAAGAAGGTATAGTTTAGATAAAATAGTTCTTTGAATCTATAGTAGAAAATAGAATATCACTAGAAGGATCAAGCCACCAAACCCTGGGCTCAAGATAGAAATTTCAAGACCACATTTTGGTGAAGAAAGAAGCTATTTAGGATAGTCAACAAGAAGCTACAAATTCATCCACTACAATGTAGCAACTTGGTGAATCAAACACCAAGATATATATCTACTTCATAAGCTATTAAAGGTAAGCAACTAGAGTGCAATTAGTTAAACTTCAAATTAGATTTCATTATAAAATTCTATTAAGCACCATATTTGGATTAAAATTTGCAAGAAGAAGAACCCATAGTATAGTCTTCAAGAAAGTGCAAAAAGGAGAATTCATTTTAGTATATATTTGCACATTTAATAGGAGTTAGATATTTTGAAAGAAATAAAATTATCATATACCTATTATTTATTTAGAAAGCAATAATACTACATCCTACACTATTTATTGTAGTGAAAATTTGCATAATACACATTAAGGTTTCATTACAGATTACTCTTGAAAAGTTGCAAAATATTATTAAGTGCATTTAAAAATTATTTTGATAGTTTATTGGAGCAATAAGGAGAGATTATTATTACCATTAAAGTGCATTACTAATCCATTAGCACTACACTAGTTAATATTTAACTAGTTACTCTCAAAAGGATTAGTTTGTGTTTGTTGATTGTTAAATATCAAGGACACAAAAAATAGTATATTATAAAAGTGTTTAGAGACACTATTTGGTGCACAAAACCTGTAGTATTTCATGGCCTAGATAAGCCACCAAAAATTAGATCATATTCCTACAAGGAATTGGAGAAGAAATCCACTATCAAATTAGTAAAAGAAGCTTAAAATCGAGACTTGGAGAGTCTCAGATTCAAAGTGCACTAAAGGCTATTTATAAAAAAAAAAATAGTGCAAAAATTACTTCTACAAAAAGCTTCTATCTATGTGGTTATTAGCTTGGGTTTATTACTAAAGTAACCAATCAAAGGAGAGAGTTGTCTAGAAAAAAAGGCAATGTCAAATCATCCCTTACCTACAAGAAAGCCACCATTAAAACCAATAGAGTAAAGTACAAAAGGAGGTGCAAAAGAAGGTATTCCATTTACAAGTTTGTTTACATTATCTTACACCATATCAATATGTACTATGAAGGAATAAGGGTAGATTTTAAGTTCCACAAAGGCACATTCTTCAAAAATAAATTCAGTTAAAGGCATCTATGTAAAGAGCATTCTCCAATCAAAGTAGAAGAGTCTCTCAAAAGACTCATATATTCTACAATTTGGACAGCCAACTTGCAAGCAAAAAAATCACAATATGAAGAAAAAAGAAGAATTATATTCAAGGGTAATATCATCTACAAAAGGGATTTCATAATAGGTTTAAAAAATAAGGGAAACAAAGCACAAAATATTACACTAGACATACGTCTAAGGAGCATCATTGGAGTATTTTAAACTCCACCATAGCAATGCTTGAAGCCTTCAAGATCATTGCTCTCCACTCCAGCTAGAACCAACTCATACCAAACACCATCGAACAAAGGTAGAGTTTGTCGTGTTGCATTGTTAATAAGGTTATTGCAAAGATAGGTTGAGGAGGTGTTACATAAAAATTTCATGCACAAAGGTAAGGTAACACTTGGCACCTAGAAGGAAATTCTAATATTTCCCACAAAAGCACCCATTCATTGAAAGTTTGACCAATAAAACATTATAGGAAAGAAGGTTGGTGTGCTAGAATTAAGAAGACACATGTCATAAAAAACAAAGAGTGCTCATCCAAGATTGTAACACTCATCCTTTACTTGGCAAAAATTTATGAGTGGCAATAAGCATATTCTCATCCCTCAAGTGCTAAAATATAATAGTTGTGAAACTTGTCACACATTTCAAGATTCTTTTTCTAGTAAAAGGTACCAAATACCAAGGAGGTCAGCATTCATATCCAAATTCATAACAACATTCATAGTAGTATTCATGGCACATCCTAGTTGTTGTTGGAACAAAATCTGCCTTCGGTTAATAGTGTTGTGCCTTAGACTTTGCCAACATTGAATAGACAGACCTTGCTTGAGATCATCTGTCTAATCTCTAGAGAAGGCTGGTTCCTTTGAGTTTTTTAGAGGAAATGGAAACAAGAGATAAGGGAAATATAGTCAAAGCTAGAACTTTTCTCACGGTACAGATTAGACAACAACTAAAAAATGATGATGCAAATTACTATATTTAGAGTTTCTTTATATCTTCCTATAGAAAACATGAATTCCTGAGTGCGATTTTAAATGTTCGTCTAAATACATGTAAATATCTTTAATATTCAACTCTAGAGATAAGGTTTATACATGTACAGTTCAAATTTTAGAATAGATACATTATAAAACTTAAAATGAATAAAAGTTAAAAACCAGATACATACACTCGCATACAGAATTTCAAAATCTAGAGGAAGAATATATCTTATTGCTTGTAATCCAGTAACATGTACATCAAGTCTATAAACGTCCAAGAGCCGACCATTTTCATGATCGACTCACTCATATTTATACCCTAAAAAGAGTATCTTCTACTATGTACATTTAATTTCCTCAATCAATTACAAGTAATTATCAACAATTTCTAAGAATATACAACGGATTTTGCATAGATTAGATAGATTTCCTTCTAGATAAATTCAGATGAGCCTGTTATTCTACAATCATCCAGAGGACCTGCCATGTTATAATCAACTGACCATTCTTCAAAAATCAGCACATGATGTCAGTGCATGCCCCAGTTGCCAAAAATATACTCTGTTTCTCTATAGCGTGTATGTCACAAAATCGTGACATTCTACCTTTGTGAAGCCTTCTTTACTTTTTCTTTAGCAAAAACTAGACATGTCGCGAAATCGCGACACTCTTATTTCTCTGCTTATCTACCCTTTTTGAGTTATGAAAATGCAATATGTCACGAATTTGCGATATTTTTGTCTTCAGCCCGATTCTTCTTTTTGCACCGTGAAAATTGACCATGTCACGAAATCGTGACACTTTCGCCTCATTAGCTCTTTGTCTTGGTTTTGACCGTGAAAACATGACATGTCACGAAATCACGACACTTCCGCATTCTTAGCTCTTTGTCTTGGTTTTGACAGTGAAAATGTGACATGTTGTGAAATCACGATACTTCTGCCTCCTTGCTCTCTCTTGTTGCTTTTGGCCGCGAAAAAGGGACATGTCACAAAAAAGGGACATGTCGCAAAATCGTGACACTTTTAGTCTCTTTAACAGTTTTGCTATTCTTCTGGTGAAAATAAGCCATGTCATAAAATCATGACATTCTCCCTGAATTCTACCCTTTTATTGATGGACTTGAGGAAAATGGGCAACGTCGCGAAATCGTGAATTTTTCCTTTGCTTTCCCTCTTTGCTGTTTTTCACTACAAAAACTCGACACGTCACGAAATCACGACACTTTTATTCCTTAGTGTATTTTTCTTTTTCTTTGTTCTTTAGCATATGGGCTACTTCGGCCTTCTTTGAAAATATGCAAAAAATGTGCATCATCTATTTTTTGTAGTTAGTCACTTTTTGACTAACATTCTTGATGCCTTCTGAGGGATTTTTTGCTTGCAAAAATAAATAGAAACCAGGCCTTCATCCATTGAGAAATGGAGTCACCAACACAGTTGTGAAAAGTAAAATTTTAAGTGAAAAAGCAAAGATAAAAGAAAAAGAATGCACTTTGGAATATAAGTGATCTTTATCTTATCAAAAAAAATTTCTACCGCTTAGTGACTTAACTTTTTTTTGAGGAACATAAAAGATTCAATTTTGAGAGCTGGTCCCAACTCTGGCTACTAGTTTCTGATCCTGATGTTTAGATCTTCTAATTTTTTCCATTGTTGTAATTACCTCTTGATAAGTTTTGCAAACTCGGTTCCAGTATTCATATTCTAAATTAGAAAAATCAATGAAAAGTTGATATACATGCTGCAACTCCTCCACTTTATCATAAGAAATGATCTTTTGCCTTAAAATTAGTTCTTGTAAGCAGGATTTAAACTGTGTCAACCTCTGGATCATCTCCATGACCTGTGTTTCTTCTATAGGTTCCTTCCCATCATCTATGTCTATTTCATCCTCAACAAAATCTTTTATTGATGCTGAAAGGACCTCTTCCTTCAACACTTTTGAAACATCATCCCAAAGGTAAGGAAGTCCATTATGGATAGCCAAATCAAGGTTTTGGAGCAACCCTTTCACTTCATCTTCAAGCTCCTATAGAAACTTATTTTCCTATGCTATCAATTTAAAATTTCTAAAGAAGTTCTTTGCTGCGATTTTAGCTTGAGACCAGGCTTCGCTTCTGAGCTTGGCTTCCATTCTTCCTGGCATCTTTTCTGACAAACTCTGAATTTTAGTAGCTGCATCTTCTCTTTTCAATAAAAATGCTTCGGCAGCTCCAAATTCTTGTTTTACTACTTCAGTATTTTCCTTTACTTTAGCTAAATACAATAATAAAGGTCTAGCCTTTAATACTAAAGATAACAAATCTTTTAACAATTCTTTCCTCATTTTCTTTACTTTATCCTTTGAAAATTTGGAAGGAGCGTTTTGTTGTTCTACCAACTATTGTTGTAGCTATTGTATCTATGTATTCAACACCTGAATCTGAGCTTCTACCACACTCAACTTTTCTTTACATTTTGCCACTTCACTGGTAGCAGCACTGAATTTACCCTCCCATTTTTTAGCTTCTAGAGTAAGATCCTTCTCTGCTATTTTTTGTTCTTTCACCACAGTCTCTAATTCCTTCCTCTTCTCCTTTTCCTTTAAAAACATTTCTTGATAATGTCCTCCCTATAAGTATATGGTCCCAAAATGTGCTTGGGCTTTCACCCACTCATATTGCATAGGTAGTTGAGATATATCTTCATTTATCTCTTCTGCTTGGTAATCTTCCATAGTCATTTCTCCCTTTGATTTATTAGTAATAGGAGTTAGATTCAACTTCTTCCTCTGCATACTAGCTAGGTCTAAAGCAATGATTTCTCTTACAGTAGCCGGTGCTTTAGAATCCTCAGCTAAATGTGAAGTCCACCAATCTAAAGCATTCCTACTTACTTTTTCTAGATTTTCAATCTTGGCCATGGTGGAGTGTGACTTAGTCCCTTGAGAAGTTGTAACTTCAGCCGTCGGGATATCAATGTTGGGGAGAAAAGGAATGGGAGCAACTACAGATCCAAAATTTAGTAGATTTTGGGAAGATGTTGCCATTTTTGAGAGAACAAGGTAATTTTTTGGCAAGAACATTATACTTTTGTTGATTTTACAAAAGGAGGGAGAATTACAATGGGAATGAGTAGGAGAATGAGAAGAAGAAAGTAAAGAAAACATACCTGTTTTCAGTTGGATTTGTTGTTGGTGTTCTTATTCTTCTTCATGTTCACTGACGATCATTTCTTCACTTTGTGCTTTGTCTTTATCAGGAGTTTTATTTCCCTCATCACTTTCATCCAAGTTTATAATTTGTTTCTCCTGCTGTTGTCCTATCGTCAGGATTTCTTTTTTAACCGAAATTTATTTTTTATTTTCACTATTTTGGCTCTCTTGATCCGAACTAGGTCGGTCGCGTGAGACTTCCTTCTATAAATTTTCATGCTCAACTTCCTGAGCATCTGCATCATTGTTTTCTTCAGTCATATGGTCTTTTTCACCTTCTTGATTCCTTTTCCCTGAGTTGTCTTCTGTATCTTGAGGTTCTTGATCACTAGAAGAAGTCTGAATAATATTCTTGTATTTTCTTCTATCAGCCATCATTTTCGATTTTCTTATTCTTTCTACTACGGGTTCATCATATTTTGTACCCGAGTCCAAAGGTGGAATGAATTTTGCAATTCTTGAGGACTGATGTCTTGACGTCAGAGTATCTGCCCCAAGTGCTAGACACTTCTCTCTTTTTGTTACTAGAATAGGTTCAACTCTTCCCTGTCCTTATTTGCCTAGCCCTTTTCCATCATAACCCATTTTCAACATCATCTGGGTGGCCTTCGAACTATAAGTATTTCCTTGCTCTTCAGTAAAAACCTCTTCCATTGATTTTTTCCTAGATGTCCTAGGTTTGGTCTAAACAAGGGGAAGATTTTGAGCCTTTGTAATTTATTTTCCTTTACCAGCTTTGGGCTACTGGGATTCCTCAGGTAGCTAGGATACTTCAAGTTGCTGAGATACTTCAGTAGTAGAAGAATTACTACCTCCTATGCTTTGAGGGATTCTAATAGGGAAACTTCCTCCCCAGGAGTCATGGTTTTCATTATACTAAGGTTCGAACAGATTTTCATTTTTGGTGGGGTATCTCAATGAAATCAAATTTTTTTGGACTCTCATTACCCACCATTCCTAAATTTTAGCCACATCCCAATCTGGCCTATTCTTTTGAGTCCTAGTGATTTTACCTTCCATCAATTGATGAGATTTTATATTTTCTCGGTCAAACTGAACAATTACTTCGTAAAAATCATGCCAAGGAGGCAAAGGCTCCATATTTTCTATGTGCCACTCCAAGGGTTCATCTTCTGTGTTATTTCTATTTTCTTAAACATCATCTCTGAATTTAACATAAAATTCTTTAATCTGTGTTTTATTCAAAATGGATTGTCTCTCAGTAAATCTGTTCATGGGATCATATTTCCATCTTTGCAGAATCTCAATAAGCCCCAATTTTCTCAAATACTCTGCTATCTGTTCATTTTTCCCCTTTATTGAAATAGTAATTCCTTCAAAACTAAAATGCATATTACAGGTACTATTTTTCCCAATTCTAGTCCCGAATTTGACATTAATGCTTTCTGTTTGCCTAACATATTCTAAGGCAAAGACTCTGTCAGTCACATAATGAGGAAGTAAAAAGGGTTTGTCTGTAAACCCATACAATCTGATGCATACTCCTTGTGTTAGAATAAACCAATCCCCCTCCTCTGCAAAATTGGTTTGCAATACCTTTTCTGCTTTGGGGGTCAATCTTGTTATTTGTCCATACATGATTTTTAGCGCAGGGTCCAAAAATTCCCTATTGAAATCATAATATGACTCGGATTTGTATAACACATTGGTCCATTCATACACTAGTAATATTTCTCCCTTATAATTCTTATCATTTTTTGAAATGAAAGCTAACTCTTGAGACAAAGTAAAAGAATAACCACACCAAATATGAAGTGTATCTAAATGAAAACTAGGTTCCAGCCTTCAATTTCGCCAAACCCTCATGAATTTCTACACTTAAAAACTCAGGCTAGTAAAAGAAAATAGGTTTCACACTCTTGCTCATAACAGTCGAATCATACATTCTAGGGTTCGACAAACATTCTACTATAGCCACCTGCCACTTTTGAACCTTTTCATAATTTTTTAGTCTAGCAATCATTGCCAGGATGGAATATAGTTTAGGATTTTTAAAAGTTGCCATGTCAATTGAGGGTTCTGATGGATTTACCCCTTCTGGAAGATATTTTATCTGAGTGGCTAGGAAACCCTTCACATTTTTAGACAAGATGAAATATGTAGCCTGTTATAAGGGGTCAAAATTCATAGGTTCTAAGAAAGGGACATGGCCCGTAGCAAAAGCAAAAACAAAAGCATCTTTGGACAGAGAAAACAGAACCTTCCCTAAAAAATATCTAATCTTTCTCTCCTTTTCATCATATAAATTTGCAATTACCCTTACCAATTATGTGCAGGGATGAACAGGAATATATACATACCAATACAAGAAAGAATGGTATGCAAATTTTAAAGGAGAAGATGTAGAAAACCCAATCGCTACCCGATTATTTATATTGCTCCGAATCTCCGTCGGGTCCTTCCATATTATTATTGTATCCGCAATTCGGGAGTCTCTGTCAATAAAACTAGTGTTGTTCTCCTCCCTTATTTTTACTATCGAAGTAGTCAGGGGTGATGAGGTAGATTCTACCTGGTTCTTCGTCTTCATAGAGGCCATTATGAATTATTAGGTACACAAACTTTGAACTTCTTCTGATTGCTTCACAACTCCTTCCTCACTAAGCTATAGTGTGGTGGTATAAAAGTGGCTGGCGAGATTTCTAAATTTTCAAGCATTACAGAGATAGTTCCTCACTTCTTTTTCTTCTTTAGGAGTTTTAGCAAGTTTCCAAATGGTGAAATGCATTTCCAAATCCTTGAATTTAATTTTATGTAGCTTGAGAGTACATGCAAAATTAATGCATTAAATTACGGTTGGTCGATTTGATTCGTCCATATTTATTTGGTTTTTGTTCTCACAACCTTCCTTAGAAAACTCCTAAAAAAACTCTTTGGATCATTAAAAACCCACTTGGGGACTGGGAATTATCCCATGCCAAAAAATATGCTACCTGATAGATTAATTATCTTCTTCCACTGAACCCCGGGCACGTGGTTGCTTAGAAATATTCGGCGGTGGATCTTTATAAATATTTCGAGAAGCACACATAACATATTTCAAAACATTATTTTACTCATTCCCTCTTATTGACTCTTAGGTGACCACGTGGCAACTCCATATTTAAAAATGCAAAATAACAAGGGCGGACTTTTCCCTCCAGATTTTATTCAAAATGTCGGACTCTGATAGTCCTAAAAAATGATTCTTATTAGGCCGCAAAAAGGGAATATTTACAAAACTCAAAACTTATAATATACTATACATATAATGGTGATCTATCCCTTTTACTGGAAATATAATTTTAGGTGAAATGCATTCACCGTGATGGGTAGACCCCATCCATATTGATCTTTTAATTGGAAGGCATTGAATTGCTTTTCTGAAATAATTTCAAATGGTCCCTCCCATAATGCGTCAAACTTGTCATGATGTCCTGGTTTCGCTTTCTTGATGTTCCATTTTAACACCAGGTCACCTATTTTGAATTTCCTGAAAGTGGTTTTCTTATTGAACCACCTGGATGTTTTCAACATATGTTTTTGATGACGATTGTAGGCCTATTCCCTAGACTCTTCTAGCTGTAGAAGTTGCATCAGTCGGGCATCCATTGGATAGCCTTCATCTTATTAACTTGGTTTTGTAATTTCAATGTGGGTATCTCCATATGAATCAGCAAAACAACCTCTTTTCCATAAACGAAAGCATATGGTGATGTATTGATTGATTTCTTGATTGAAATTATGTCGACCCATAGGGCCTAATTTAGGAGTGAGTGCCAGTTCTTCTTATTATCCTCTAATGTTCTTTTCAATATTCTTATTAGTAGACTCGTCTAATCCATTACCTTGTGGGTAATAATTAGAGGAAGTCTTTAGGTAAATTCCATATCGACTGGAAAATTAGATCATCTTTGCATTAGTGAAAGGAGATCCGTTGTCTATAATCAAAGAGTCTGGTATGCCAAACCTTGTGATTATACTCTCGACAAATTCTATCACCACTTCTGAATCAGATTTTTTTGTGGGTACTGCTTCTGCCCACTTAGTGAAGTAGTACGTGGCAGTGAGAATGTATTAGTGGCTTGATGATGAATTTGGCTCTATTATACCTACAAAATCCAACCCCCGCTATTGGAATGGTTCCTTGACTTGAATAGCTTTTAAGGGCATAGGTGCATTCTTGTTCCTCCCCACATACCTCTGTTACTGTTCGCACCTCTGGGTCACTTTGTATGCATCTAGGAATATGGATGGCCAATAACATCCAGCTCTAAGGATCTTCAAATTTGTGGTTCGACCTACATAATTTTCCCCTGAGAGACCCCCATGAAATTCATGTAACACTTTCTGCTTTTCATTATCGGGAATTCATTTCAATAATACACCATCGATATTAACCCTATACAACCCTTCTATTCAAAGGGTATATTTTAATGCTTGGGTTCTAAATCTCCTTCTCTGGGAAGCATTCATATCTTCAGGGCATGACCTAGTCTGAAAGTACCTCACAAATTCATCGATCCAACCTAAACTTACTCTGTCTTGATGTTGCTCAGTGTTTGCCATGATGGGGTGGCTCTCCCCATATCCACTTGCAGTTTGCTTGGCCAATTCCTAGCACAAAGCTCTCCCTCTGAATATTTTAGTAGGATATATTTCTACATCATACTCTTGGATGCGAGTCACCCATCTAGATCTTTTTTCACCCAGATCTCCTTGAATTATGAAGTTCCTTACATCGGGATGAATAACATAAACCATCATCCGACTCTGGGATAATAAGTGTTTTAGCTTATTTAGGGATTTCATAATTGCATATACTTGTTTTTCGATGAAGCTGTATCTTTCCTCGTGTTTGTGCATGGTGGAACTCAGAAAGGTTATGGGTCTTTCTTCATCATCCACTCCTTTCTAAGTGAGAAATGCAGCATAACTATCTTGTTCTTTGACAACATATAGTATGAAACCTCGAGAATAGTCAGGGTTAACTAGCACAGGAGCTTGAGCGATGGCTTCTAGAATTTTTTGAAAAGCTTATTTCCTTGGCTCTGTCCATTTGAAAGGAGCATCATTTTTCAATAATTCAGTCATTGGTTTAACTGTATGGGTAAAGTCTACAATGAATTTTCTTACAAAATTTATTTTCCCAAAGAAGGACTACAAACCTTTCTTGTTAACTAGAAGCGACAACTCAAGAAGTGCCTTCACTCTATTAGGGTCAATTGAAATCCTAGCTTTATAAATAACATGCCCAAGGAGTATTCCTTCTTCCACAACAAAACTAGACTTTTTATGATTTAATGATATTCCAAATTCTCTACATTTCTCAAATACTTACCGCAAATGAGTGGCATGGTCTTTTTTGTTGTGAGAAAATACAGTCATGTCATCTAAATAGACAACAATAATTTTGTTTGCAAGCTCCCCAAAAGCTATGTCTATGGCTCTTTGAAAAGTTGCTCCTGCATTAGATAATCCAAAGGGCATCCTTTGGTATGCAAATTTTCCCCACTTAGTGGTGAATGCAATCTTATATTGATCTTCATTTCTCACCCAAACTTGATTGTAACCAGAGAATCCATCTAAAAGAGAAAACCTTTCTGCTCCTGCCACAGTATGAAGGATTGGTTCAATCTGGGGTAAAGGATAGTGATCATTTAAAGAGGCTATGTTCAAATTTTTGAAATCAATGCATAGTCTTATATCTCTATTTTTCTTGTGGACTGGGACTAAATTTGCCACCCAGGTAGAGTGTTTGATTGGGTATACTATCTTAGCATGTAGGAGCTTTAACAACTCCTATTTCATTAAGGCTTCAATTTTAGGATTCAAAGGCCTCTGCTTCTGCCTAAAAGGTTTAGCTCCTTCCTCTAGTTTGATGGTATGCTGAATGACCTCTTTCCTGTACACTTTTAGATCACTTTAAGTCCAGGCTATTATATTCAGATACTCTCTACATACCCATTTTATTTTCTCTAGTTCTACTTTTGTACAATCGATCCCTACTTTTATCATCTTGCTCGGTTCTAGTTCTACTTCTTTATATCGACATTCATCTACCTTGATACTTAGACCTACATCTCTATCGCTATTGTCAAAAAGTCTCTCCAGGGTGATCAGTCCCCTGGGGATATGATTGTTTTTTAGTTAAATAAGGCTCTCTTCGTCCTCTTCTTGTAACGCTCTATCTATAGAGAAATTCATCTCATGAATTAGAAAATCTATGATCTGCTCATTGTTCTCAAATACTTGCTAGAAAATGTTCTTGTCGAGCACAGAAGACCTGTATATAAGTCTGACTGTTTTAGACTTATGAATAACATTACTAACTGGGAAAAAATTAGATCCTACTGACGCTAACAGGTCTGCATGTGTGTTCTTCTCTCTGGATATGGATTTTATGTTTAGTGCTTCAAAATTTTCCAATAGATCCAACACGTTGTTTTTGTAAGCCCTTAGGTAATGTTTCTTACAAATGCATTTTCCAGTAACCTGTTTAACAATCAGCTCTGAATCTCCATAGATCAACAACTATTTTGCACCTAGTTTTTCAGCTTTCCTAAGTCCCAAACACAAATCTTCATATTCAGCTGCGTTATTGGTGCAACTACATGTCAACCTATATGAAAATACTTTTTCTTTTCCAATAGGTGAAATCAAAACAATTCCAGCTCTTGCTCCATTTTTGCACCTTGACCCATCAAAGTACAATTTCCATAACTGTTTGGCCAAATCACCTATTTTAGGGACAATAACAGGGATCTTTTTTGGTTTCTCAATGGAATAGCTTCCCATTTCAATATCTACCATAACATTGAAGTTCTTCATTGAAAATTGATCCTCAGATTGGAGTTCCTCCAGGTTTTCTTCCATTAAATCGATATTTTCCAATTCCTCAAACATCATGTTGACGGTGGTTGCTTCCTCCAGTCTTTCTATGTGAAAAGTAGATGGTTTTTCATTGTATATCTTGACTCTTTTATCTTTGAAAGGTATCTCCAAATGAGAATAATCTAGAGACAAATAACCGCCCATTTTTTCCGTGAACTCTTTGGATAAACACAAAGAAATATGGTTCTAGGTCTACAACGACTACCTCTTGTATGACGACTACTTCTGGTATTCTGTGGAGTTGAATAGGGATATCTTTGATCACCTCGATAGATTTTATTGGAGTACCATATAATTGCAACACACTAGGATGACTCCGAGTATATTCCATCCCCATTATGTCACATACGACTTTTGGCATCACCATAGTTGCGGCCCCTGAATCAATCATGCAATTGTGAACTATCCACCCCTCCATTTGCAAAGATAAATAGAATGGGAGTGGTCTATTTTTTCCATAGGTTGACATAACATTTGCTTGTATAATATTTGATAAGGAGGTATCATTCTTTAAATTTAGGGATTCTTGGAGGAGGTCAATCTTACCAAGAATTTACAGTGCATCATACATGCTTATTTTGGAAGGAGTCCTCTTCATTTCTTCTACAATGTTGAACGAAAGGGTTGCAACTGGGGATACCTCAGCACTTTTCTCCTTTCCACTGTTCGATGTGTCATATCTGTCTCTATAGACCTGCATGGCTTTTGTTCTTTGTATTTTTGTCAATGAAGGAAATTTGAGTCTTTCCTTCGCTTGCTCTTGAGTCTCGCTCCATTTGCTTGGATGAAATTCTTTTCTTGGTGTAGTCACAGAATTCTAAGGAGGGTCAGAACATCCTTTCTCATTAGACTAGTTTTTCTATGTAGTCGCCCTGGGGGCAGGAGGAAAACTTAGTGGTTGGAGTTCCTTAGGGTCGACTTGTAATGAATTTTTTCTTGATCTTGCTAGGACTGAGACTTGTTCCACGGATGGCATTGCCAAATTGTGATGGACTTCTCTGATTATGTTCACTTGTCCCTTGCCATTTTCTTTGGCTCTCTCATTAATAACCGCTTGCACATGATGTTGATGAATCATGCATGAATATTCTCCATGAGGATTGTTGCAAGTGGTACACCAGTAATCAGAATTAGTGGGTTCTCCATTATCTCATGTCTCATTCGCATACACAACATTTATTCTATCTTGCCCTCTACCACTCATTGAAGCACCATATTTTTGTATATGTAGAAATCTTCTTGCTTGGAGATTCCGTTCAGCTTCCTTCTTTTTCATGGATGCCATTTCATTTGACAATGTTTTCATTGTATCAATTATGGTCATGTATTGGTCATTCAGGGGAGATGATGCAAGTGGTGGGGTTGGTAATTCAAGGAGTGTAGGAGATGCGGCTATAGCTATGAGAGCCTACATTGATGGGAGTATAGGAAGTTTAGAAATTTACGCTTGGGAAATTTCTAGTACAATTGGCAATAGACTCTTTGATGGATATTTCTTTGTAGCGATGAGATAAACTTCACCCTTTGCTACCTCTAGATAGATCTCAGGAAAAGTGGTTACACGGGATTGCCTTATTATCATACTGAGATCTGAATCAAAAGCCCTTAAATAAATGCATATAGCTTGTTCTTCTATGGGTTTTATGCCCTGAGGTACTCTATCACGAGTTCTAGTAAATTTGATGTTGAAATCCTAGATTTCTTCTTGTGGATGCCTCTCAATGATAGTGAATTGATTCAACAATGTGAAAGGATCCACATGTATATTAAATTCATCGACTAGACGGCCTACAAGCACTGCCCAAGAAGTAATGGATCCAGTGGGAAGTGCTCTATACCAATAGAGCATCTTTCCTTTCAAAGATATAACCAGCAATTTGACCATTACATCTTCCTGAGTGATATTGTAAACAGATGCTAGCGATGATACATCTAAATAGTGCTCATATTCTGTTTTGCCTATTTCATCAAAATTTGGCAATGCTTTTAGTGCAACTTGTGGAATTTGGTTTTGTGCTCCCAAGTTCAAAGGGTCAGTTTGATTCCCCATAAGATGCGCTAAGACAGGGGCAGCTGCTATGATTGCTTGCAGATGCTCCTACAACGGGTGTTAAAGAGGTGCTAATGGTACCAGGTGGATTTGATTGTGCGGCTAGCACAGGGTGTGCCTTTAGGCTTTTGAGATGTAGCTCAAAGAACTCGATGGGTTCTTCGAAGTTTCTAGCTTAGGATCTAGTTATCATATGGCTATATAACAAAAAAAAATTAGACAAGGTCTTTCTTTTATGGTCTAAATTTTATTGCAATGGAGTCGCTAGGTAGTTTTTTCTTGACATTTTCAAAAAAAAGGCTCTAAAGTAAAACATAAAAACTTATATAATATTGTGGGATTTACTAGTCCCACAGGGTGTGCAAAAAATTGTTGGAACAAAATATGCATTCGATTAATAGTGTTGTGCCTTAGACTTTGCCAACATTGAATAGACAGACCTTGCTTGAGATCATTTGTCTAATCTCTAGAGAAGGCTGGTTCCTTTGAGTTTTTTAGAGGAAATGGAAACAAGAGATAAGGGAAATATAGCCGAAGCTAGAACTTTTCTCATGGTACATATTAGACAACAACTAAAAAATGATGATGCAGATTACTATCTTCAGAGTTTCTTTATATCTTCTTATAGAAAACATGAATTCCTGAGTGCAATTTTAAATGTTCATCTAAATACATGTAAATATCTTTAATATTCAACTCTAGAGATAAGGTTTATACATGCATAGTTCAAATTTCAGAACAGATACATTATAAAACTTAAAATGAATAAAAGTTGAAAACCAGATACATACACTCACATACAGAATTTTAAAAGCTAGAGGAAGAATATCTCTTATTGCTTGTAATCCAGTAACATGTACATCAAGTCTGTAAACGTCCAAGAGCCGACCATTTCATGATCGACTCACTCATATTTATACCCTAAAAAGAGTATCTTCTACTATGTACATTTAATTTCCTCAATCAATTACAAGTAATTATCTACAGTTTCTAAGTATATACAATGGATTTCCTATAGATTAGATTGATTTCCTTCTGGCTAAATTCAGATGAGCCTGTTATTCTGCAATCATCCAGTAGACCTGCCATGTTATAATCAACTGATCATTCTTCAGGAATTAGCACATGATGTCAGTGCATGCCCTAGTTGCCAAAACTATACTCTGTTTCTTTACAGCGTGTATGTCACAAAATCATGACATTCTACCTTTGTGAAGCCTTCTTTACTTTTTTCTTTAGCAAAAACCAGACATGTCGTGAAATCGCGACACTTTTTTTTCTCTGCTTGTCTGCCCTTCTTGAGTTGCAAAAATGCAATATGTCATGAAATTGCGACACTCTTTTTTCTCTGCTTGTCTGCCCTTCTTGAGTTGTGAAAATGCAATATGTCATGAAATCATGATATTTCTATGTCTTCGGCCTGATTCTTCTTTTTGCACCACAAAAATTGACCATGTCACAAAATCATGACACTTTCACCTCCTTAGCTCTTTGTCTTGGTTTTGATCGCAAAAATGTGACGTCATGAAATCGTGACACTTACGCATCCTTAGCTCTTTGTATTGGTTTTGATAGTGAAAATGCAACATGTCGTGAAATCGTGACACTTCCACCTCCTTGCTCTCTCTTGTTGCTTTTGGTTGTGAAAAAGGGACATGTCGCGAAATCATGACACTTTTAGTCTCTTTAGCAGTTTTGCTATTCTTCTGGCGAAAATAATCCATTTCACAAAATCGTGACATTCTCCCTGACTTCTACCCTTTTATTGATGGACTTGGCGAAAATGGGCAACATCGCGAAATCGTGATTTTTTCCTCTGCTTTACCTCTTTGCTGTTTTTCACCATGAAAACTCGACATGTCACGAAATCACGACACTTTTCTTCCTTAGTGTATTTTGATTTTTCTTTTTTCTTTAGCATATGGGCTACTTCGGTCTTCTTTGAAAATATGCAAAAAAGGTGCATCAGCCATTTTTTGTAGTTAGTCACTTTTTGACTAACAGTAGCTTGATTTGCAGCATGGAAGAAAGGTGAAGAGAATTAAAAGCTCTAGTAAAGGGAGGTCAAAGACTCCAAAATTGATGCACCACCATCCAAGCACTGAAGTCAAGGAAGAATCAAAACATTCCATTGGCTACAACACCAAAATAAAGGACATAAAGCTTACTATCATTGATTATCATCTACGATCGAATTTAGCACTGAATATTTCGGTTTTGCAACATTACAAAGGTAAGAATTTACCTTATTCTAATTATTTTCATTAATAGGAGTTATAATGGTATAATATAAGGTTGAAAACTATAGATAAATCAACCATATTTTAAAGTAAAATTAAAGGAAATTTATAGCTTAATATTTGCAAATTAAACTTAGGAGAAATAAGGATTTCTACTTGAAAATTTAAAATTCCATTATTGCAAATATTATTGTTTTCTAATATTCCAAATTGGGGAGTTATAAGGAATACTACACCAAAGTAGGATATTGGAATTTAGAAACATTAAATATCAAATATCAAATATCAAATATCAAAATCTATAAAATGAGGTTCATTAAGAATTATCAAGAGTTGAAAATTAATTGGTATTCTTGTCTCAAAACTATATTAAAAGGGTAAAATAAATCCAACCATTAGAACCTCATCAAATTAGAAAGTGCTTAGGTCAATAGGAGAAAGGAGTAACAAAAATTTGATTTTGGTATTTACAAAACTTTACAAAATCAACCTAAAATTGAACTACTATTCATAAAAAGAACTTTATCACTCATTCAACATATCCAAAATCATAGGGAGACATAAGTCATTCTATAAAACTTGATAATAATAAAATTCATTCAAAATTTATCAAGTACCCAATCCATTTGTGAGTCATAATGTCTCTACAAAACATAAATTCTGTAAGAATTTTCTCTTAATTAGGGATATATAAGGAAGACTAAAAAACCTAAGCTCTACAAAGGTTCTATCAAAACTCTAAACTAGGAATTCAAAAGGTAGACTACTACAAATACTCTACAAAGGAATTTCAAGAAATACTATTTCAAGGCACTATCAAGTCACCTTATATTCTAATCTAGGAATCTATAAGGATGTCCACCTCAAGAAATATAGTAAACAATAATATGAACAACACTATCAAAAATGAGAGAGCAAGTGTCATAAAGAGTGGAATGAAGAATTTACTTATAAATTTTGAAGAAAACTTAGATCCTACCTCCAAAAGGATACATAGTGAAGCTTTAAAAGATAAGTTACAAACGATGGAGCATTACCTACATGCTCAAATCATTGAAGAAATTGATAAGGGAAAGAATGACATTAAAATTCCTTTAGAATATGGAAGCATATTGTACATCACACTACTCACATTTAAATTTTATAAGGATGAAGATGTGGAATATAAGGGATTGATAGAATTACTTAAACTAAAGATGCAAATTGATGAATCATCTCTGGCAAAGATATATTAATCCTTATGCAGTATTAGTACTTCAAGTTCTATCAACTCAAAATATTATCATGATGCTATAAGTGTATGTTCAAAAACCTCTATATAGGGCACAGAGAATACCGACAAGGACAAAAGCAAAGAAATAATACTCTTTCAAGAAACAAGTGATTACACATCCACCTATGAAAGTACTAACTCCAACAAAGAAGGAGAAGAACTAGTCCATGGAAGCACACAATACAATTTAAATTAAAAGGAATAAGGAGTAGACCAAGCTGAATATCATTCTCAAGAAGAAGATCCATATTGAATATTTAAATCTTCAATAACCAAATAAAATACAATGGGTGTTAGAGTTATAGTATATTACATCATTTGAATCATGTAAATGTACCACCTTTGGTACATAATTAGAGTAGGATATTACTTTAGAAGGAAGTTAGCTAGTTACTTCAAGCAATGTAATAAATGCAATAGTGGCAATGTGCAAGTTGTAATGTGCAAGGTGTCCCCTTGTACAACTAGGTAGAGTGTTGGCCAAGGAATCTATCTTCCTATATAATGGGCATCATAGATATCACATATCAAGTGCATTGTAGTAGAGAGTAGTAGATAGTATATAAATCTTGTATGGAGTACAATATAGCTCTTTAGCTTGTATTTATGGAGTGACCATTACCTCCATACTACATTGTATTTTTGTCATTTCTATTTATAGTATATTTCAATCATATTGCAAAATTACTTTCTTTCATATTTTTTACATTTTGTTAGGACCTATGGTAGATCTCTCCCACTACATATATCCTTAAAATAATAGGACGCCTCATCAAAATTATCCTCAAATTCATCATCGAAGATAGTATCTATCATGGAGATACATGACAACAATTAAATAAAAGCCTCGTGTAGTTGAGGCATGAATTCATGGTCTATATACTCATCCTCACTATCTTCACTATCTTCAATATCCTCATTGGGATCTATGGTGAGTTGTTAAAATTCTTCTTTGAAGGAGGTTATGGAAAATCATGGTTTGTATTTCAAACCCGTGTGATCATGTGCATCTTGAAAGCGAAGCTCAAAAATATCATGAATACCCTACTCATGTCATCCTAAACCGTATCCTTACTAGTTAATGCATCAAAAGTAACACATGGGAAAGGATGGGTTGGATATATAATCGATGTTAGTACAAAATTATTATTGTAGTTTAGCAAGAGGAGGTGGATCAAATAAATAATCAACCCTTTTATTTGGTATGGAACCCATATTATATACCACACCAATAGCGAAGGGTGGATCACATGGAAGACCTAGTCTCTAATAGTCTCAATGCTTGGTATCGTGATTCCAATATATTAGAGTATGTACTTGCCAATACTTGGAATGGTGAGATGAACTACAATTTGCATGGATGTGGTTGTGGATGGGGTGGATATGAAGGTGGAGGCTTCAAGAGTGGTCTATGTCTCATACGAGGGCAATAGTGTATGTTGTAAAGGTATCGCATGGACAATGATATATATATAAGACAACTAATTATGGAGGTGGGGGTGGATGAATAGGGTAGATAATAGTTTGGGGCTTATGATGAGGTTGGAGGATGATGGATGCAGGTAGAATTGGAGTGGTGTATAATGTGTGGTGATGAATGGTTGTGAATGTTGATGAGGGGTTAGGTGGTTGGTTTTTTGAGGTGGAGGTATGTCCCCCTTATGGTAATATTGGATGAGTAAAAATTTGATTATTTTTTTGATATTATGGGACATGAACTGATGAAGATGAAGGATGATTCGCTAGATGATGAGGTGTAATGGAAAAGTGGTAGGATGTCAATGATGAAGCATGATTTAGATTGATGTTTTCCAATGTTGGGGAATGATTAGTAATGGGAAGGGTCTCTTGAATGGGTGCTTTGGATGAAGTATTTTGACATGAATTTGATGTGGTTGTGATTTAGGTTATGGATAAGTGAGTGGATGGCAAAGATGAATCATATGGGTTGGATATCAAGTTGTAGTATTTGAACAGTTCCTCATCTACTGGTATGCAATGAATTTATCCATCATGTACATACTTTAAATATTGGTTTAATGTTGAGAGAATACTTTTCACATCTCTAATCCAAGGATACCCAAGAAATATGTTATATTGCCTGGTACTCTCTAGGCTATGAAATAAGGTATGAATTCTTTTGATCCCCACCCGCACAAGGAGGACAATGATTTTTATTGTAGGGCATAAAGCATCATTGAATGTTGGAAAGCTAAAGGTGGAGCTAGTTATATGTGAAGGTGATAGTTTAAGATGTTGTAGTGTAGTGGTGGGGATGAGGTTGATGGATGAGCCAATATCGACTAGTATCCTTTAAATAATTTTTGATTGATATGATCTATAATGTGCAACGAAGGGTCACCTATCTCTGTTGGAATGATTTTTATTTCAAAATCATAAAATACAATTAAGGGTTCTATTCATGTTTGGATATTCCCTATAAAGTTTGCAAAGGCATTGGAATATTGCATCTAAAGTTTGATGGATTTAAGGATTTCCATCAATACCTCATGATGTGGTGGAAATTGTTGTATTTGCTCATAAATTGATAGTTTGGTAGAAGCCAATTTTAGGCTATGTGTCAACCAAATCCTTAATGTGATGGTTGGTCTTAGTGGAATATTTTGAAGATGGATTTGGGGAGTTGGATTGGCTTGACTAGGTTGTAGAGGTATGGTAGTTGTTGGTACCATAGGAGGGAGTACCATTTGTGTTGGATCATTCAATTTCTATGCTCGATTTGCACCTCTCTAACCTTGAGTAACTATATAGATAGCATCTAAAAAACATTGGTACTACTAAGTATTGTGGATGTGGTTAACTTGATTGGGAGAAATCGTACAAAATGATACCCCAATTTTTTATTGTGTGGCTTCATAATTAGGAAGAGATATTTTATATATACCAAGGTTTTGGTTTTGTTGTGCTAAAGGGTTATCGATCTTGATAGTTCCCTTATTGACCAGATCTTGTATGATATCTTTGAAATAATAGCAATCACTAATGTCATGACCCTTTTGGCAATAAAAGGTGTAGTGCTGATACTCCTTATATGACCTACCATGTGGTTTATTAGGATATTTTGGTTTAATTTGTGGTAGTGTTATCATTTGTGCCTCATACAACCATTGAAAATAGTAGAAAGTGGCTTGAGGAGTGGAGTGTAATTGCAAGTTGGCTGATTATATTGTTGACATTGATAGTTGTCTATTGTCTTGGTTTGGTTTTGCAATTGAGGTAGGGGTTGCACCACTTTATATGTCTATTATTGCAGTGGTTGTTATGTTGGGGGTTATTGGTACTGGACATGAGCCTATTGGTTGAGACATGCTCAAGACCACTTAATTTATGTGTACAGGTTTTTACTATCCTTGATTGTTCCCCCTTGAGTTCATGTTTTGTCATTCTTTCTTCTTAATCTTAATATTTCCCTCTTGGATTTTAATTTCTTCAAGGACTCTATATTGAGTGAGGGATTCTTCAAATATCCTATATTATTGTAGATATAATAACAAGGATATGGGTTTTGATCAAATCCTCATGAAAATTCATGTAATTTCCACCATGGGGAATGGAAATTTGGTGAGGACTTCTCTCTAGAATTTTTCATAATTATAAATTGACTCATCTTCAAATTGGTGTAGGTTGAATAGGTTGGTTAAGGTGGTCTTATTTCTGATGTTTAAGGATAAAAACTCTAGGAATTGATCTACTAATTACTCAAAAGTTTAAATATTATGATGTGGTAGATGATTATACCATTCTACATCTCCCCCAAAGGTTTAGAAAATGTTTGGAGCATAAACGAATCTTGATCTTGTATTCTAAAGCATGCATTGATGAATGCACTTATATGCTCTTAGGTATCCTCATCCCATTTGAATTTGTCTAATTTTCACACCTCAAAATTGATAGGATATGGTAATGAGGGCATCAATGAATGAATGGGATGATTGACCAGTTTTTGTAAGGTAAGATTTTAGTAGGCAACTCTAGGAATTTGCATAGCCAAGCTATCAATATGATTTTATAGAAATTGGAACTTTGGGTCATCCAACGGTTGTTAGAATCTTGCATTTTTGTTTTACATGTATGGTGGTTGTGCTTATTTTGTGATAAATTATGTGGATGAAATTAGATTCTGGTTAGCAAGTGGTGGTTGGGATTTGTTGATGTGTGATGTTCTACTAGTATTGGTTATAGAATTATGGTTGTTGATAAGGTGATAATTGTTGGTGAGGAGATGTAGGGATGGTGGCATGTTGTTTTTATGCAATAGAATAAACATTGTGAATTAGTGGTGTAGGTATGGTGATGATGGATCAACACAATACCAATGATGGATCTTGCATGAAAAAGGCATTTTGGATTGATTTTGAGGAGTGGTTGAAATCTACCACTTGCAATCAATATTATGATATGGGGTGAAAATATTGTTTAATTACCAATGACAAGCATTTATTGCAAATATTGTAAGGTTTTTTGTATGACAATTATAGATGTAGGTAGAATGGTTGAATGAGGTATGGAATATTGGGCATTATGCATGGAAACAATGTTTATATATGTGGATAGGCAATATGTGGCAAATGGTATCATGACTAATTGAGGGATGATATGCTACATGTGTTTGGTTGGGAGTAATGATGTGGAAGGAATCAATGTTGATATTTGAGAAGTAGCATTAACATGTACTTCATAAAACAAGTTAGAGAAAATGATAATGTGGGTTCACAGTATGGAGAGATGTTGATTGGATGATGATGGATGGTTTTGGTCTATGGCCATGGATGTGGGTTAGAAGAGGGGGTTTATGTAGGCAAAAAATACACCTCCTAGAATAAGAAGAAGTGACAAAGAAGATTTACATAGTTCTGATAGTTTTGACAATTTTGATAGTTTTGGCAAAACATACAAAGCAAGAGTAAAACATACAAGGAGGAAGCAAAATGTATAAAATAGAAGCTAAGACGTACAAGGTGAAATGTGATACATAGAATTGTAGATGAAACATAATTTGAGTTGCATTTATGAATGAATTTGATAAATATAATAATTAGAATTAGTAAAAGGATGTAATTAAGATTTCTATTATACATTGGTAGTTGTGAATAATGAATTACCTCAAGAACCACTTGGAATGGCCTCGGTAGACATTATATAAGACCCCCTTTCAATTTCATAAGACTGGTCTGGTTAGTATGATTATTGAATACATATATCAGATCATTGTGTGGAATTACTCGTTTATTGTGTATCCTTGTGGAAGTTTTTACTAATTGTAATATTCCATTAAAGAGTAATGAATTGTATAGCATTCTCTCACATAATTGTACGATTTTGAAATTATGGATTAGTATTTTGTAGTATCTAATTGTTGCATGTTACTTCTCTATGTCTATGGATGATGTTAATGCACTATTATGAATTATGGAATTGAATCACCATTATTTTGAGCCTTGGAAGTAATCTATAAGGAATATTGCATCATAAAAGGTGTCTTGGGAGCTATTATATGATTTTTGGATATTGCCATTATGAAGAACTTTTTCAAACCCTAAATATAGAACTTGCATGTTGATAAATATGGAGTAATTGACATTCTAGAACTTCCAAAAACTTGTATGAGAGATCTTGGTACATAATAGCATCCAATTTGGTACCTTTATGAACTTTTAGTTCATACAAATCAAATGCCATACGTGTTACAAATCGTATAAAATAATTTTACCCGATTTGAAAATTCTGATAAATTGAACAAATTAGTTACAAAAATATGTACGACAGCTTTCAAAACCAAATCTAAAAAAATTAATGATTTTAAAATTGTACAAGCATTGGCACTGTACGATTTGGGATTGTATAGTTGTACGATTTGAGTCTGTACAAGTTGTTTTGTCATCACATATCACTTGTTGCAAAGATTGTATGATTGTACAATTTGGGTATTTGCACAAGAACAGTAAGTTGATCATTCCAAGCCTTTGATAATCGCCTCCCCTTTGGGAATACTACATCCCTATGCTACATTTGGCATCGTTACCTTACAAAACTTGGTATTTTTGTTAAAACAGGTCAAACTGACAAAGTAGAATATTACAAATTTGGAGGTAAATGACAAATACCAGTGTGCAAAGATGTAGGAGATAAGAATTATGAGAGAAAATTATAGTTATAAGGAGCATGAAAATTTCTCAAAGAGGGAATGCAAGTAATTCTTTCCATATTAGACATGAACCAGAAATAGAGTAAGTTTGGACATTTGACAAAGAAGATTTCAAGGCACTATTGATAGGGACATAAGATGAGGTACCAGAACCACCTAACATAGAGGATAAAGTTGACATATAAGTAGTGCATGAGGAAGCAAAGTGGATGGTTACACCTGAGAAAGAGATGGAAGGGTTGCAAGGGAGTATAGAGAACAAGAGTCAAGCACCAAGGCAACAAAGCATGGGGCATTAGGAAGAAATATCAAGACCATATCCCTCACATCAGTGAAGGAAGTCATGGAGTGAAGATGCACATGAGTTTGTTCAATGATTGGTGGGATAGTACAAGATAACTCAAATAGAAACTTCTGATGATGAGCGTAGTGAAACATATCTAAGGAGGAATTAGATAGAGATTCCACAGGATACCTTAAGTGATGAGGATGATTCACCAAAGATGTCTAATAAGGCAGCCAAGCAAATATTTTCACCCTTTACAAGTGAGGGTAAGGAAAATCCCACAAGACATTATAACCTACATAGCCATTTGGAGGGAAAATAGCATAGACCAGCCAGATGACTTTTTGACTTTATTTCCTTCTACCTTGAGAGGATTGATGATGGATTGGTATCTAAAGAGGGAAAATGCAATAGATTTCTAGACTTAGAATCAAGTGAAGGGGAAATTCATTGAATAATTTCATTTCTTGAAGGATGATGGAGACATTGTCATGAAACTTTGTATGACTAAGAAAAATATTTATGAAGATGTAAAATCATATAACTATAGATTAAAGCAGTTAGTATACAAGATGCAGATGCCTTTGGTAGATGTATTAGTAAAGAAGTTGTTTGTATATGGATTGCTACCAAAATATAAGAAAAATATGAAGGAAATGCCATTAGAAACATATGATGAAGCTTTAAAGCATGCAAATAATTTTAAAAGTGACTTGAAGTAGATGTATAAAGGAATATTATCTCATCCCAAGTCCAATGATTCAGATAGTGGAGAAGAAAATGCTATATAAAGGACAGTAGCATCATTTCATCAGGAATTTGATAAGATCACTAAATACCAAATAAGCAATCATAATAAGAATGATATTTGGTACAAAGAATATAAAATTGAGGGCCATATAAATGTAAAGTGCCCATAGAATGATTATTGTCATATTTGTAACATTTTGGGATATGCGATGACGCTATGTTTGTATAATGCAAGAGTGCATCCACAGGTCCTAACAATCCAGGAGGAGGAAGAGAAACCAAAGACCCTAGGAAGTAGGTACCAAGAAACAAATGGTGGTTATCAAAATAGTCGATGAGGTGGAAGGTAGAACAAGGGCAATCGACAAGGAGGACAAAGCCATTTGCAGTATGACTCAAAAGAGAGGTTGATCATACAATATCATAATTACTAGGAGTGGGGGTATTTTGTAAAAAATTATCCTTCACCTCAAATACAAGAAATGCAGCAAGCAAACACTACACACATGTGTAGGTGGTGTGGTTCAGGTAACCACAAGGAAGTAAATTGCCCCAAGAATACGAGTTCAAGTAACCCACAAAATGTAAACTATTTGGATATTGAGGTTCCTCAAGTTAAAGAGGAAACTCATGAAGTTTTAGTTGTGATAATAAATCAGGGTAAAATTGATAAGTATTCTAAGCTAGCAAAATAAAAGTAGCACTATAAAGTAGCAAAGAAAGTACTACAAGATGAAGCATAAAAAACTAAGCAAGTAAAATTAGCAGAAGAGAAGGAACTGAAGAAACCATTAGAAGAGAAGGCAGTTGTATAGAATATGGTAGTAAAGGTTTTGAATACCATAGTAGAGATCAAAATGGCTAACTTTTTGGAAGCTATCACATCATTACAAAAAGCAATGGTGGAGGAGATACAACCTTACAAGGTGAAGTACAGAGTCAATCAATTTAGGAGAAGAAATAAAAAGACCAATATATGAACCCCACCATATTAATTATTGATATGGGGAAGAAACCTGCATTAGTTCATATGGATATTTTATGAAACAAATTGACACAAGTCATCATAGATATAGGATCTAGCATCAATGTGCTACCTAAAAGGACTTGGATAGAACTTGGTGTTCCATATCTATGGGCACTAAGCTTTTGACTATATGGTGTTGACTAGTATGGTATCAAGACAAAGGGAGTTTTGACAACATAATAGGCGGTGATAGCTGACCAAGAGTTCATCTTGGATTTCATTGTGATCACTAGGTAGAAGCCTACATATGATGCTCTATTGGGAAGAGGATGGCTACATCTAGCAAAATTTAATCACAACTGGGGAAAGAATCATATCACTTTTAAAAAGGTATAGCATAATTATATGATTAATTTAACTAATAAAAGGGTCAATGAGGATGTAGCCATGATCAATGAATTATAAAAATCTTTAGAAGATGAAGGATATAAACTTGACAAATAAGGAATGTTGTACCTTAATAAATATAGTAAATATGAATCTAGATTCAATAGTAGACTTCTTCATTGGCAAATGAAGGAGTACAAAAATTTTCAGCCCAACTGTCTCTTTATTGACTTAGAGGAGATCAAAGAAAAACAAGATGAAATCAAAGTCATCCAGGAACCTAAAAAGGAATCAAAAGAGAAATGGACGTTTCCAAAAAAAATTCTGAATATACAATAGGAGATGTGGAAATTGATGCAAGAATGGCACACCCGAAGAATGTGGAGAAAGCAACAAATGAGCCAAAAAATATTAAATATGGACCCCGGATAGTGGACATAAATCTATGTATGGAGGATGAACCCAGGATGATTCACTGTGGTGATGATTGGAATCCTGTATTGAAAGCAACAACCTTTAAGATATTCTTACAATATAAGGATGTCTTTGCATAGACATACAAATAATTGAAGGGAGTACCAACTAAGTTATGTGTCCATAATATCATGCTGATGCTTGGAGCACAACCAGTAAGAAGAAGACCATATATGATGAATCCAAAATATGTTGCATTAGTGAATGTAGAGATAGAGAAGATGTTGGATGCATGAATCATCTGCAAGGTTACAACTAGTGAATCAGTATCACCTATAGTGGTCACCTTGAAGGAGGAAGTGGACAAAATAAAAACGTGTGGACTTTAGAAGTATAAACGTAGTAACTATTAAGGATTCCTTCCCTATTCCCTTTACATATTCCATTCTAGAGGAAGTCGTGGGACATGAGATCTATTCATTTTTGGATGGATTTTTGTGTTACAATCAAATAAGCATAGGTAAGTAAGATAAGCTATAGACCACATTTATTATGGATAATGGCATATATGCATATAATTGAATGCCATTCAGGATTTGTAATTCCCCAGATACATTTCAATGCATTATACTGTATATATTTGATCATTTGGTGATGAGGAAATTCAAATCATTTTTGGATGACTGGTCTATTTATGGGAAGATCAAGATGCATCATCTTGCCCTTGGTGAATGTATGAGTAGGTGCATAAATGTACAGATCTCATTAAACCTTGGAAAGTGTTACCTGATGGTGTCGTATGGAAAGTTGTTAGGGCACATAGTGTGCAATATGGGATTAAAAATAGATCCTGATAATATCTGTGTGATATTGCACATGGAATAACCATATGATGTGAGTTCACTTAAAATCTTCATTGGATCGATGAGATATTATAAAATTTTTATCAGGAATTATGCACATGTATTTTATCCATTGGATTCGTTGACAAAGATAATTTTTCCTTTTAGATGGATAGAGGAGCATGAAAGAGCCTTTGAGGAGTTGAAGGTCAAGCTTGTCAGTAGTCCAATTTTGGTGTTCCCAAAATGGGATAAGAAATTCCATGTCCACATTGACACTTTAAATTTTATAAGTAGATGTTCTTTAGCACAATAAGGATAGTTAAAGTTGGATCAACCTATTTTATTTTCTAGTCATCTATATTCAAGGGTTGAAAGAAACTAGAATACAAAAAAAGAGAAGCCTTGGGAATGGTATATGTAGTTCAAAAGTTTAGACATTACTTACTAATGAATCCCTTCACTTTTTATATAGATAACCAAGCTCTGTTGTACTTGATAAAAAAATCAGTGATACAAGGATGGGTCAATAGGTGGTTTATCACCCTATAGGAGTTTGTATTCCGAGTGGTAGTGAGACCTAGTAAGAAGCATGTAATTGTAGACTAGTTATCTTAGATACGATCAAGAGATCCTATAGGCACATGGATTCTAGATAAGTTCCCTAATGCATAGTGATTCACCATAAATGTTGTTCCATTGTGGTACAAGTTGATTGGCCAATATCTATCCACAAGAGATGATGACAACCGAGAAAAATAAAGTACTTATGAAGTTAGCACCCTTCCAGTTGATAGTGGGACTACTGTATAAGATGGGAATTAATGGTATCTTACAAAGATGCATGATGGAGGAAGAAGTTAGAGTGGAATTCAAATAAGCTCATGAAGGATTAGTAGGAGGACACATGGGACTAGATGCCACTTCTAGAAAATATTACTAGCAGGATTATGGTGGCCCACACTATATAATGATGCAAAAGAATACGTAAAAGTATATGATACTTGTCAAAGAATAGGGAAGCTAGTAAAGAGAGAATTTATGCCATTGCATCCATCACAACCCCATGAACTATTTGAAATATGGGGATTGGACTTTTCTGGACCATTGAAAACCTCTCGAAGAAGGAAGTGTAGGTATATTGTGGTAGCAATAGAGTACTTGATAAATTGGGTCAAAGCAAGATCTCTACTTGATAACTCAGCTAAAAGTACAACAAGATTCTTGTATGAATAGGTAATTACAAGATTTAGTATTCCACTACAAATAATAGGTGAATGAGGAGGATACTTTGTAAATAAGATCATTAAGATGCTGAGAACTAAATTCAAGATTTTGTATTCATTGTCTGGTCCATATTACCCCAAATTCCATGGATGGGTGGAAGCAACAAACAATGTCCTGGTATCTAATTTATACAAAACCTATGGAATAGAAGGAGTGGATTGGAAGGAAAGGTTACCATCTATTTTGTGGTTATATAGAATAAATTTTAAACCAACAATAGATTATACACCTTTCTAGTTGATGTATGGACAAGAGGTAGTGGTTTCAATAAAATTCTTGATATCATGTCTAAGAGTTGGAGTGGAGCATCGCTTGGGTGATTAGGAAAGTTTGGAGGAGTGACTAACAACACTGATTAAGTTGGATGAAAGAAGAGTCATGTCACAATAGGCAATTGAGGTGCCCAAAAAAGAAAGAAATTGTGGTATGACAAACACCTAAGGATGCTAGAACTTAGTTTGGGTGACTTAGTTCTAAAGTTTAATGGGAAGCGAGAAATCAAGTCTGGTAAGTTGAAGACTTTATGACTTTGTCCCTACGAAGTGGTGTAAGTAATGAATAATGGAGCATTCTGAGTCATTCAGTTGTCATTCGGTTCTAAGTCATTCATCAATTTCCAAATTCCGTAGGTAGGTTCTGAAGCATCTCGTAGCAAGGTTTTGAAGCATCCGCAGGCGTCTCGCAGCACCGCGACAAGCATTTTTACAGGGCGTTACAGCCACTCGTCGTGGCGTTTCCACTACAGCAAGCGCCATAGCCTTCAATCGCACTCTGTAGTCCTCTCAAGCCGCATTTAGCCACCACGATTACTATGACTCATCCTAGTCACCAATCCTTCAAAAACTTGGCGTTTATACCTGCCAATCCTTTCGTAGCCTTAAACCAATCAGAGTTTGCGATATTATTTAATTTTTGCCACAAACCTAAGGTTTCTCCGTTATTTCTGGTGCTGATGTCAGTTCCAAAATTTTAATTCATTTCGGCAGCATTATTTATCTCACATATGCAGTGTTTCGGTTGTGGAAGCCTTTAAAAACCCGTTATCACTCCTTCAATGTGACTGCGGTCACATGTCTAGCTCCTTCGCATGTGGTAGTTCTGTCATGTCGTCGTCCTTTTGTCATCTGTCATCGCGTTTCGCATTGGTCCGTTAGTCGTTGCTCGAGTCTTCATGTCCCTCACGTATTGTCGTTCCCTTTCGTCACGTTTTCAGTCGGTCTTCTGTCATTGGGTGGTGTCGCATCTTCTGTCGACTGTCTGTTCTGTTCATTCTCGATCTAGCATCTGTCTCGAGGGTCGTGCATCGCTTTGTCATTAGTTGTGTCACATGGTCTAGCGTCTATCTCGGGGGTCATGCATCGCTTTGTCATTATTTGCGTCGCATCTTCTGTCAGTCTTCCGTCCAGTGCTGTCTTGGTCTCACGTGTCGATTTCGGGTGTTGTGTCATCACATGTGTCTAGTGTCTCGTTTGTCAAAGTTGTCTCGTCGTGTCGCATCATGTATTGCTAAAAGTCGTCAAAAGTTGCTCGTGTCGCATCGTGTATTGCTAAAAGTCGTCAAAAGTTGCTAAAAGTTGTCAATAGTCACTGAAAGCCGTCAAAGTCATTGAAAGTCATCAAAATTTGTGGTTAAAGAGGTGATCCAGCAAAAAAATTCAGATCCGCGTCACATTTGGAGCAACAGTTGAAGCGGAATCCACATTTTTTTGCTAAATTCAACCAAATTTTGTGATAGTTGAAGCGAAATCCCAAGCAGGTTATGTTAACAAGTGCATGAGCAAACAGTGGACAAAAGGTGCTGACGGTCGATTATCAAGCTCAAAAATGACCAATAACAACACAAGAAGACCTAATCGTAGCCCAGGTACAAAAAATTCTCTTTCTCCTTTTAAAATTGGTATTTATAATCCACATCATCCACTAGTAGATCCTATGGCTACTAATCCTCCCCCAACTCACGAAAAAATCACACAAAGAAACTCAAGTAACTCAGCCGTTTTCGACAATGATTCTCTTCGACTCTTACTAGAGGGTATGAACGAAATTGGTCTTCTCCTAAAAGACCTAGTCAAAGCACAAAACCAGCCTAATCCCAATACTAATGCCCAAAATCACTCCCATGCCCAAAGGAATGAATAAAATGTTGATCCTAATGATGATTGGGAACAACAACGAGGTGATTCGGATAATTACAGGGATCGCTATCAAAGACAGCGGTATAACCAAAATCAAGAAAGGGACACGGGTTATCACCAACCGAGAGGCCCTAATAATAATTTTCCATGAATTGATATGCCCACTTTTGAAGGTCATGATCCTCGTGGTTGGATAGCCAAAATGGAAGGCATCCTTGACTTATATCAAATTAAGGAAATTGATAAAGTCCCTTTCGTTGCATCAAAACTAGGCACTGAGGCCTACCAATGGTTTGTATGGCTTAAATGCGAGAAATGAGCTACTATTAATTGGAGAAAATTCACTACCTACTTTTTAGAAAGATTTGATGAAGGAGCTACATCATCATACACAGTAAGACTGTTATCTCTTAAACAAGAAGGGTCAGTTAGCGAATTCATTTCGGAGTTTACCAGTTTACTACCATACACTTTAGACCTTAGTCCCGACATAGTGGTAGGAGCCTTTCACAATGGTTTGAAAGAAAGTATTCGAGTGGAGGTAGACATGCACAATCCCACCTTGCTGAACGATTGTATAAGAATAGCCAAGCTGGCCGAGAAGAGACATCAGTTGTCTGCACGGCGTGAAACTTATAGTCATCCTTCATATCGCAACAATTCCTTTCATAGAAATGATCAACCATCAAGATATTTTTGCTATAAATGTCACACTCATCACCCCAAGGAACAAGCATGTGCCCAAAAACAAAACTTTCATATTGAAGGTGATCAATGTGAAGGAGAAGAGGACGAACCTTACCAACCAGAAGAACCTATGCCAAAAGACCTACCATGTACTATAGAAGAAAAATAAGAGGATACAATGGCGATCTCTGTGCATGCTCTCATGGGTTTAACTGCCCACCATACCATCAAGGTACCAGGATTTCTCCGCCAGAAAAATGTGAATGTGCTAATTGATTCTGGTAGTACCCACAATTTTATCGACATCAAAACCGCAAAAGCTTTGAATTTATTCATTAACTCTTCCAACAAAGACAAATTCCAGGTTCTAGTGGCCAACGGGGTAAACGCACAATGTGTTGGTCGCACATCTCAAGTTTCCATAAAAATTGGAACTTATACTTGGTTTGGATCCCTTTTCATCATGAATTTGGGGAACTCATATGTCATTTTGGGAGTTGAATGGTTGGAAAAATTAGACATAGTTAGCTTCAACTTCAAAAAATTATTTGTGGAATGGAAGGAAAACGATCGAGTCATTCGCTTACAAGGCATTACTACTCCTCCATCACAAATGGTGAGCTCTCATAGTATGGAGAAGATGTTAAAAAAGGGTGAATATGGGTTTATAGCTCAAATTAATTGTTTGGAAAAACAATCTCCAGCAAATTCGGATATTATTGCTCCAGAGTTACAAGACATCATCACACATTACGGAGAGGTTTTCCAAGAACCTCAAGGATTACCACCTAAATGATCTCATGACCATGCCATCCATTTTATTCTAGGGAGTGTTCCTCCTAAAAATCGTCCTTATCGCTATCCTCAACCACAAAAGACAAAAATCGAACAGATCGTTCAGGATTTGTTGGATCATGGAGTCATTCGTCATAGCACTAGTCCTTATTCCTCACCTGTAGTCCTGGCTAGATGAAAAGATAACTCTTGGTGTATGTGTCCTGACTTTCGTTCTCTCAATAAACTCACTATCAAGGACAAATTTCCTATCCCTGTCATAGATGACCTATTAGATGAGTTGCATGGTGCAAATTTTTTTACAAAATTAGACCTTCGCTCTGGCTTTCACCAAATCCGTGTTAGAGAAGAAGATATTCCCAAAAAGGCCTTTCGTACTCATGAAGGTCATTACGAATTTTTGGTCATGCCTTTTGGTCTCACTAATGCACCATCCACATTCCAAAGTCTCATGAACCAAGTGTTTCGTCCACTCCTCCGTAAGTTTGTGTTAGTTTTTTTTTTATGATATTCTCATATACAACAAAACATGGACGGACCATTTACATCATGTGGATAAAGCCCTTCACATTTTACACAAAGAAAAATTATTTTTTAAACGTTCCAAATGTTCATTTGGTGTTCAAGAAGTCGAGTATCTTGGTCATATAGTTTCACATGAGGGCGTCAAAGTGGATCCCAATAAGATTAAGGCAATTCAAGAGTGGCCTTTACCTAAAACCATCAAGAAACTTTGTGGTTTTTTGGGTCTCACTGAGGCTACTATCGCAAGTTTGTACAAAATTATGGTAAGATTGCAGCACCTCTCACCGCACTCACAAAGAAGGATGCTTTTTGTTGGTCAACAGAGGCCTCTCAAGACTTTGAAGCTCTTAAGAAGGCCTTCCAAAGAATATCCCAAAAGCCTCAATATAACCTTGATCCTCTAGCCTAGAAAACAACACATCGACAACTTAGAAGACATTAGGAGCCTCAAGCCAACTTTGATCCTCATGATTATACAATAGCCTATTGATAACTAAGAAGACAAAGGAGGGAAGTAAGGAGATTGGAGATATTGATTAACTTACCAGGGGATTGGTCAGAGCAAAGAGAGTATAATCAGAATGACTCAAGTTTTGATACAAACTTTTCTGATGCATACAGGGAGGTCTTGGCAACCTCATTTCCATAGAGATTATTTGAGAAAAGAATATGGATATATCACTTAATACGTGTAGATCGTAGAATCAAAGCACTGTAAAAATTATCACCAAGTGTAAGACAAAGTAGAAGTCCATTAGCAAATATTGAATTGGTAAATATAACTCCTGATAATCAAGCAAAGAGAGGGAGAAATTGACAAGGACCCCTAAGCCTTTAGGTAGGAAGGGGAGGAGGTATTCGACCATGGAATAAAATAAGTCAAGGTGATGTTACACAAAGAGGAGGAAGAGGATGAGGAAGGTTCTAACTCCCTACTCCTATATGGTCAGGAGACACACCTTTAGCATATTGTAATTAGACAAGGAATATGTAAGGTATACCAAGGATAAGAGGAATCTTACCAAACCCTACATGGCGGTATCCAGTGGGATGACCATTGCTAATATGACAAGGATCTCAAAGAGTGGAATGAGGTAGAGGATTGTTCCAAGAAAAGGGGGAACCACCAATTATTCAAAGAGTTTTTATGTCAAGGGGAATAGGATGTGGAAGGTACTTGTGAGGTAGAGGTCTTGTTGTTAAAGTATGAGTGCATTTTATTAAATGAAAGAAACCATGGATAGCAAAGGATTCAATCACCAAGTTTGGAGATAGAATTGATCTAAGGAGATAGATGGATAAGTCACTCAAATGATAGCAGAATAGTTAGAGCACTACCACCAAGGGATCCATTACCTATAGAACAAGAGGAAGAGACACCAAGATAATATACTCTAGCTTACAATGGTACAATTCCATATTGCACTCATGGTAGTGGAAGGCCAAGGAATTCAGTAACATCACAAGTTGAGATGAATCGCCCTAGAGAACAAGTGGCACCAAATGATACAATCCTTCATAATATCATGGTATAAAATCCAAGAGAAGAATCATATGGGACCGTGCAAGTGAATTTCACTGTGCGATTCCCATGACAATATGAGTAAATAGTATTAGGAAATGAAAAAAAGAAAATAAAAATCCTTAGTAGTGAAAATCCCTCGGGACGTAATTAAGAAGGAATTTGGTTGAAAATCGAAAACAACAGCCTCTTCAAGAGAAAAAATAGAAAATTTCTCTAAGTGGCAGATCGTAGAAGTTAATTAGAAGTAGAAAAAAGCACAAGTTTGAAATCATACAAGGAGAAATAGAAAAATCATAGGCATAAATCATACAAGGGAGCCTGTTGTATGATTTAGATCATACAATGTACGATTTGATCATACAGATGTACGATTTGCAACCACCACAATTAATGTCGCATGCACAAAATAATGAGTTGTTAAAAAAGTAGAAAAATTATGAAATTGCATGTGAAAAGTAGCGAGTTGTCGATCATCCATGCAAAAGAAAACAAAATTACATGAAAAGAAGGTAAAGTGGCACAATTTTAAGAATTGAACGGTTAAGGTTTTGCAGCAAATTAAATAAGAGGATGTTTGAAGTATTTTTACAAAACGTAGAAGGGTAAATTTGAAATTTTGAGGAGAGAAAATGTGAAAAGTGTGCAACCAGATAAAATATTTTACATGGGAATGGAAATTCACCGGTAGAACTATAGATTGCATGACCCATTATAAATTTACACTAGGGAGACTTTTTGCATTCAAACAAATCAAATCGAAAGGCAAAAGTGAGGTTTTTGACTCCATTAAAAGCAAAATTTGAATTTCATCTAAAGGGAAGTGAGGGTTTGAAGTAGAAGGCATAAAAAAAAGGAACCAGATTGTGAAAAATGTACACCCAGGTTTAAAGGAAATTACAGATTGGAGTCGAAGTGAATAAATTACAAGAAAACAAAGAATTTACAAGCCCTAATCAGAGAAAAAATGGTAAAAATAAATTGTAGAAGGTAGAATAAAAAGGGGAGATGACCATACAACCCTACAACACAGTCAAAAAAAAAAATTGGGGAGAAATTGCACCAAGTAAAGGAAAAATTACAAATTTGCTCTAGAATTGCACTGGAAATATAGATCAGGATATTTTGACAACTGGATCAGTGATAAATCATGGAAAATAAGTGAAAAATATAATTTTCAAGTGAATAAGGGATTTAGAATATGTTTTGTATGATTTGGAGGATATATTGTATGATTTCATGGAGAATTTGTGCAATTTCAAGTAATTCAGAGGCCGATTTAAGCCTTTTTGAGAAAATCCTAGAAAATCGTATAGAATAGTATGGATTCGAGAAAGGAAAATAGGTGGACAAGTATGTTGCATAGATTGGTATGGCCTCTATAAATTTTGGTGTAACTGATGTATGATTTGTAGTTTTTTGAACGATTTGAAGCAGTTATATGAAATTGTATGATTAAGAAGCAGTTTGAAGGATTATATGATTTGGAGGTTGTTGTACAAACAAAAAATGTACATGAATGGTTTGGAGGGTTTACTATACGATTTAAAATAACATGGTATGGTTTTTAGAGGACTTTAATTTTCATGATGGTTGATGTTTAGAAATAAAATATAACCATAAGAATGGTAGGAAAATGATTTCGATTGAATTCTAGCCAATAGAGTTGAACGATCACCAGGACCTTTCCATGAGAGGGAGTCACATCTGCAACAAAAACAAGTATCGTAGTTTTAGTCCCATTATTGGTGTGGTAATCATCCTTCGAGGAGAGGAGGATGCAGGCCATGGGGAGAGTAGAGGTATTGGAAAGTTGATTGATTAAGGACACATTCAAGGTTTTGAGAGGAAATGACACAAGAAAGAGCCCTAAGGAGGAAACTGTGTAGTGAATTCCATTACGTAGATCCAGAGGAGGATCTGAGTGGTGAATCTGAGGAGGCCTAGGTTGATGTAATGAGGATATAATTTATAAAACATGGGGGAGATACATACTGAAATTGGTGGAACAAAAAATAAAATAAGAACCACCCATGGATAAAAGGACTTGAGAAGGGTAGTGTAGCTATGATAGCATAGGTTCCACTGCACCAAAAGATCTTATTTTATAACTATCTATTATATATTGTTTAGGAATATGATCCTACAAGTAGACTTACGTATGTTAATGTGGGTAAACAGTCGATGAAGATAGAGCTCACAATAGAGGTATTCAGAAGAATATTTGGATTGCTAAAAAATGGCATTGAGATAGTTAAGACGTTTCTTGATCTGATTGAGACACATTGTATCATCACTTCACTTACATCACTTCACTTACCAATGTGAAATCATCGATTGAAGAAAATATCTCGAGTGTAGAAAATCGAGATATTAAATAGATCCAGTTGATAGAAAAGAATTGGCCATGCACCATAAATATTGTAATGGTTTGATTGTTAGGAGAAACACAAGCCACAAATATGCCAATTTGGATAGCTCAATACATGGAAGGTATTACCAAAGGAATTCAGTATGATTGGGGTACCTATCTAGAGAGAAAAATGTATGACATACTAGAAAAAAGGTTGAAGAATTTTAGGATGATTTTCCATGCCATTGGATTGTTATTGAACATTGTTACACATATATGAAATCATTTTCTGGGCTTGACAGAGCCTAGGAATATTGATGCAGGTAGACCAACTATTATGCGCTGGGTAAATTTAGTGCCAATTTATAAAGATACTCTATATAAGTCTCAAGAAAATAAAGTACCTAAGAAGTATGCCACCGTAGTGCATGAGGATACTCCTTTGGATAAGGAGGTACACCATCGAAGGAAAAGACATAGGAATTTCCAACCTAAACTAGAACAACAAACACTTTAGTAATGGTAGCAAGAGCATCCATAAATTTAGGAAAGGGAGGAAATTGTGGGAAGGTAATCCAGCCAGTATGAATAAGAACACAAATACAACGAGAGAGAATGGCAAAAAATCCCATTATAAAAAAACAAGTCAAGCCTATATAGTAGAATTATCAAGATGAAGGACAGTCAAACTCGGAGAGGTTGGATTTACAAAATTGCAATTGGGTAGATGTAGAAGATATGGTATAATCCCCATAGATTTTCTATTCTACCAATATTAAAATTTTGGACTCTTCTAAAATTTTAGACGATATAAAAGTGAGGCAAATAGTACGAGAAGTGATATCCACTACATAGGAAGTAAGGGAGAAATCGAATGTGGTAGTGGAAGCCTCAAAAGAAGATTTGAGAGAGAAAAATAAACCTTGCTTCAGATTCATGATGGGAGGAGGCACTAATCAAACTTATCAGAGTGATGCACAAGAAGATACAAATGCATCATAGGAATAGGAAAATACTATTATTGAAGAGGTCACAAGAATGGAAGTCCAGTAGAATTAGGAAGAATAGTAGGTGATAGAAGAACAATAGGTGGACTTGCCTAAACAAAAAAAGGAAGTCTAGGAACCAACTGGGAAACAACAATCTCATATTGAGGTTGTTAATATTGAAGATGATACAGAGGTTGAGAGAACTGTGGTACAAACTCCACTGTAGGAAAATATAAACATAGAAAAAGCACTAATGGAGCTTGGGGAAGCTCTAGTCACAACTTGGAAGAAAAGGAAGAACAAATTCCTACACAGGAAGAACTGTGGAGGATGCAGAAAAGCTACCTCCTAGAAATACCACAGTTCTCAAAGATTGAAACTGAGGAGGATACAAAAAGGGTAGAGGATCAGGTGGACCATTTCTTCTCTTATATGGGCAATGCCATGGCTAGCACCAAACTATAGTTTTGTATTGAATGCATAGGATAATTTAATCTATAGGAGGAAAAAGTGTTTTTTTAATTGGAAAAGATAATAGAATGGGTGAGTTGTGAGGATCATACAAGGAAAATTGTTGATATCCATGTACAACACCCATGGAGGTTACCCAAGGAAGAGGTAACAACGATGTTAGGAAGAGACAACTTACTAGAAGTAGTGAAAACCAACTATAGGCAACATCCAAGGTTATACCTAGATAAAGATAATTATCCGACTTATCCCTTGAATACATCGGAGTTGGAACATAAGAGGGTAAACTCAAGCTTGGCTATCACTTTGAGGAAGTTGAACTTCCTAACACATTGGATAGAGTGGTTGAGCATAGGATTGGAGTAGATTTATCAGCTTAAGGAAGCTTAGAAAGAAGAGATAGAGACCACTCGAAAGGAAATGGTTGCAATAGAGGAAGAATTGAATAAGAGTAAGTCTACGATAGAATAAAATTTAAAGAAATTGGAAGAACTGCTTAATAATAGGGCTAGTTTTGAGGCCAAAATTAGGTCGCTAGAATAGGAGAAATGATAGGTATCACAAATGGTAGAATAAAATATCAAGGAGTTGGAATCTCAATTAATAATAAAAGAAGAATAGTTGTAGGTGAAGGATGAACATTTGAAGACACAATTGGCTACGAAATATGAGCAACTAGAAATGAAGGATAATAATATAGATCTTACAAAATACAATAAGCGATATAATGATATGATCCTAGATAAGCAAACACAATTGAAGGTTAAGGAGACTGTTCATGCTTTGGAGGATGATATTAATCACCATCTAAAGACCATTATATACAAGAATTAAGAGTTAGAAGTAAAAGCTCGAAGAAAAGCACATTTATAGGAGAAGCTTAAGAAGAGTGCTACTAAATACGAAAAACAATTAAGGGAACTCCTGAAGACTACCGAGGAGACAACCAACTAGCATGGCATGAAAGCAATAGAAATGGGCAACTACGCAACCAAGTTGGAAAACCAACATGTAATTCTTTGTGCCCAACTAGAAGATAGTGAAGCCTTAGTCAAAGAATATGAGGTCCGAATGAAACATAAAGATGAGTCAGTGAGGAAACTGGCCAAATTAAAGGGGAGGGCAGATGTAGGAAGCAAATCCACCTCCCAGAAGAAGAAGTGACAAATAGGATTTGCCTAGTTTTGATAGTTTTGATAATTTTGACAATTTTGGCAAAATGTACAAAGTAGGAGTAAAATGTACAAGGAGGAAGCAAAATGTACAAAATGAAAGCTAAAACGTAAAAGGTGAAATGTGATACATAAAAATACATATGAAATGCAATTTGAGTTGCATTTGTGAATGAATTTGATAAATAAAATAATTAGACTTAGTAAAAGGATGTAATTAAGATTTCCATTATACATGGCCAATTGTGAATAATAAATTACCTCAAGAACCGCTTGTAATGGCCTGGGTAGATGTTATATAAGATCCACTTTCAATTTCGTAAGTCTGGTCTAGTTAGTCTGATTATTGAATGCATATATCTGATCATTGTGTGGAATTACTAGTTTATTGTGTATCCTTGTGGAAGTTGTTACTGATTGTAATATTCCATTTAAGAGTAATGAATGAATAACCACATTGTATATCATTATCTCACATAATTGCATGATTCTAGAATGATGTATTAGTATTCTGAAGTATTTGATTTTTTCATGTTACTTCTCTATGTCTATGGATGATGTTAATGTACTATTATGAATTATGGAATTGAATCACCACCGATGTGAGCCTTGCAAGTAATATATGAGGAATATTGCACCAGGAAAGACATATTTGGAGTTGTACAATTTTTGGATATTGCCATTTTGAAGAACTTTCTCAAACCTTAAATATAGAACTTCCATGTTGGTAAATATGAAGTAATTAACATTCTAGAACTTTCCAAAACTTTTATGAGAGAAATTGGTGTAGAAGAGCATCTAATTTGGTACCTTTATAAACTTTCATTTCATAAAAATTGTACACCAAATATTTTACAAATCGTACAAAATAATTTTATCCAATTTGGTAGTTATGAGATTGAAGAAAACTTACCCAATTTGAAAAATTTGGTAAATTGAACAAATTAGTTACAAAACCAAATATGAAGGATTAACTGAGTGTCATATTGTACAAGTACTAACATTGTAAAATTTAGGATTGTACAATTGTATGATTTAAGTTTGTACAAGTTATTTTCTTGCCACATATCACTTATTGTGAAGATTGTACGGTTGTACGATTTGGATATTTGCACAAGAGTAGTAAGTTGATCATTTCAAGCCTCTGAGAATCACCTCCCCATTAGGAATATTGAACCCCTATGCACAGTTGATTATGGTGGTGTTATTTTGTTACAAATGTGAATATGTGAGTTCTTGATGGACTATGGGAATGGAGCATGGTGGAATGGTGAGTGAGGGTAATGATAAAAAAACTAGGCTTAAGTAGGTTCTAATGGTATCAGTATTGAGGTACATGATGCATAGGTTAGAGGGTGTTGATGATTTGGTACAGTGGATCTCAAGAATAGTGTTATGGGTAGATCGCTACACCAAGTTTTGATCGACATATTATTCTCCTAATGAAGAGGGAATGTGATGGGAGGGACCAAAAAAGAGGTTAACATAGATTTTCTATGATGCACCTCCTTACTCAGTTGTAGGGGTGATCAAGGTGTGGGAGTCTTGAGTGTAGTGCTCCATGGATGAAGGGATTTGGTTTTGAAGGTTGGCTTAGGTGTTGGCTAGCACTCTGGCTTGACTTCAAGTCAATAGCATAAGCTAAGGGTTTGTGGTGGTGTGAAGGTGGTGAATGTTATGTGCATAGTGAAATGATGAATAAAAAAATTAAA
This sequence comes from Wollemia nobilis, assembly GCA_028583015.1. Taxonomy (NCBI): domain Eukaryota; kingdom Viridiplantae; phylum Streptophyta; class Pinopsida; order Araucariales; family Araucariaceae; genus Wollemia; species Wollemia nobilis. The sequence continues at coordinate 2,750,990 of JAQPPZ010002712.1, read as the reverse complement.
CAAACAAGAAAAAAATCACACATGCAAATAAGTGTTCTTTTTTCTTTGTTTTTGCAATTTCTATTTTTGTTTTCTTTTGTTTTTTTTTAAGTTTTTAAAATTTTGAAAATTTTATAAAGCCTTGATTTTGATATGTGCATGACCATGCAGTTTTGGGATACCATGATTCTCCAAAACCTTATTTGAAGAAGCATTTCAAAAACTCATCATAGATCTTGAGGAGGATAGTGAAGATAGTGAGGATAAGTATATAGATATTGAATTCGTGCCTCAACTACATGAGTCTTTTCTTGAGTTGTTTTTACATATTTCTATGATTGATACTATATCCAATGATGACTCTCTAAGGAGGACTTTGATGAGGCATCTAGCACATTCTTGATTACCTTTTATAACTTTGAACAAGAGTCAACCCCCATCACACCAATCACTAATGAATATGAGTTTTACTTTCACATTTTCTCCATCCCACATCCCACCTTTCACCTGCTTCTTCCATCCAAGCACCATGATGTACCCATCGATACACCACCTCCACCTTGGCCATCTCAACAACATAATAATCTATCAATTGTAAATTAGTTGCATAATAATTCATAAATATTCCACTTTCATATCCATTCACATTGTATTTCATGCATTCCTATCATCTGTATTCATACACTTCATCTATCATATTGGTTGTCATTCAATTAGTTTGGATAATTGTTAGTCCATTGAGTCTTTTTGCCTTAATAATGTGCACCTTTATTTTAGTACTGGTCTCATTCCATCATTCATAACCATGCAATATATATATATATATATATATATATATATATATATATATATATATATATATATATATATTAGATATATACCATCATTATTATTTGCACATTTCCACTTTGCATATCACCTTATTTATTTGGTAGTCTTTAGTTTGAGGAATCTCTAGGTGCTTTCAGTCACTCAACCACTCATAGTGTTTTAAGCAACCTATATTGAATGCCAAACATTATTTAGGTGTTATAGGTTATTATTGGTTAAATCAAGTTTCCTATCATACCATGCATATTATCACACATTAATAACATTGTGATGTTTAGAAATGATGAACTCATGCATGGCTATTGCCATAAATTGAATGATTTTCCCTACTCATCCTATTATTCACATGGTCTAACCTTGATAATTGGAAAAAGAACAAGCACAAAAAGAAAAATATAAAAGTCTTCAAAGAAAATAAAATAAAATCTTGAGTCCTTAGAATTCTAAGGTCCTTAGATCATGGGGTCAACCTCCATCGAGGCTATAAATTCTTTAATAAAAATGGAGTACACCTTGTGTGGTGACATGTCTATCACATTAGTAACATTATTTTCTATAGACCTGTGTACACTTGTAAATGAGCTAGCTTATTGGTGTATGTCACAATTTATTAGTATGCACTTGCTCACAATTAGAAATGAACATTCACTACACACTCAATTGATCCTTGAGAGACTTGACTCCACTAGGATACCCTTAGTATCTTATGGATTCAGGAGATTATTATATGAGTTTGTTTGAGGTCACTAGGATTTTTGAGTGTTTGGAAAACACATCTAGATCCTTTATCTCTAATATGGAAAAACTACGAAGGGAGCTCAAATTTCATATCACCATTGCATTGAATCACACATATCTTACATTTCATTTCATTATCCATCACATAGTCAAACTGATATTATTGTGTTGGTGCCCCTAATTAAGAAATTTAGGCTAAGTTTACTAATGAATATTCCACAACTTTCTTGAATGACAATCAATTAAGTTTCAACATTCATTCACCCAACATATGCTAATCTATGTCAATCATTATCATCTAATATGCATTTCATCTATATTCTACTCATTCCATCACATGTTCAACCATAAGGTTTTAAGGTCACACCCTTTGCCTCACTCTATCAAAATTCAAAAGGCTCCAAAGGAACCAAACTCCTTTGATCACTTTCAATCCAAAAGGATCCAAAGGAGACACCCCTTTCATAAATCAAATTCAAAAGGCTCCAAAGGAACCAAACTCCTTTGGTCACTTTCAATCCAAAAGGCTCCAAAGGAGACACCCCTTTGGTCAATTTAATTCAAAAGGCTCCAAAGGAACCAAAATCCTTTGGTCACTTTCAATCCAAAAGGATCCAAAGAAACCAAACCCCTTTGGTCGCTTTCAGTTAAAAAACCTCCAGAAGCACCAAACCCCTCTGGTCAAAATCTATAATAGCTTTTTATTTTCTATACTAGCTAAGGATTTATTCTTTTGTTGTAGATAAACTAGCGTAAATTCTTAAGTGAACCTTGTATCTAGTTATTTTCTCTAGTCACATGGTGGTTGCAATAATTGGTTATTCATACAATCTGATAGGATGGGTAAATCACCATAAAGACACTTGTTAAAAAAAAATAGAAAAAAAAAAACCAAAATGCCATAATGTCTCCCTTCATTCATGCCATGTTCCCATTTTTTCTCATCTCATCTCCTACCTATCATGATCCATCCCATAAAAATTTTTAATTGTGTCTCAAATCAAAATTCAATATTCAATCACCCAATTTTGGATTCACATGTTTCCAAGAAACTTTGCCAAAGTCTATCATCAAACCCCTTCTATTGGGTCGTAAAAGTAGATCATACTCATTTACAATTGGTATGCATCATGCCACTTCCAATACAAGGTTACATGCGATGACTGCAATCGAGGTGGTAAAACTAAACCTCCACCTCTGAACAATTCTAGTTTCATACACATTCTCTCTATGGCTGGTCCATCTACCATATCACAAGTTCTCATTATTCTACCAGAAGCAAACTTTCAAAGACACATGTCCACTCTAGCCTTGGGATAGTTAACATTGATCATGATTTGTGACATCATCATCCAAAACAAAACCAAATTTCCATCATCCACATTGGTCAATTGGCTCATAGGTCTCATTTATTTCATATTTCATCCATTCACTGCTTAAGGGGGTAAGCTAAAATAAAAAAATTTATTACTCAATCGATACTCATGCTGGGATAGCAAATCAACTCCTCCACCCGATAAATCAGGTGGCTCTTATTTTTGCACTACATTGTCTTTCATGTAATACGATGTAGAAAGGGGCATCTATAGAAACCAAAACCTAACTATTTGCTTTGCACACCTAAGTTCTACATAATAAAATATGCCTAAGGTCTCACTTAGGTTATTTTATGTGCACATTAACTTATTTTCTAGATTTAACAAAATTTAGAAAATACCCCCTAGGATCCCTTGTCCCCTCCTTTTCCATATGTCCTAACTACCACTACCCCTCCCCTTGCCACATATCTCACCCTCATCAATACCACATTTGCCACATCTCCCCCTAAGTGAGATACCTTAAGTATCTCACTCTAACTACCTAGGCCACTTGGCTACCCAATCCCTACCACTTGGCTACCCTAGCTTGCCACCTATCCTTACACCCATCACTTCTCATGATCCTACAAATACCCCACCATTTTATTGACCAAAGGGAGGACTAAAGAAATACTATCATGTTGTCAAAATTGTACCACGAAGATCACATTTTTCTTGACATTCGATCCATAGGAGTCGAGGAGCAACCATCCAAACCCTTCTACCCAAGCATTCACAAATGTAGTGACCTACATTTACATAGTCCTAAATACAACCTATATTTACCAAACATAGTCTACTACATTTAACAAGCCCTAAATGTAGTCTATAGGCTACAAATGTAGTTTTCTATATTTGCACAAGCCCATTAAAACAACATCAACCCCATATCAGCATAAGAGACACAACAAGGTATCATTTTAATTATTTTACATCCTACATATCTTTTTGATATTTGCAATCATTTCTTTTTAGGATTTGCAAATTTCTTTAAATTGATATGGGCCTTACACGGTGAAGGTCCCACATATGCTATTAATCCTTTGGTATTTACAAGATTTGTGTGCAAGTGATAGGTACTTGGATGGTTGTTGAAGCAAGGCTGGCCCAAAAGGATATGAAAGCACATCCACACATTTTGATTATAGCATTAAGATGTTAGCATCCCAAATTCATTGATCTACAAAAGGGGATTTCCCCCTCTTTTCATTGTATTCTGAAATAAAGCAAGCATATTTTATAATCTGATCCCTACACATTAGGGCACATTGCTATAAAAGAAGACCAAGGCTCCAATATATTTTAATACAAATACAAAATTTATTCTATTGCACTTACTTAGCTTGTTTTGTCACTTTCCATTGGTGGGGTGTGTTTTTGTGTCTACAAGTACCATTGTTTACCTATATTAAAGCATTGAATTATTCTACAAATATTACTTCCAAGATTTTATTGTGAGAAAAGAACCATTTCATCTATCTTTTTGTTTGGAGAGATAATAATTTCTTGCAAATCAAGGCATCACTTAGTTATAAGTATAGCCTTACATATACTCATTGGAAAGATGCTTTTGAGGCTGATCCCATGAAAGAAACAATTCCAACTTTGTGAAGATCTAATGTGGCTAGTGAAGCATCAAAGTTCCTATTTTCCACCTTCCAACTACTATGATCATTGAATTTTCCTTTCCTTTTGTATGCATCTGAGTCCAATGCTTCTATTATGGGGAGGAATGATGGAAAAAAAATATTATGTTTAGTTTATAATTATTATATTTTAATTAAATATTATTATATTTTTTTTCTAAAAAGCATCTGACAGGTAGGGCCATTCCATATTGCAAGAGCTTTGACATGCCTTATCCTATTGTTGTGTAATCTAGGACCATTGAATACATCCTTATCTTACAAGATCATTGATCTAATCTTGTAATGGCTATAAAATATCTATAAATATATTTTAATATCAGTGGATAAATAGACAAGTTTGATTGATCCTCATCAAGTATAGAACTTATTCTTAGATTTTTTTTATTGATAAAAAAAGGTGTTGAAGGGCCCCAACCCTTTACAAAGGGCTCAAAATTTGTAATGGAAAAAAACAAGAGAAGAATAGACAAATGAAATATAACCCTATCATATTGAAACAAATAAACCTGGGCTAAACCTGCTAATGAAGAAGCTAAATCAATATCCCTCTTACTATATTTTTATTCAACAAGGATTATGCAGTGCTCATTGCATGATCCCAATAAGTATTCTGCTTTTCCTACCCTCTTTATATGCTATATTCATTATCAATTCTTAAAATCTCTTTCAATTCCATGGGGGCATATTACTAGGCCTTTAAATTCTTAGATCTAACTGCCATGTTTGCCATTTTATAGGTAATTTTGTCTCCCTCTCTATAAATATGTTTAATTTGAATTTCTTCTAGGTTTCCCAAAATAGTCCTTGCATCTATAATTATTTGGAAAATTCTAGAATTATTTAGCTCTATTTTTTGAAGGGAATATATAATATTAGTGGAATCCCCCTCAAGAACAATTCTCCAAAAACCTAAATTCATCGCAATTCAGAGGCCCATAAACATTGCCCTTGCTTTAGCTTGGTGATTGTAGGCCCAAAATGGCCACATACTTAGTAAAATTTTGTAGAATTTTGCCTAAGTGATAGAGTCATCATTCCACATACCTTGCAGTGCACTTTGAAGCGGATCCACAATAGAAGATATGAACCTGCCCAACACTTAGTGAATTTTTTCATACTTGAAGCGATTCTGGGCGATTTCTTTTCGGCTCCAGAATAGTGGCGGGTCTCAAATCCACAAAAGTCTATGAGGAAGGATGGCATCAATGATAAAAAATATGGATTGGCATTTTTGCGAGCGGCTAAGTATAGGAATACCCAATTTTGGGAAGTTCTTTTGTTTTTTGGCTCTGGATTGGCGCTACCCTCAAATCCGCAAAAGTTTCAAGGAAACAGTGATGTCAGTAGTGAAGAAGTGCGGATTGGCGATTCGGAGGATGAATGGAGTGTTTCCTTTCTGGAATGATGACAAGGTGGGACAATAGAATGATGAAGGTGCGGATTCATGACAAGAGGTTATGTGACTAACCCCGAACCCAAAATGGTGACAAGGTAGAGTGTTTCATCCTAAAGGCTATCTAGAATGGAGAAGGAGTTACTTCACACTATGGCAGGCCCGGATTGGTGATTACATACCAGCACACTTGTTCTGCCTAAAATAGAATCCACAAAAGCAATAAGGAAAGGATGATGTCATCAACATTCTAATGCGGATTGAAGAAGACTATGCGGAATATGGTGTATTCTGAGAAACAAAGAGTGGATTCATTGTTCAGCTTTCAAAGGTCCGGATTGGAGATTTCATAGCTTCTGATTCAGAAATATGACGTCACCAAAATTTTAAAGCGGAATGGCGCTGTATCCTCCTCGCCATTTTTGATAAGCTTATGTCAGATTGAATCTGAACCATACGATGAGGAGAATCAATGGTGGAGGTTGTGTTGACAAATTTTAGATGTTTAAAGAACATTTCTCCATCAGGTTGGTAACAGTCAGTTGGGAGATGAAGCATCAAAGGTTTTTCTAGAAAATCGAACCAGAGGTGGTTACAGATCGATGATAGTGGATGACTCCCAAGAAGAATCGATGAAAGGGCATGATTCCCAATGGCCTGAACTCCAATTTTGTCGAGTGACCAACAAGTTGCAGAGGCCCCGAGCTGCCATGGTGGACCATTTTTAGTGGATTTCCTAGAGGATGAACTAGTAAGCAGATGCCAACTAGATCTCTCTATTGCACTGTCAAAACAAGATCTTTGTAATGCTTCTTGATTATTTTAATTTTGCAAAACTATAAGTAGAGGTCGAGCCCTCATTTTTAAAGGGTCGGCTCTAGCATGTTTTCCTGTGCTACTGTAAATATTCCTAAAAAGCTAATGGAAGGAGCATTACATTGATCTTCACCTCAAATCTGTGTTCTCGTGCTTAATATCAGAGGTTCAGATTCTTTAGTTGTATTTCTGTAAATGCTTGAATGGTTAGTTTGTGCCTAATTAATGGATTACTAGCTGCTAAAGTAATTGAAATCTACTTCTGAGTTTGTTCTATATTGTTAGGGAGTGCATTTCTATAAAATCTAGGTACTGGTGAATTCTGTTATTTGGATTATCACTATCTGGGTATTGAAATTGCTTGTTGCAATATTTCTCTGCTATGCATTAATGAATAAGTAACAATCTGATTTGAGATAATGTTGGTCTGAGTATGTATCTTTGGTATGGTTTTTGGGAGCTTCTTATGGTAGTGCAATGTTGTTAACCTATCCATCCACTATTATTCACATTTCTCTAACCCTAATCTTCTCTTACCCTAAACTTCAAACCCTAAGTGAGCATAATTGTGTCAACAACTTGTTAAGTTGACAAGGAACCAACCTACTCTGGAGGTTGGATCAAAACCCCTATTTTGGTCCATCCAATGTTGAGTGCTGAGTTGTAGCTATCGGGTGCAAGCCTGGATATAAAATAGGAAGATAGATAGCCGTAGTATCGAGTGAAAACTTGGTGCAATTCAGTGCCCAACAGTTTTTGGCATGCCCGATGGGACCAGTTCACAAGGAACATGAAACCCATCTAATGAGTATTATTATCTCAACCCGAAGGAATCAAGATTTGGTGAATTGTCTTGACCTTATAAGCAGAGAAAAGAAAGTTCACCTAGTGACTCCCTGGTCATTAGACCCAAAAAAAGGATTATCCCTGTAGACCAGTGTCCTTTCATGTATACCAGGTCTTTCAAAAGAAATAACCCTAATTCCTACTTTTACTGTGAGTTACCTTACAGAGGGGCTGCTGTTGCCAGAATTTTAGATCAAGATTTCCTTGAGGAGGAACAACTTCTGGAAGAAAATCTAGTAGTTCCCCCAATAAGACCTACAGCAGGAAGTATGGCACAAAATGTGGCTCCCAATCAGCCATTATAGAAGTACCCCGACTAGAACACAACCGGTCCCCTTAGATTAGCCCAAATGGATGTCATTCCCTAGGCTGTATCTAAGGCTATTCCCACTTATGATGGATCTAGGAAAATAACTTATGAGCACTATCAGGATATCTTGAATCTAGCAGCAATCCACAACATAAAAGAAGAAAATATTATTGTCAGAATTCTAGCCCTATCCTTTAGAGGAAAGATATTGCATTGGTTTAGAACTCTAGAAGACAATTCTATTACTTCATGGCGAGCATTGGTTGAGCCATTCATAGAGGAATTTAATGAATCTGTTGATCCTTTTTCTCTACTTAATCAATTTACATCTATGCAAAAAACCTAATAAGAAACTATCTTAGAATTTAATTTGAGATTTAGTAAAACATGGAAAAGAATTCCCCCCACTGCCAGACCAACTACATGTTTGGCTTATATGTATTATATCTGAGCTCTTGGATCTGAGTTAGGGTTGTAGACACAACAATCAGGAGTAGAAACCTTCCCCTAGGTTTATAATGTAGTTGTTCATGCTAAAAATATCCTAATTAATGTAGGAAGGCTTCCCCCAAAAACTATGTTGCCTTATAACTCAAAAACCACTAGTAGCCAAATTCAATCACACATGGACCCCCTTTCTCTATCATCTCCATATCCACAAATGAATGCCATTCCTCTACCAAAGCCTATATCCTCTACACCCCCTTTTCCTCCCCTTCCTTCTCAACCATCTCAGGAGTTTTCTGCTATCCTTGATATACAAAATACCCTAAAAACTCTGAGCAATAGAATGAATTCAATGGAAAAAAGAGATCAAGAAAGGTCACAATAGAGGATATTCCCATATGTAAACAAATATCAGAGACCTGGTCCTAGTAATAGTACTGGGGTTAGGGTGAATGCAGCATATGAGGAGCCAGAATGCTCTTCAGATACTACTCTTGCAAATATTTGGTGCTTAGTATGCAATGACCCCCATGACTCACAGTCTTGTGTGATGTATCAACACCATGTTCAACAAGCTATGGATCAAGCTGAGAGGAATCAAAAGGGAAGAGTCAATATGTTATGGCACCCGGATCAAATCATGGCTAGAAAAGAGCTGGATGAAGAAAGTCCAATTGTTGTTATGACAAGGTCTGGAAAGAAAGCTTTGCAAGTGGATCCACAAAAAATGGGGCATTTCCAAGTCCCTTCTTAGAAGAAAGTTGACTCCCCTCTTCAAGGCAGTGACACTTTCCCTATTCCCCAAGCTAAGGGAAAAGAGAAGACAAATACTCTTCCAAAGAGACCAGAATGGGAAATAGAGGGAGACCGAATGAGATCTAAAGGTGAAGATCAAGAAAGGCTTAGGTTCCCCTCTATTACTAAAAGACAAAGGTTAGAGGCCACCCAAAAATATAAAATAAGATATGGTGAGCCAGAAAGAGGGCTGGAAAAACTCTCTTTGACTAAATATGAATACAACATTGTTGAAGAAATGAAGAGAATCCCCTCAAAAGCTAGCCTGTATGACACTCTGTTCATTCCTGGTCAGATTGACTTGCTTAAAGCCTCCCTCAGCAAAAACCCATAGAATAGGTTGGCCACCACAATCCTTAGTATGCCATCAAAAAAGAAAGAAATGACACCTACTGTGCTAAATAATAAGCCTCCTCCTTTCTATATATCCCTAAGAATGGAAGGTTGGGTAGTCCAAAATTGTATGATTGACTCAGGAGCATCAACTACAGTAATGCCTAAAGCAGTCTGTGAAGAGATGGGTATGGAGTATACCCAATCTTGTCTTGGAGTGTTACAACTAGATGGGACACCTGTCAAGATAGTTGGAGTTATTAAAGATGTATTGATGAGGTTGCACAGAGCCCCTGAGGTGATAGTGGTGCAAGAAATAGTGGTGGTGGATTTAGAACCCTATTTTGGATTGTGTCTCTCAAGAGAGTTTACTACAAAGCTAGGAGGATGTATGTACATGGACTATTCTAGCATGATAATCCCTTTCAAATGAAAAAGGATAAGGATAACACCTGAGAAACTAGTAGCTTATCATATTGAGAAGATTGAAGAAGATATGTGCAATCTTAATCCTTTGGAGGAATTTGAGCTAGTAGAAAACATCGAGGAGCTAGACATTGAAGATGAATTGCCTTTCAGAGAGGATTATAGTCAGTTTGGGACTGGTATGGGTACATATAGCATCACAACTGAATCAGAAAATAAAATCCCTGCTATATCTAACCAATCCCTAAGAGAGAAAGAAACATGGGTTATGCACTTTGATGGTGCTAAATGCAGAAATGGCGCAGGAGTCGATGTAGTCCTACAATCCCAATCAGAAGGGATAAAGAATTTTGCTTACAGACTGACATGGTCATGTACCAACAATGCCATAGAATATGAGGCCCTGTGTCTTGGATTGATACAAGCAGAGAGTATGGGCATCAAGATTCTGAATATATATGGTGATTCTGAGTTAATAGTCCATCAAGTAAGGAATAGGTGCAGCAGTAAACACCATTATTTGAAAGCTTACAGAAACAGGGTATGGGACCTGATGGAATCATTTGATGCCCTAAATTTAAGCTTTGTGCCCAGAGAAAAGAATACCCTGGCTGATGCATTAGCAACGAAGGGAGCCAACTTCAACCCTTCTGTAGACTTTGGAACCAAGAAGACCAAGGGAATTAAAATGATTTTCAGGCCTGCGAGTACCCTGACAAGCAGATTTTCTGGGCAGGTTTTTGAAAGTGATGAACAAATTCTTGACTTTTTGGTAAGGGAAGCATGTCTCTCAATGGTCCAAGAGGAGAACTTGGAAGAAATGGATCAGCAAGACATTATCCAACTAAGAAACAATCATATCCCAAGAGGGTTGGTCACCCTTGAAATTTTGTTTGATAATGAGGATAGAAAGAAGGTCAAAGCCATGAAGGTCAGTGAAAGGATCTATAAAGAAGTAGAGGTCAGAATAGAAAAGAAGCTTAATGTTGGAATCCAATGTTCACCTGAGGAAGCAGAAGATATTAAAGCTTTATGCTTGAAGTACCAAGACATTGTGGCTTGGTCATATGAGGACCTCAAGGTGTATGACAAAAGGATTATCCAACATACTATTGAGTTAGAACCTGATGCAAAACCATTTCGGCAGAAATAGAGGCTTGTCAATCCAAGGATAGAGGCCATTATGAGAGAAGAACTTTTAAAGTTGTTAAAGGCTAAGATAATATATCCAATAAAACATTCCACTTGGGTAGCCAATTTGGTACCCATAAGAAAGAAGAATGGGGATATACGCTTATGTGTGGATTTTAGAAATTTGAATCAAGCATCCCTCAAAGATCACTACCCCCTCCCACAGATTGATCAGATATTATAGGTAGTGGTAGGAGCAGAGAGATTCTCACTACTGGATGGTTACTCTGGATACAACCAAATTTGGGTAAAATATGAGGATCAGTACAAAACAACATTCACCACAAAATGGGGTACATTTTCCTACCAGAGAATGCCTTTTGGGCTGTCCAATGCAGGAGCTACATTTCAGAGAGCCATGGATTATGCCTTTGGGACACTGATCAACAAAGTTATTTTGATTTACCTAGATGACATGACAATGTTTTCCCATGATAAAAAGGATCATCTGTCCCATTTAGAACAAGTTTTTCAAAAGTGTAGAGAATTCGGCATTTCACTCAATCCTAAGAAGTCATTCTTTGCAGTTCATGAGGGAAAATTACTAGGTCATGTGGTTTCAAAATAAGGTATGGCCATAGAGCCAGACAGGATTAGAGCAATTCTTGCTCTTCCCTTGCCTACGAATAAGAAGACCTTGCAGTCTTTCCTAGGCCAAATCAACTTTGTCAAGAAATTCATTTCTGATTTTGCATAGAAAGTGAGGCCTATATCTGAACTACTCAAGAAGAAAGTTGAGTTCAAGTGGACTGAGGCTAGGAAACAAGCTTTCAAGATCATCAAGCAGTCCATTGCAATAGCTCCAGTATTGGTAAACCCAGATTTTAGTAAAGATTTTATTCTTTATGCATATGGAGCTGAAGAGAGTTATGCCTCAGTACTTACTCAAAAATATGATCAAGGGGATGAACACCCTATGTTATTTTGGAGCCAGAAATTGCATGATTATCAGGTCAAATATAACTTCATTGAAAGACAAGTGTTTGTTATGATGAAGTCACTGAAGAAGTTCAGGCAGTATCTGGTGCAGAGCAAAACCCTGGTGTATGTGGTTCATCCAGATGTAAGGAGTTTTATCTTGCAGGGTGATCTAGGAGATAAAAGAGCTGGCTGGATTACCAAGATCCAAGAATACGATGTAGAGATACATCCCACCAAGCTGGTAAGAGGTAGAGCTTTGTGCCAAGGATTGATAGAAGCTTCAACATTGGCCAAAGTGACAGCTTGTCAGGCAACAGAAGAGGATCAAGTAGAAATAGTATACACTATAGATTCTGATTGGATTGACCAGATGATTAGGTATTTCCAAACTGGAGTATGCCCACCTAATCTGAATGCATCTCAAAGAAGGATATACAGAATTCATGCTTTAAAATATGTACTACTACCTGAAGGGTTGTTCAAAAGAAACTTGGATGGAATTCTCCTAAAATGTTTGAAAGATGACCAACAAAAAAGAGTCATGGAAGAATTTCATGGAGGATCAGTTGGTGGACATAGCTCAGGAAGGGTTACAACTTCAAATATTATAAGAGTAGGCTATTATTGGCCCACTATATTCATTGATGCTTTTAAAATTACTCAGGCTTGTGACAAATGTCAGAGGTATGTTGGAAGAACAAGAAATGCTTCATCTCCCCTGAGGCCTATATAGGTTGAGGAGCCTTTTCAACAATGGGGGCTAGATTTCATAGGGGTTATTAACCCTAATTCTTTAGTAGAGCATAATTTTATCTTGATTGCTATAGATTATCTTACCATATGGGTAGAAGCCATTCCCACTAAGAAGGTAGACCAGGAGGTTGTCATCAATTTTATGGAAAATTTGATTTCTAGGTTTGGAGTCCTAGAAGCCTTGGTGAGTGACAATGGCCCTGCTTTCATAGGAGCCAAGTACATTGAGTTTACCAACAAGTATGGCATCACTCTTAAAAATACTTCAAATTATTATCCACAAGGTAATGGACTTGCAGAATCTACCAATAAGAACCTGTTAAGGATTTTGAGGAAATATCTTGAAGGTAATAAAAGAAGTTGGCACCTATTGCTGGACCAAGCTCTGTGGGCAGACATGATTACTATTAAAAATTCCATTAAGACTTCTCCTTATGCACTGGTATATGGCAAAGAGGTAGTGTTGCCAATTCATTTAGAGATTCCAACACTTAAGCTTGTCAGTATAGAAGAAGAATCAGAGGGAGATCCTATGAAAACTAGGTTAACACACTTGCTACAGTTGGAAGAGAGCAGAGCTCAGGCATATGACAGTTTTCAAAAGCATTCATCAGACATTAAAGCATGGTTTGATAAGAAAGCTAGGTTCAAAAAATTCCAAGTTGGGGATTCAGTTCTTAGATGGAATGTTGATAGAGCAAAGCCAGGAAAGCATGAAAAGTTTGATTCTTTTTGGGATGGTCCTTTCAAAATAGTGGAAGCTAAGGAGTCTAATGTATTCCAGTTGGAAGGTCTAGATGGAAACATACAACCCATTCCGGTAAATGGTTTTCACCTCAAGCTCTACTATGTGTAAGGAGTAAGCTCATTGTAACATATGTATATACATTGTATAATTATTTCCCCTCCTTTCTGCACTTTGTATTTTGAATTCTTTTCTACACTTTGTAATTGATTTTCTTCCAAAAAAATTCTGAAAAAAGAAAAAAATGCAAAAAATGACTAAGTATTGGCCAAGTGCATAGTAATGTTCCATTCCTCACACAGTGTCGTGTAATATTTTTTGGAACGACGTTCCCCTCTCGAATCTACATCAAAGTATTCCAGATTTCCGTAGAGTGGTGTACCGATTTCTATTCCGCATAAAGAAGGACAAAGGTGGTGCCAATCCGGAAACCTCTCAAAGCTAAAGATAGCCAGAGTGGAATCAAGGCAGATTTTTGAGCATAAAATATTTAAGTACCAAGCGGACTCGAAAGGCTCTTAAGCCATCGGAATAGAATCAAGCCGGAGCCAAACAACAAGTTCAAATTTGACATGTGGAGGCTAGAGAATGTTCTCACATTCAATCCTAATGAACTCACGCTTGGATTAAAGAGTAGCCAAAGGGATGTGATGAGCTGGCAGTGCAATTTGAAAATTCGACCAATAAAAATATAGGATGCCACCTTCGAGCCACCAAAGTAAATGATGGAAAGGATTGTGAAGTGTGCCAGCAGAGATATCATGCAACAACCACATTAATGGCGGAAGATACGTGCACTACAGAAGATAAAAGTGATGAAGGCATACGTGAGGCTCATTTAGAAACCACGAAGCAGTTAGGAGGCGGAGCAATATTCTAAAAATATTTTTCCTGCTAATTACAGTGAACAAGGTCATACTGCTACCAAGATGGCTCCTAAGAAATCACCCACCGAGACCATAGAGGATGTTCTGGAATTCGAAACTCTGGATAAAAATGTGGTGGTGCCATACCTCGACAAAGCCGAAGTTGTGGCAGACACAAAAATGACCATCATAGAGAGGACGAGGCTGAGAAGGAGCATGAATGATAGATATAAGAAGAGGACTGCTTTGTCAGTAGAAGGTAGATGCTCCATCCTTTCTTATCTCTCTTTTTATATTTACGATTTTGTTCATCCCTACCCTGAGTTGGTAGTTGCGATAGTCAAATTTTATGACCCATTAGCTAAGGCAGTAAAGACCCATGAGGGTAAAACCCTTTTCAGTATCACTACTTCTTTCTGCCATAAACTCTTTGCCCTAGGGGATGACCCACTAGTAACACCGAAACCATTTAGGGTCATTGAACAAACTGGTTTTTACACCACAGAGAAATGAGCTAATGATGGTGAGTCATTCAAAAATTGGGTTTATAAGAAACTTAATACCAAACCCCAAGAAAAATTTCCTGAAGTCCCCATCTCCATTAACAAATTTACAAACCCCATCCTGTTCTCTATGTTGGCTTGCATGGAGGGTTTGGACTCTAATAGAATGGTTCATGGCTGGAAAATCGCCGCTGCATACTGTATCTCTAATGAAAGAATGTATGAAAAGGATGCGGGAAAGAAAGGGACAAGAGTGATTTATTTTGACTAGCCAACTTTTCTCGCCCAAAGAATACATGAGCAACTAGTAAGCATGAAGAGGGGCACTGATGCTCCTAGTTTTAGGCATTGCTCAAATCTGGTATGGATGTTCTATGCTGCTGTTAAAGACAACATGTCATGGATTTCGATCAAGGATAAGACCAATAATGGAGAACCCTTGCCAGTGTATTATTGGACAAGTCACTTAAGAAGTAGTGAGTCTTACTATAGATTCAATTTGGAATTTCTTGGACCAACCCTCAAAATAATGTATGATAAGTTCCCTATATTGCCACCCTTGGCCAAGGAGATTATGAGGACTATGGGTGCAGAAGAAGGAGACTAGTATTTTTTAACTGAAGGCACAGTCATCAGATTGTATGGTTTCATGGGTAAACCTTTCCTTTTGCCCCACTTTGTCATAGAGAGACTTTTTGCCTTGGAATATCTGAGGTAGGTAGAGTACATTGATGTGAACTATGGTTCGAGGAGGAAAAGGAAGTCTTTGTTTACTCACCACACTTTGGGGGATATCACCATCACCAATAAGGGGCAGAGTCTATAGATTGACCAATACCTTGATAGGTTAGGTCTATTTTATATTCCCCAAAGATGGAGTTATGACCTTGATGACATTTTCACTACAAGAAACAAAACCCTAAATGGAGATAAGGCCTACAAGTTTGAGAAAAGGCCCAGGGCACATTTTGAACAAGGGAGAAATAATGATGAGACTACTCTTTTGGAGTGGAACATCGCAAATATGGATCAGTTACCTCTGTGGTTGGATTTTTATGAGCATATTGAGGATTTTGATCTGGATCATAAGCCCAGTCATCAGATTATAGAGGATATGATTAGTAATATTAAAGCAGAATCTACAAAGAAAAAGGATCCTCCTTCCAAGACCAAGTCTACAAAGAAAAAGGAACCTCTACCTGAGGAAGAAGTTGTAGAGGGAGGAGAAGAAGAGGAGGATAAAGGGCCATGGGATGAAGCAAAGATCATGGATTGGTGGCGTATGAGAGTTGAAATTGGAAAGCTAAAATCTAAATTTGGAATGAAGATTGATAAGGAGTTTTCAAGAAGATATAATGAGAATATCGATACTTGGAGACTGAAGGATGTCAGACATATAGTATTGATGGTTGAAAAACCCCAAAGTGGTTCTGAATCCCTACCACCTCCTACAGATCAAAAAGCTCCTTTGATAGTAGCTGAGGTGCTGAAAACCTTTAATCCTACCTCTGAGCAGGTAGAGAAATTTCCTAATGGGGCTAGGTTGATGAGCAAGATGCAGTATTCTAAGGAAAAGGTTATGAATACCCCTATCATTGAAACAATATCCAGGCCTAGACATTTAGCTTTGGGGGGACAACCTCCGGACATAGATATTTATTGGAGGAAAAATGATGAAATTTTTAGGTTTAGACCACTTTCTTTTGCTCCTGCAACATCTATTGAGATATGTTCCATTGTTGAGCAATCACTACTTTTCGGAGTAGTGCAAGAAGATGTATTAGAAGAAGATTCTGAAGATGAGATGGCTACTTTCCAACTAGTTTGTAGGAGGACTAAGAGAGCCTCAAAAGAGAGGATAGAGAAATTTTGAAGAAATATAAAATGGACATGGAGGAAATTGCTGAAGAGGTAGCTAATTTTGCCATAGAAGGGTTGATTGATCAAGAGCAACAACTAGAAACAGAAGCAAAACAAGAACACCCTACATCTGTAGGTGAAGGTATGGTTTCTAATCCCTCTTCTCCTCTTCATCTCCATGAATCCCCAAAGGAACCTCCCTCCCTTTCTAATCAAGAAAATATGGTAAATGTACCTCCTACCTCTCACAGTCCACCCCATGTTTCATCAATAGCTATGGAGGTACAGGTCAGTTCTATTTTGTCACAACCACCTCAAACCCCACCTTCCACTTCTGAGGTTTCCACTTCAGCATCTACCATCGCTCCACCTCCATATTTTTCATCACCACCATCAATGGGACACTGCGTTCCAAGTACATCCACCCATTCCAATGTCAGTCATGTATCTATCTCTTTGAGTTTACCTGTATCTACAACAATGGTAGTTACAGAGTCCACTATTGTAATAGAGGTTGTTATAGCTATATCTTCACCCCCACCAACAACAAGTCAGTCTACCCTATTGTTTTTAATGTCATCATCTCCCCTGGCTACTGGTTTTTCAAAACCTGTTACTATACCAAAGGAGCAGGCAGCCACTCAGAGCATAAATGATTACTGGGCCAAAAAGCTTGCCAAGCCTTCCAACAGGATGGTTGTGTCAAGAAAAAGTATGTATGTTGACCCTATTACTAGGTAGAGGGTATCAAGATCTATGATTCCGCTGGTAAGTAAACCTGAGAATGAAATGACTATTCAAGATTATTGAGCGGAGGAGGTCACAGAAGATATTGACAAGCTCCCTACTGAAGATGAGCTGGTGATAGCCAAGGCCCACTTAGATACCTTCTATGTGAAAAATGATATAGCCAAAGAGAAGGTGGATAAGCTAAAAAAACAAGTTGAAAAGCTTAAAAAGAGCCTCAATGATCAAAAAGAGATAGAAAAATCTCTGAGGAAGGAGGCTAAGGGTTGGCAAGAAAAGTTTCAAAAGGCCAATAAGTTGAAGGACCAATTAGAAGAACAAAAGAAGCTGAATGAAGATCAGGCAAAAGAAATTCAGAACTTAAAGCATCAGCTTCAGATAGAGAAGGCTAAATCCTCAGGATTTTCTAAGGATGATTTGAAAAATATTAAGAAGGAGTTGCTTTCTGAGGTTCAGGAAAAGTGTTCAGGACTTCAACTTATGATTGATTATCTTGAAGATGCCAGCCGATTACTCTCCACCATTCAGAAGGATTTGGATCAAATCACTGGAGAGTTGTAGCCTATGGTAATTCTAGTAGAACAGATGTACAGGCTGGTTGATAGCAGACTCAGTAATGCTGCTAAACCAATTCCCAATAAAGAATGGAATCTGGCCGGAGTTGCTACCAAAATAGTGGTTAAAAAGCATAGGGCAGTTCAAAGGGCTTGGCTATTGGTTGACAGGATGGACAGGGGGATTAAAGATATTATTGAAATAAATGAGGAAATGATTCAGGTTGGTTTTAAAGGACTCTGGAAGGAGGATCACAACTTGTTATCTATGGAAGAAGTCCAACAAAGCATCAATGAGAATTTACAAGATGAAGCTAGAATTGATTCATTGGAAGAGCCACTATCCCAAGAACAAGCTGCCAAACTGATTATGGATTGTACCCGGTTGAGAGATCTCATGGAAGATCTGGTGACTAGAGGGAATGCTTCTAACTATGAGGATGTTGGAGAACTACAATATGTTTATAAGAAGCTTAAAGAAACATCAAATCCCTCAGAAGAAGCTTGGAAACAGGCTCTACAGTCCCTAGAATCAATGATCCAGTTGTTTGGAGATACCTCTGGTGAGGGTAATCAGAAAGTGCCTGCTCCAGAAGAAGGAGGAGAAGAAGAAGAAGTAGATGAAGAGGCTGTGGAAGAAGGAGAACAAGATGGAATAGTTACAGGCCCAGAAGGGGCTCACACTTAAGTCATTTTTGTTTGTACATATACATAAGTTTTGTATTTCTATTTTTACTCTGACAATTTGTCAGAAATAAGCAATAAAGGCATGAAGCCCACAGAGCAACAATTTTTGTGTGAAGGCATTCTTTGAAATAAGGCTTTATAAATGGGGTAGAGTTATGTACAGTTCTGAAGACAGTAGCAATAACCGGTATTTTTGGATCAGTGCTATATATTTTTGGCATCACTTCGATATGAATCTCTACTCTCTCAGCAAATTGATAAAACTTTCAGAGAGTAGTGTTTGTATGGAAGTTATTGTAATGTCCCCATTTTGGCTTGTCGGCAGTGTGGATGCATTCAGGTGTTGTTTGGACATTGCAGAGATGCTGATTGTTTTAGATGTTAGTTTCTGGAAGTCATTTTATACTTTGATTATGGACTTACTATTTTTAGTAAGTTAGTGTCTAGGGTTTCTAACTGTGCAGAGAGTGTATTGGTATTCTATGCAAAATTGGGTATCTAGATGTATTTTCAGTTGTCATTTTTGAGTCTGTTTGGACACCGGAGCAGGAGACTTACTATTTTTAGTAAGTCAGTTAGGATTGGCATTTTGGAAAACAAAAAATGTACGTTTTTCATCTAAGGCAAAAAGGGTATCTGTTTCTACCATTTCATTGGTGATTGGATGTTGGGAGCCTGATTATTTTAATGCTCAAAGTTAATTAATATTATCTTTAAATGTAATATTTAAATATATTAAAGTTGGGCTTATATTTTTGACTAAAAGGGGCCTTGTGAGTACTCGTTTTAAAGGGGAAGAACTAAAGATTTGATTGGAAATATTATTTTATCATTTTTAATTACTTTTTTCACCTTGGGAAGTGGGACGCTCATTTTTGCTCTTAAGTTATAAAATTAATGTATTTATTTTATCCCACATTCATCAAACATGAGGATCGCCCAACATGAAGAAAGAATAAAAGGGCGTTGAGGAGACATAAGGAGGGATCTTTTGGCTATTGAATTCTCTTTGTCTTGAGGAGAGCTTGCAGTTTTGCAGGAGCTTCCAATTTCTAGCTTTGCTTGTGATGAAAACCACAACAAAGGATGCCATTGTTGGGAGTGAAAGACCTCCTCACTTTGGCAGTTGCATTCTCAATCTATGGGAATGACTTGAGCAGATTGGGATACATATTTTTAGTGTTTTTGTGACTTGGTGATGAATTGAAGACCATTTTCAGAAGATATTACTTGTAGCTCCTTTCCACCATAGTGTCGCACCATTTGGAGGTGCAAAGACCTCGATTCTTTAGTGAATACTTGCTTTCTTTGAAGAGCATTACCTTGGGAGGTTTCTTATAGCCCTACTGTACCATTACCAAGATATTTGAGTGAACATTGAAGTATATTTTGGTTAATATGATGCTGGTCGTATAGTACCAAGTTGAACGTATGCTTTGAGGAAGGATGTGAGGTTTAGAACTTTGTATTTCAAAACTTATGAGCAAAAATTTGGATTTTCTGTAGTTGATATGTGTTTCCAGCTTTATATCAATCACCAATAAATTTGGGTATTTTCATTCTTAGCTCTATTCCTTCATTGGGTTTGTAGTTAATGTTGGTATTTTGCTTGTATCCAAATTTCATAGTGTTTGGAATAGTTGTTTGTAATTTATGGATCATTTACAGTCTACTGCACTATCTTTTTTGAGTATGCATGACAAGTGTTTGTTGGAATGACTTATTAAAAATCTTAAGTGAATGAGATCCTTTGAAGGTAGAGGTTTGTATATTGAATGATTATATGTATTTCACACCAAAAAAACTTAGAATATTCCAAATCAACAAATATTAAAGTGCAAACACAAACAATTACATAAGGGGAGCAGTTTTACAGTTGTCTCAGTTGGGATGGAACACTACATTTGGTATAAGAGCAGGTTCAACACTGCTCGCCTATTTGGGTATCCTCTTTGATGCTACAATGTCAAATTTTCTACCTACAATTACAGAGTTGCATGATCAGTTTGTTCAAGAATGGACTAATGCTAGTACAAAAATCAAGGAATTAATGTCACTTGGGGATTATATGGACATGATAATGAGGCAACAACTGAATGGTGATGAGAAAATGAACCTTCTTGAAAATATGAATAGAGAATTAATTCTCATTGATGATAGGGTTCAAAATTCAGAGGTTATTGAAGAAGGATGTAAATCAAGGATTGTAGATGATGGTGTAAAAATACTTCATCACATGAAATGTGTTCATATGTACCACCAGAATTACCTATGGTCATGCATGCACATAATAATTATGACATTGATCACAAGATTCATGATATGGAAGTTGATTTGGACTTGGACATGAATACAAGAAATGGTGGTGGAACTAAAGTTTTAGGATTGCATACACCTAGTAATGATGGTGTTGAGAACGGAGGCAATGACTTGACAACAGATGTAGATTCAAATTTTGACATACCATTTGGAGTCTCTACAGCTGTTAGTGGACATGTAGTCACTACAGGTTTGGCTATCAGTGTTTTCTGTTCAGTAGAGTTGGATGTGTATGTTGTTTACGATGGTGTTGTCATAGATTCTGGAGAAACTTTTCTTGATGATTCTATTACTTATTCTCAACTTGTGCATGGAATTGTTTTTGAGCATCAGGTTAGTCATGGTGATATTGGGATTGATATATATACTGCAGGTGATGATACATTTTTTGATTTAGAGCATGATGGTACAAGTTGTGTTGGATTTGGTCTTCAAACCAAATATATTGTGGATAATGCACAAATTAATCTACCTATGGATGATTCATAGTGTGTTTTTGCAAGGGGAGTTCATCCTGAAGATCATGGTTATTATGATGGTATTGAGCAGCATGGTTCCCTTACATCGCTCGACACTTATGAGCGTATTCCTAGCATTGACATTATGTTAGTGGACCATCTCATTGTACCATGGGATCCTGGTGTGTTGACACCTGGTGGTGACATTGCATCAGAGGGAGATGTTTCTCCTTCTAGTGATATTGTTGCCCTAGATTCATAGTGTGGGTTAGGCATAGAGGGCAGTATTAGATATGAGCACCCAATCAATACAGTTGAGATTGACTTATTTTCAAAGCAGTATCGGGTAGTTGTTATGTTGGTTGATCGCCAGATTGAGGATTCATGCACATGTTTTTGTTCTAGCCCATTAGTGCATGATGATGTTTTTCATGACATAGTTGACAGAGACCCCAGTTTAGAGCTAGAGTTAGTTATTGTTGAGGGTGAGTCTCTACATGTTGAGAGCGGTCATAGTTTTCTTTATGGGAATGATGATTAGGTGATAAGTCAACAGAGTATGTAGTTGAGGACTCTGAGGTTGAGATGAATTCAATTTTCACTTCAGTTCATGATACTAGAGAGTGTAGTGTGAACAGAGTATCTGACTCAGTTCTTCTTACTAGAGGTGACAGTTTAGGGATACAAATGTGTGATATTGACTATGAGCATAGTTATGATGCAGTGCATAGTTGGAGAGATCATCTGTATGTCTCAGAGGAGATTATTGCTCAGGATTTGTCACATCTTGATCATGCTCATTTATTTGTGGAGGGCCTCCGTCATTCAGATCAACTCAAGGAGAGAAAGAGAGAATTTATTGATGGCCCATATATTGCTAGCATGCAGAATATTAAGCATGCTTTGGAGAAAATCAAGTCTGATTATTTACAGTTATTATCAGATCAGGATGTGGTTATCGAGTTCACTCAAAGGACTTTTCAGAGATTAGCAGAGAGAGAGCAGGACTTGGATGAGATGAGTTTGCAATTGTCTTTAGCTCACTACTCTCTTGATCAGGTGAGGGCTTAGTTACTTATTGTAGCTACTACACAAAATTCAAAGTGGGTGACAGAGAACATTGTGATTCGATAGTTGGTGAAGGATATGCATGAGATTAGGTGTGATGAGGATTTACATAGATTGGCAGAGTTTACCCTTCCACTCAGTAGGATTAGCATGAGCATGGTGTGGATGATGGTGTTTCCCCTTGGCAGGATACCATTCTAGTTGTAGTTGATTCCATGAATTTTTCCTCATGTGATGATGATGATGGCGAGGTTGGTGAGATTTTGATGGATTGAATTGTGTGTTATGCTCACTAGTTCACTTTCAACCCATATATTAATGAGTGGATTTTGTTTTTGTTGACACATGGTCATGGAACGAAATATTGTGACAGTGGGTTGTTTCCTTCTTTTGAGTATGAGGTGTTTACTTCTCTAGAAGGAAATATGGTTTTATACAGGGATGGTGGACTGTTTTAGCAAGACAGTGCTTTTCAAAGATTGAGTTTGGAATTAGCAGCTTTACACTTGCATGTATATTTTTCTAGCAGGATTACTTAGACAGTTATGATGTTTATATGATGGATTATGGTCTACTCCTTGGTGTGAGGTACGATAGTGATCAGTTTCACATCTGGGATCCAGGGAGTTATCAATGGTGTTTGTTCTATCCCATTGATTCGGTAGTGTTATGACTGCTAGGCTCTACTTTTGCCCATGGGATCTTGGAGGTATGTATCCATGAGGGATAGTGGTCGATAGAGGTTTTGCTATGATGTTACTTTCGTTAGCTAGTTGGTGGCATGAGTTAGTTTACATTTTTAGATGGGGCTCTACTGCTAGGTTGTAGGTCGACAACCATTGGACTCCAGTCTTATCTCTTTTGGCTGATTGGAGAGAGATTCTAGTCAAGGCATGAATACCTTGGTTATCGAGAGATGATGGAGAGTTAATTATGGTTTTTATTTAGCATATCATCCGTGTCAGGCTCTTTTGTGCACGTAGAGATCTCATTCTATACTGGGTTGATTCTTTTGACACATGGAGTTATGGTATCATCATGGTGTCTTTGGACTTTGATGGCATATGTATCCCTAGGAGAAATTTTTTAGGATGGATAATGCTGATTTCCATATTTACTAGTTGAGGGAGTCTGATCGACATTCTTGTTGGACCATTATGGTGAGATCAGCAGAGCATTGTGATACCTTGATGAACATAATGTTTTCTTGGATGGCCTTGATTAGTTTGGACAGTGTCATTGTAGGGATGGATCATGTCGAGTTGGTTATCCTTGAGCTCCCTCATGATTTTGAGCATATTCTAGATAGGCACATTGGGTCCGATCTTGCAGATGAGCTTAATTTTGATATACAGGAGTGGGATGTGCAATTTGAACAATGAAACTTATTGTTGTGATCATAGTGGTGCAGCGTCAACATGGTAGATCTGACATAACAGTAATCTGGGACCCAGGGATCACATGGTATTCATTCTTGAGAATGATGTGTGATGAGTTTGGATTGCTTGAGGACAAGCAATCTTGAGGAGGGAGGACTGTAATATCCCCATTTTGGCTTCTTGGTAGTGTGGATGCACTCAGGTGTTGTTTGGACATTGCAAGGATGCTAATTATTTTTAGATACCAATTTTAAGAAGTCATTCTATACTTTGATGATGGACTTAATATTTTTAGTAAGTCAATGGCTAGGGTTTCTGACCGTGCAGACAGTGGATTGGTGTTCTATGCAGAATTGGGTATCCAGATGTATTTTCAGTTGTTATTTTTGAGTTTGTTTGGACACTAGAGCTGGAGATTTACTATTTTTAGTAAGTTAGTTAGGGTTGGCATTTTGGGAAATAGAAAAGGTATGTTTGTCATCTACGACGAAAAGGGTATCCGTTTCTACCATTTTATTGGTGATTGGATATTGGGAGCTTGATTATTTTAATGTTTGAAGTTAATTAATATTATATTTAAATGTAATATTTAAATATATTAAAGTTGGGCTTATATTTTTTATTAAAAGGGGCCTTGTGAGTACTCATTTTAAATGGGAAGAAATAAAGATTTGATTGGAAAGATTATTTTATCATTTTTAATTAATTTTTTACCTTGGGAAGTGGGACGCTCATTTTGGCTCTTAAGTTATGAAATTAATGTATTTCTTTTATCCCACATTCATCAAACATGAGGATCTCCCAACTTGAAGAAAGAATAAAAGGGCGTTGAGGAGGCATAATGAGGGATATTTTGGCTATTGAATTCTCTTTGTCTTAAGGAGAGCTTGCAGGTTTGCAGGAGCTTCCAATTTCTAGCTTTGATTGTGATGAAAACCACATAAGAGGATGTCATTTCCAGGAGTGAAAGACCTCACTTTGGCAGTTGCATTATCAATCTATGGTAATGACTTGAGCAGATTGGGATACAAATTTTTAGTGTTTTTGTGATTTGGTGATGAGTTGAAGACCATTTTTAGAAGATATTACTTGTAGCTCTTTTCCACAACAATACCGCACCATTTTGGGGTGCAAAGACCTTGATTCTTCAGTGAATACTTTCTTGATTTGGAGAGCATTACCTTGGGAGGTTTCCTATAACCCTACTGTACCATTACCAAGATATTTGAGTGAGCATTGAAGTAGATTTTGGTTAATATGATGCTAGTCATATAATACCAAGTTGAACGTATGCTTTGAGGATGGATGTGAGGTTTAGAAATTTGTATTTCAAAAGTTATGAGCAAAAACTTGGATTTTTTGTAGCTGATATGTGTTTCCAGCTTTATCTCAGTCACCAATAAATTTGGATATTTCCATTCCCAGCTCTATTCCTTCATTGGGTTTCTAGTTAATGTTGGTATCTTACTTGTATCCAAATTTCATAGCATTTGGAATAGTGGTTTGTAAGTTATGGATCATTTACAGTCTGTTGCACTATATTTTTTGAGTATGAATGACAAGTGTTTGTCAGAATGGCTTATTGAAAATCTTAAGTGAATGAGATCCTTTGAAGGTAGGGGTTTGTATATTGAATGATTATATGTATTTCACACCAACAAAACTCAAAATATTCCAAATCAAAAAATATTAAAGTGCAAACACAAACAATTACATAAGGGGAGTAGTTTTACAGTTGTCTCAGTTGGCGTGGGACACCATAGTTATTCTATAAAGTATATATTTAGAGAAGTATATTTGAATCCTAAGGCCCAATGGATAAGAATCTGAGTTCGATTGGCTTTGCAAGCAAATCCACCTAGGAGGCGCTAGAATGTAGGCCCAAAATGGCCACATACTTAGTAAAATTTTGTAGAATTTTGCCTAAGTGATAGAGTCATCATTCCACATACCTTGCAGTGCACTTTGAAGCGGATCTGCAATAGAAGATATGAACCTACCCAAAACTAATGAATTTTTTCATACTTGAAGCGATTCTGGGTGATTTCATTCCTGCTTCGTAATAGTGGTGGGTCTCAAATCTGCAAAAATCTATGAGGAAGGATGGCATCAACGATAAAAAATATGGATTGGTATTCTTGTGAGTGGCTAAGTATGGGAATACCCGATTATGGGAAGTTATTTTGTTTTTTAGCTCTATATTGGTGCTACCCTCAAATACGCAAAAGTTTCAAGGAAACGGTGATGTTAGCAGCGAAGAAGTATGGATTGACGATTTTAAGGACGAATGGAGTGTTTCCTTTCTGGAATGACGACAAGGCAGGACAATAGAATTATGAAGGTGTAGATTTGTGACAAGAGGTTATGTGACTAACCCTGGACCTAGAATGGTGACAAGGTAGAGTGTTTCATCCTGAAGGCTATCCAAAATGGAGGAGTTACTTCACACTATGGTAGGCCCGGATTGGTGATTACATACCAGTGCACTTGTTCTTCCTTGAATAAAATCTATAAAAGAATTAAGGAAAGGATGACATCATCAACATTCTAATGTAGATTGAAGAAGACTATGCATAATATGGTGTATTCTGAGAAACAAAGGGCGGATTCACTATTCAGCTTTCAAAGGTCCAGATTGGAGATTCTGTAGCTTCTGATTCAGGAAGATGACATCACCAAATTTTTAAAGCAAAATGGCGTTGTATCCTCCTTGCCATTTTTGATAAGCTTATGTTAGATTAAATATAAACCATACGATGAGGAGAATCTATGGTGGAGGTTGTGTTGACAAATTTTAGATGCTTAAATAACATTTCTCCATCAGGTTGGTAATATTCAGTTGGGAGACAAAGAATCAAAGTTTTTTCCAAAAAATTGAACCAGAGGTGGTTACAGATCAATGATAGCAGATGACTCCCAAGAAAAATCAATGAAAGGGCATGATTCTAAACAACCTGAACTCTAGTTTTGTCGAGTGACCAACAAGTTGCAGAGGCCCCGAGCTACCATGGCATACCATTTTTAGCAAATTTCTTGAAGGATGAACCAGTAAGCAGATGCCAACAAGATCTCTCTGCTGCACTATCAAAACAAGATCTTTGTAATGCTTCTTGATTATTTTAATTTTACAAAACTATAAGTAGAGGTCAAACCCTCATTTTTAAGGGTCGACTCTAGCGTTTTTGCCTATGCTACTATAAATATTCCTAAAAAGCTAATTAAAGGAGCATTACATTGATATTCACCTCAAATCTGTGTTCTTGTACTTAATATCAGAGGTTCAGATTCTTTAGTTGTATTTCTATAAATGTTTGAATGGTTATTTTTTGCCTAATTAATGGATTACTACCTGCTAAAGTAATTGAAATCTACTTCTGAGTTTGTTCTATATTTTTAGGGAGTGCTTTTCTATAAAATCTAGGTACTAGTAAATTTTGTTATTTGGATTATCACTATTTGGGTATTGAAACTGCTTGCTAAAATATTTCTTTGTTGTGCATTAATGAATAATTAACAATATGATTTGAGATAATTTTGGTCTAAGTATGTATCTTTGGTATGGTTTTTGGGAGATTCTTATGGTAGTGCAATGTTGTTAACCTATCTGTCCACTGTTATTCACATTTCTCTAACCCTAATCTTCTCTTACCCTAAAATTCAAACCTTAAGTGAGCATAATTGTGTCAACAACTTGTTAATTTGACAAGGAGCCAGCCTACTCTGGAGGTTGGATCGGAAACCCTTTTTTTGGTCCATCCAATGTTGAGTGTTGAGTTGTAGCTATTGGGTGCAAGTCTAGAAAAAAAATAGAAATATATACAACTGCAGTATCAAGTGAAAACTTGGTTCAATTCAGTGCTCAACAGTGATTTGTGGTAATTCCAAGATCCTTAGTATATGCAGCCACTACCTAAACTTTGTTATTACTGATGAGGCCCCCACCACCAACATGACCAAGGTTACCTTTTGTAAACCCATCAAAGTTAATTTTTACCCACTCTTTGTGAGGATGTTCTCATCTAGATAGGATCATTGCAATATTTTTATATATGAAAATGTTTTTAATACAATCCTCCAAGAGGGCTATTTTTATCCTGGCATAAACACCAATTATTCCTATGGTTTTATTTTTGAACACTCATCTATTTATTTTTAACCAAATCCCCTAGCAAATATGTGGAATGCATTTTTGTCAAATTTCTATTCCTTCCTAAGTGATATTGTTCCCAAATATTGATTAGAGAATCTGGAATGACCCAAGCAACATTAAATTATTTTAATAACATATTTAGAATACCACAAAAAATATTACAAGTCCTAAATAGGTGGTCCACACACTCATCTTATTTGTTACACAACACACAAAAAATTGGAAGCACAATCTCTCTTCTTAACATATTATATTTTGTGAGGATATTATTGAGAATGGCAGTCCAAAAAAATATAGCAAACTTAGGGATTATGTTTAGCTTTAAAATTATTTTAAGCTCGGGTTTATTTGAGGTTACTTAACCGAATACTCTATATCACAATCCTATTTTTGAATATATTATCTTTTGTGAGGATATTATTGATAATGGTAATCCAAAAAAACATAGCAACCTTAGGGATGATGTTTAGCTTCAAAGTTATTTTAAGCTAAGTTTTTTTTTAGGTTACTTTATCCAAGACTCTATATCCATCCTTCACTAAGTACTGTACTTGATGGTTTCTTCCCAAAATTATCTAATCATCCTCTAAACCTCTACCTAAATAATAACTCCTTAAAATATTTTGTAGATATTTATCCACTGGGTCTTGCATATTTTCTTGCAAGATTTTTCAATCCTAAAAAATCGTTTACCCTATGAATGTAACCATTAATTTTCTTACCATCGGTTGGTTAAATGGTATTTAATATCTTAGAAATTTCTATAGTTTGGTAAAGGATCCTCTTGAATCCAAGGTTATTTCCAAAAGCCTATTTTTCCCCCCCTCCTACTCTCTATTTTAGACCTTTCCATAGAAATTTTCTTCTATTGATAATATTTTACCAAAAAATAGACCCACATGGAGGATTATAACAACTGATAATGTCGTTTTTCTCTCTAGGTCTTTGTTTTTAATAATGTTATCCATTTCATTTATGCTCAAGTGCAAAGCCTCCAACCATGTTTAGCTATAAGATATCTATTTAGATATCTTAACTTCCTCAATCCAAGACCCCCATTCTATAAAGGTTGGCAATAGGTATCCCAGGTTACCAGTTGTATACATTTTTTGCTTTCAGTGTCATCCCATTAGAAATTTTTTTGTAGTATTTCTAAAGTATCTTCCACTTTACTTGACATCCTTAGGAAATCCATGGAGTAAATAGGGAGGCTTTGAAGCATGTGTTTAATAAGTTGTACTTTCCCCGTTGAGGATAACAAAGATCCCTTCCAGACTTGAAATTTCCTATTAAATTTATCAATAATCAGATTCTAAAGTTCATCTTTCATTTTACCTATAAAAAAAGGTAAACCAATATAGGTGATAGGGAGATTTTACTCCTTAAAACCCAACACTTTAATTATTTTATCTCTTATAATTTTCTCTGTGTTTAAAATATCTTGTTTTTTCATAATTTATTTTTTGGCCCATATTTTTTTTCTAATAATCAATGACTTTTTAAACTCCAAAGCTTCTTCCTCTGTAGCTTCCCCAAGTAGGAAAGTATCACCCAAAAATTGTTTATGGTACAAATCTTCACCAGTGGATGAATGTTTTAAACCTTTGATATTACCATCCTTTCACTTCATCTCCATATTTCTTCCTAGGGTATCTGCCATAATGATACAGATATATGGAGACAATGGATCTCTCTTCCTGATTCCTTTAGTAGAAAGAAAGAAACTAGAAGATTATCCATTGATCAAGATCAAAAAGTGGGGGTTATAAATACACATACCAACCCATGCCCTCATTTTTCACTAAAACCCATTCACTCCATTATTTTATCTAAGAAAGACCAAGAAACCCTCTCATTGGCTTTGTTCATGTCGAGCTTAAGGAAAATGCCTGACCCTTTCCTTATTTGAAGATACAATGTCGTTTCTATTGGCAATTTTGGGTACTTTGGGTACATTGCGTTTGCTCAAGTGTATAAGTTGTCATTGATGTCAAGAAGCTTTTGAAGGAATTTGTTTTGATGAAGGTTCAGCTTGACAAGTTCGAAAGAAAGCAAGTTAGAAAAGTGTCGTGATATCGCGACATGTCGTAGTTTCACGACTTAAGCAGGAGAGAGAAAGCAAGTTAGAAAACTGTCATGATATCGCGACATGTCACAGTTTTGCGACTCAAAGAGGAGAGAGAATGTTTGAGTCAAAAATGTCATGATTTCGTGACATATTGCAAGGAAGGTTGAACGGAGAAAAAAGTGTCATGATTTCATGACATGTTGCAGGAGAGAGTCTGAAAGAAAAGGTGTCGTGATTTCGTGACATAATGCAGACGAGAGAGTCTAGGAGAAAAAGTGTCACGATATCGCAACATGTCGAGTTTTTGTGACTCGAAGAAAAGAAAAGTGCTAAGGAGAAAAAGTGTCACGATTTTGCAACAATTCAAAAGACAAAGTAGAAACAAGATAAAGAGTTGCAATATTGCGACATGTAGCAAAGGGAAGAGTCTGAAATGAGGACTGTCGCAATTTCACGACAGGTTGCAAAGAAGACGTATGGAAGCTGAAAGCGTCATAATTTCATGAAATGTTGCAAAGAAAGCGTACAAAAAGTTGATAGCATCGCTATTTCGTGACAAGTTGAAGAGAAAGCAAATAGATGCAGAAAGTGTCGCATTTTTGTGATAGTTTGATATGGCAGCGTTCGATTGGAGAAAGTGTCACGATTTCATGACAAAAGCAGAGAGGAAGGCTATGAAGATAGAAGTGTCATGATATTGCGACAGAAGTGAAGTCAAAGTCTGCAGAGGCAGAAGTGTCATGATTTAGCAACAAAAGCAGAAAGGAGGTCGACAAGGGGAGAAGTGTCGCGATATCGTGACAAAAACAAAGTTGATGCTGACAAAGACAAAAGTACGATATCGCGACAAGAGCTTAGTTGAAGTCGACAAAGGCTGAAGTGTCACGATATTGCGACAAAAGCCAAAAGGAAGTGTGCAGTTGCAAAAGTGTCATGATATCGTGACATGTAGTTTCGTGACAAAAACTACAAAAGAGTTACAGAGGCAGTTGAGGCCGACAAAGTTAAATGTGAGATGACAATGATTAGGGTTTGCAGCCAACATAGTTTAGGGTTTGTAGCCAATGTAGTTTAGGGTTGTGCAGCCGACTAAGATCAAAGTTTTTGATCTTAAAAGTGTTAGTATTAAAGGAGGGCCATTTGGACAGTTGAGCGGTGATTGGAAGTGTGGTTGTTGTGCGATGTTCGTAAATAGTGCATAGAGCAAGAAGTTCGATCACCGATAGTAGAGTGCAAAATTCGATGGTAGTGTGCAAAATGCATTTCATCAAATCATTCTAAATGTGAAAGATTACAAAGGAAGTAGAGAGTGCAAAGACGGTGTAGCTGTGATTGCACAAAGAATGTAGAAGGCGTAGAGAGACCAAAGGACTGTGTTTAGTACAGATTCGAGGACAGAGTTTAGTGCAGATTTGAGGACAGAGTTTGGTGCAAATTTGAGGATAGGTTTTGTGCCAAACCAGAGACAAATATTGAGAACATATTTGTGCTAGACCTTTTGAGTGGTATTTTCACATATTTGTGAAAGTACACTCTCCTTTAGGATTTGGACTCCAAATCCCCTCTTGCAAAGAAGTCAAACAAACAACTTCTCCAAGGTCTCCGATGTATTAGCATTTGCAACTGTGTATTAGTAATCTCAAATAAAGATAATCAATTTAAATGCTTGGAACACCTTAGTGATTGCAAGTAACTGTAAACAAGGGGCAATGTTGGTTTATTTCACCAAGAAACTTTAGTGATTGTTCATTATTTTTTTAGATTTTGTAATTTTTAAATATTTATTTTAACTAAGTTAAACCTTCTGGAAAAATAAAATAAAATGAAAAGAAATGCAAAAAATTAAAAATTGAACACGTTCAGTCTGATGCTATCCTATTTCGACAAAATCGAAGATATGAGGTTTTCATGCATGCAACCTAACTTATTGGACCTACAAAACAAACACAATCCGGATAAGCTAAGTGCTGGCTCCTAAGGATTTAAATGAGATTTTCAGATTTAAGCATTTGCATGCAACAATCAAGCAAAACTTGCATCAACTACATTTACAAGCCTAAAATCTGAAAAGGGAAAATAGACATTTAATCTTGCATGCAAAAAATGACTCCTTTCTTGCCCATAAAATGCAAATTTTTGAACAATTTTGCATTAAAAATATGTCCTGTTACAATAGCAAAATCTCTGGTTTTTATCAAAACCAACAAAATGTGGAAGAAAAACACTCCACATCAGGCCCAGAACGGCTAATCACCATCAACTCTGCAACCCCACTCGTAGCAGTTTCTGACCCTTATGCCTGTCTTCGCTTGTGCCTTTAAACTTTCTGCTACGAGTCTCTACTTCACCTTGTGACGCTTTGTTTCAATTCCCAGATCGCATCATTTCATATTCCCTGCATTTTTGTTTGCTTTTATTTGACTTTATGTTTAATGTTGAAACATTGGATATTCTCTATGAATGTAATGTTTCTATAACCCCTACATGCATGCCATGTGTTCCATGCTTCTCTGCATGCTTCGTAACTGCCTCCTTGTAAATCATGACAAAAAATAGCATGTCACGATATCTCGATGTTTTTTTGCATGCAACTCTGTTCCTCTGCCTGCGCAGCAAAAATGAGACATGTGAAATCACAACGTTTTTTGGCTAGCAACCTTGTCTGCCATCATGCACAGCGAAAATGAGACATGTTGCGAAATCGCAACACTTTTCTCTTTTGCACCATCTTCTACTTTCTGTCATGAAATCACGACAATTTTTCGTTTCGTACCACTTGGCTGCTTTCTGTCGTGAAATCGTGATGCTTCTCTCTTTCAGGCTGTCTCGCTGCTTCCTGTTGCAAAATCATGACGTTTTTCATTTGGAACTGTCTTGTGGCTTTCTGTCACGAAATCGTGATGCTTTTCTATTTTAGGCTGCTCTTGTTGTATTTGGCCACGAAAACATGACATGTCGTGAAATCGCAACATAATATCCTTTTGTACCATTTCACTGCTTGGAGCCGCGAAAACGTGACCTGTCATGATATCGCGACATTTTTCTACTTCGTACCCCTTTGCTGCTTCCTGTCACGAAATCGCAACGCTTTTCATATTTGGCATGTCTTGCTGCTTCAGGTCACGAAAACGTGACATGTCGCGATTTCGCAACAATTTTTCATTCTGTATTTCTCTCTCCTCTTTGGACTGCGATTTCATAGCACGTCACAAAATCATGACAATTTTTGATCAACACCTCTTCCTACTTGCCTAGGCCGTGAAAGCTTGACATGTCGCGATATCGCGACATTTTTTCATTTCCAACAGCGACAGAGCAACACGTCGCGAAATCATGACACTTTATTTTTCTCAGCAGCGACAGAGCAACATGTCGTGAAATTGTGACAACTTTCATTTCTGGACAGTGACGGAGCGACATGTCGCGATATCACGACAACTTTTATTTCTGGGCAGCGACGGAGCGACATGTCGCGATATCGTGACAACTTTTTATTTTTGGTTGCGATGGAGCAACATGTTGTGATATCGCGACAACTTTTTATTTTCGGCCACGACGGAGCAACATGTCGTGATGTCACGACAACTTTTTATTTTTGGCCATGACGGAGCAACATGTCATGATATCGCGACAACTTTTTCCCTTCTGTGAAATTTTGGTTTTTCCTTGATTTTGAGCATCTGGGCTACTGTAGTTTTCTTTGAAAGCATGCAAAAAAGGTGGGTCCCTAATTTTGGGGTGTGTTGTGGATCAGCCACAACAAATGGCGACTCTGCTGTAAAATGCTCTTGAGCATTTTGGTGAGAACCCAATGTGAAATATACAAGCTTAGATACAGGCGTCAACATATAAATATAAACAGATACCGATAGATCAAAAATACATGAAACATCAGAATCATAAGTATCAGCTCGGTGTGTGCAATGTGTTTCATTGCCTATCATTTGAACTTGATCAACATTCCATTGTCAGTTTTACTTCTGATTTGCATGCAATGCTATGAATGATTTGTGTTGGATTTGATGCATGATGAAGATGCTAAAGACATAACAACCTGCTTTACAAAGGCTCAAACCTTCTAATATCATGAGCAAACATATTAAAGCTTTCAAACCCTCTTAGGACCAAATATATGTATACTGAATTAATTTACTAGATCCTAAAGTTGGTTATGTGTCACTACCATCTTGAACCCATGTGCAAGTGTACGTGAAATCAAAACTTTGGGGAATAGGATTCCCACCCTAAGCGAGATGGGAATTTAACCCTATCCTTACTATTATGATTTGGAGTTCATTACCTCATCTTGAACAAAATGATTTAACCAGTTATGGATGAAATTGTCAAGCTAGTCTATCCATATGAGCAGTCAGTGGTCTTGCTTTTAAACAAGACATGATGCCACGCATGAGCACTTAACCCCATAATCCCTGGCTTGGCTTCATTCATTCTTTTTATTTTATTTCTTGGACCTTTGGGATGACTACCCATCCTTTCTAGGGACATGTAGTACGATCCTTCCAATCCAAGATTTATGAAATGGGAAATATTAATTTTTTATTTCTTGGACCTTTGGGATGACTACCCATCCTTGCTATGGACATGTAGTACGATCCTTCCAATCCAATATTAAGACAAAATGGGAAATATTAGTCAATTTTATTACTTGGACATTTGGGATGACTACCCATCCTTTGCAGAGGACATGTAGTACTATCCTTCCAATCCAAGTGAAGTGGGAAAAATGGAAGTTTTGGGGAATCATATTCTCAACCTAAGCGAGATGAGAATTATGCCCTATCATTTCTACTCCATGAAGGTCAAATTAGAGCTTTGGGGAATTGGATCCTCAACCTGAGCGAGATGAGGATTTAACCCTATCCTTACTACTTTGATTTTAGGCTTTAAGCATTATGGAAGTGGTAAAAACCACCATTTTAAGGATTATGTTGCATGATAGGACATACATGAAATATTCTTTTCACCTCACCTTTTCATCCAAGTATGGTTTTGACCATTTTTCTCAAGATTCTTTTTAATGTGCATGGAATGTGCTTGGTTCAAGATAGTTTGGGCCACAGTTCCCAACCTTAGGATCCTTTTAATATATGTTATGTAATAATTCTAAGAGGATTCAACACCTTCTCAATAATTGCCCATGGAATGAAAATGTAACTAAGATGACATATATATGCAATGTGGAATATGACATGAGATATGAATGCACTGCTTCTTTTGGAATATATCATCTAATTTACCATAATGTGCAAAACTGACAACTTCATGCATCACAAGATTCAAACAATATTATTTAAATGTTTGTGTTACTTGTGGAGCTTTCTACAACACAATTCCAATGTTTCATATTCTCCTGATTTTAGGCATAAGTTGACATCTCAAATTTTATTCTTTTTTTTTTTTTAATCAAAACAAACTAAACATGTCAAATGAAATCAACCACACAACTTAAATCCTAATCCAAATAGCAATCCCAAAATGAAACTTGAAAACACAAACCCAAACCAAAACCAAAATTTATATACAATATATTACAAGATGATGCCAAGCTTGGACTACTACTTTCCTAGATCCCAAACATGATTAGAACATTTCACCAAAAATATAACATGATATGCATGCCAAATGTTGTGGGAATTCAACAAAAACAAGACTAGACCAAACAATGCAACCCACTTCAACTTTCTTCTCTCACCCCACCAATTAAATTTAATTCCATTAGTATTCTCATAGGTGAGATTCAAATTTTCAATTTGATTAGACAACGATTGATTTTCAATTTTATCATGTCTATTCTTTAAAATGCAAGTTTCATCATTCCACTCATGATTTAGAAGTAGGATTTCATTTTCAAATGTGATATATTGCCAACAAGAGCCTATTTCTAAAAGTCTTGAATTCAAATTATTTTTCAAGATTTTAAAGCAATCAAAATCAATCAAAGCTTGGCAAACATCACCAAGATTTGACATTTCATCATCAATGACATTAGCATCCAAAGGGACATCATGTAACCCATCACTTAAAATTTTTGTGGCTACTACCAAAGGTAAAGATTTCACCTTGTCACCCATACTCAACCCATCATGATTAGAATTTATCACAACTTGATGAGTGTTAGTAGCTTTTTATTTTTCTTCATTGTCTTCTTCATCATCCCACATATGTTCAAAAACACCAAAGTTAGGCACCCAATCAAACATGCGTCCATCTTTTTCAAAACAAGAGCCTAATTTTTCAAGATATGTGTCACGTGACACCTTTCCCTGATCAATGGATTGAGTTACCTCAAAATCCATATTTTCATTAGGATCATCAATAGTATCAAACCCACACCACTTAGGTTTTGTAATTTCATCATTTTGAGATGGCATTGACATAGTAGAAACAATAGGTGGATCAAGATTTTCGATTTCTTGCACCTCAAGGGGAACAAAAACAATTGATTCTCCTTATTCATCCATGGTAGTAGAATCATTATCATTCCCCAACTTTTGATGAGATTCCAACCCTTCTTCCAAAGCATTCTTAGATTGTACAGGACTTGTAACATCCTCATATGAAAGGGCAATCTTATTATCCTGCATATCAATAGGCACACAAATTTCATTAGCAGTTTTGGAGTGAGCATACTCTTCCCTAGAATCATGATGATCATCTTTCAAAATCAAATTGTGATGCTCAACTATTTCTTCATCATCCTTTAATTCATCAACATGTTTCTCATCAAATTTATCTTCACCTTCCTTAGATGGTTCAATTACTTCCAAAATTGGGTTATTGCTTGTATTCAAATTGATAAGGCCATCATAATCCACATGTGTAACCCATGATTCAAGTTTAACATAATTTGGAAGGTGTGAATTTTATTGGCCATTATCTTCAACAATGTCATCTGAAACAGATTCATCCTTGTAGAATTCATCTTTTGGCGAGTCAAGGGTTCCCAATTCGTCACATGTTTCAATACTAGTTGGATCTAGTACTCCTCCCTTGCCTAAAATCATATTATTATGAAAATCATTGAAATTGATTTTAGAAACATCTTTTGAATCAAGATGAGTATTTTGAAGTTGATTCATACTTAAGAAATATGGTTGATCTTGCATAGTAGGTTGAGGATTTTGAAATTGATTGAAACTTGGGAATGATTGTTGATTCTGAAATTGATTCAAACTTGAACTCGGTTGAGGTGGAAAAATCATTGGGTGGGTAAAGGAGGTATTTAATGATTGAAAATTATATGATCCAAAAACCACACCATAATTTTGACAACTTAATTGTTGCTCAATTGACATTGCTTGAGTATAGGCTTGTGACAAAGATGTGATTAGAGGCATCCCTCGCAAATATGTGGAAGTGAGTGGGTCAAGAGCATTGACATATATTTGGAGAGCCACTTCTTCTTGCAGAACATAAAATGTCACTAATTTAGTATATAATCCAAAGAACCTTTCAGAAAATGACTTCACATTTTCTCTTGGTCCTTTTTTAATAGTGAAAAACTGCTCATACATACGGATTGGGTCAACTTGCTTTTTGTTGAATTGATTAAGAAATGCTGCCTCTAGTTGAGCCCAAGAAGTGATAGATCCTAAAGGTAGACTTGTAAACCAATCATATGCCACTTTTTCCAAGGTGTACAAGAACATTTTACAAGCAACATCATCATACCAACTTGTTAAGTGATTCACACAGAATTTGAATGCTCGAATGTGTTCTTCTGCAGTATTTGTCCCGTTAGAAAAAAAACAAGGAAGACATCCCTCGACACCAATGGGAAAATAATGTTGAACTCCCAATATGTTCAATGGGCTACCTGCCATCCATGGTGTAAACATAGCCATTAGTGAATCTTAAAGAATATAACTTTATTTTATTTTTTTTAAATTAAATTAAATCACATTATTCCTGTATGAACAATCAAAGCGTTAGACCAGTGCATAGCAATTCATGTCCTCCTTTTAATAGTACAAATTTGTATTGTTAAAAGAGGGCTAAAGATAATAACTAATAGGGCATGAAATATTCAAAATTTAAATCCCTATAGCATTTAAATCAATCTGAAATAAACTGGTTCAGTCCCTCCTTCTAGCGCCAAAATGTTGAGTGGTGTTAGAGGAGGCCGAAGATGCTAATCAAATGGACTTGAAATATTTAGCAATGTAAAGCTCTTAAACAATTATAAACCTGTAGCATCTAAAATCACGATAAAATAAACCTTTTCATGCCCTCCTTCTAGTGCCAAAATGTTGAGTGGTATTTTCACACATTTGTGAAAGTACACTCTCCTTTAGGATTTGGACTCCAAATCCCCTCTTGCAAAGAAGTCAAACAAAAAAACTTCTCCAAGGTCTCTGCTGTATTAGCATTTGCAACTGTGTATTAGTAATCTCAAATAAAGATAATCAATTTAAATGCTTGGAACACCTTAGTGATTGCAAGTAACTGTAAACAAGGGGCAATGTTGGTTTATTTCACCAAGAAACTTTAGTGATTGTTCATTTTTTTTTTAGCTTTTGTAATTTTTAAATATTTATTTTAACTAAGTTAAACCTTCTGGAAAAATAAAATAAAATAAAATGAAATGCAGAAAATTAAAAATTGAACACGTTTAGTCTGATGCTATCCTATTTCGACAAAACCAAAGATATGAGGTTTTCATACATGCAACCTAACTTATTGGACCTGCAAAACAAACACAATCTGGATAAGCTAAGTGCTGGCTCCTAAGGATTTAAATGAGATTTTCAGATTTAAGCATTCGCATGCAGCAATTAAGCAAAACTTGCATCAACTATATTTACAAGCCTAAAATCTGAAAAGGGAAAATAAACATTTAATCTTGCATGCAGAAAATGACTCCTTTCTTGCCCATAAAATGCAAATTTCTAAACAATTCTGCATTAAAAATATGTCCTGTTACAATAGTAGAATCTCTGGTTTTTCTCAAAACCAGCAAAAGGTGGAAGAAAAACACTCCACAACAGGCCCAGAATGGCTAATCACCATCAAATCTGCAACCTCGCTCATAGCGGTTTCTGACCCTTGTGCCTATCTTCGCTTGTGCCTTTAAAATTTCTGCTATGGCTCTCTACTTCGCCTTGTGACGCTTCATTTCAATTCCCAGATCGCATCGTTTTGTATTCCCCGCATTTTCGTTTGCTTTTTTTGACTTTATGTTTAATGCCGAAACATTGGATATTCTCTATGAATGTAACGTTTCTGTAACCCCTACATGCATGCCACGTGTTCCGCGCTTCTCTGCATGCTTCGTAACTGCCTCCTTGTAAATCGCGACAAAAAATAGCATGTCGTGATATCGCGACATTTTTTTGCATGCAACTCTGTTCCTCTGCCTGCACAGTGAAAATGAGACATGTCGCAAAATCATGACATTTTTCGGCCAACAGCCTTGTCCGCCATCATGCACAGCGAAAATGAGACATGTCGTGAAATCGCGACACTTTTCTCTTTTGCACCATCTTCTACTTTCTATCGTGAAATCATGACAATTTTTTGTTTCGCACCACTTGGCTGCTTTCTGTCGTGAAATCGTGATGCTTTTCTCTTTTAGGCTGTCTCACTGCTTCCTGTCGTGAAATCGTGACGTTTTTCATTTGGAACTGTCTTGCGGCTTTCTGTCGCGAAATCATGACGCTTTTCTATTTCGGGCTGCTCTTGCTGTATTTGGCCGCGAAAACGTGACATGTCACGAAATCGCAACATATTTTCCTTCCATACCATTTCGCTTCTTGGAGCCATGAAAACGTGACCTGTCGTGATATCGCGATGTTTTTCTGCTTTGTACCCCTTTGCTGCTTCCTGTCGCGAAATCGTGACACTTTTCATCTTTGGCATGTCTTGCTGCTTCAGGTCGCAAAAATGTGACATGTCACGATTTTGCGACAATTTTCCATTCTGTCTTTCTCTCTCCTCTTTTTACTGCGATTTCACAGCACGTCGCAAAATCATGACAATTTTTGATCAACACATCTTCCTGCTTGCCTGGGCCATGAAAACTTGACATGTCGTGATATCGCGATATTTTTTCATTTCCAACAGTGACAGAGCAACACGTCGCGAAATCGCGACACTTTATTTTTCTCAACAGCGACAGAGCAACATGTCATGAAATCGTGACAAATTTCATTTCTGGGCAATGACGGAGCGACATGTCATGATATCACGACAACTTTTATTTCTGGGCAGCGACGGAGTGACATGTCGTGATATCGCGACAACTTTTTATTTTCGGCTGCAACGGAGAAATATGTCACGATATCGTGACAACTTTTTATTTTCGACTG
Organism: Wollemia nobilis; assembly: GCA_028583015.1. NCBI lineage: Eukaryota > Viridiplantae > Streptophyta > Pinopsida > Araucariales > Araucariaceae > Wollemia > Wollemia nobilis. The sequence goes on along the minus strand of JAQPPZ010002712.1, from coordinate 2,710,472 downwards.
CGATGGAGCAACATGTCGTGATATTGTGACAACTTTTTCCCTTCAGTGAAATTTTGGTTTTTCCTTGATTTTGAGCATCTGGGCTACTGTAGTTTTCTTTGAAAGCATGCAAAAAAGGTGGGTCCCCAAATTTGGGGTGTGTTGTGGATTAGCCACAACAAGACCGAAGGACTGTGTTTAGTACATATTTGAGACAGATATTTGGAGGTGACAAAGTTGAAGACAGATCTCCAGCTAGAGCAGGGAAGACAAGTGTCTTCTGTCGATAGAGTTCCATTTGCTAAGGGTAGTGGAGGCAAAGGTCTTCTAGAGGATCACCAGCCTGAGTAGAGTTAGGAGATTGGTGTCTCCTGTGGATAGAGATCCATGAAATTTGATAAGGGGAAGGTATCTCCTTTGAGACGAGGCTCATAAACATTGTAATTGGGAAGGATTCCCAAAGAACCTTGAGATAAATTTTTAGAGAAAATTTTTTGTGGATGTAGCCCAACCATTTTGGGTGAACCATGTTAAAAATGGGTCTTCAATGTGTGATGCTTTCTATCTTGATTAATGTTGTATTGATGCCACTGCTATCTAAAGTTAAAATTATTAATTGGTTAAGTCTTATACTGTTCACCCCCCCTCTTAGTATAAGCTTGTGTTCTTCAATTGGTATCAGAGTAGGTCTCTCCAGAAAGAGCCTAACAACTTGGAGAAGGATCTATTAGAGGAACATACAGATTCAGAAAGAGATGAAGAGGGTGAGTTCGATCTCAAAGGTGAATTCTTCTTGGCTCTATGAAAGCTTGAGAAATTTAGGGAAGAGAATTATGTTCTCAAGTATCAATGTCAGGAAGAAGAGATAGCAAGATCAAATTTGTCTCAAAGTGTTATAGACTTCAAAATTATAGCTGAAGAAGGGAAGAAGATTGAACAGGTTCTGACAGAGGCTCTAAAAAGAAAGGAAGTTGATTGAGAGAAACTAGAAGAAGAGGTTATGTCTCTTAGAGTGAAGTTGGAATAGTTGACTCTCAGATAGAATAGTCCGTGTGAAAATCAAAAGAAGGATGGTATCACCATTTATGAAATAGGGTCTTCAAGAAAGATCAATCTTCATCCTAAAGAACGGTGGATTCCAGTTGGCTACAAGAAGAACAACCGTCCAAGGCATCAAAACAGGTTACATAATACTTTCCATAGCTATTGTTTTTCTTGCAAGAAATTTGGTCACAAAGCTATGCATTGCAATAAGTCTTTGAATAGCCATAGTAAGGAAAATGTTAACTCTTTTGCACCTCTTATGAATAAAAATATCATGTGTTACAAGTGCAAGAATTTTGGGCATATAGCAAGGATGTGCAGTTTGGATAGATCTAGCCTTGAGTTCACTAAAAAGAGAAATGAGATCAAATATAAGTCAATGATAGTTAAAACTGCTTTTCATGCTCAAGACAAAGTAGAAAAATGGTATCTTGATAGTGGTTGTTCAAAACATATGACTGGTGAAAAGGAAAAGTTTTTGGTCCTAAAAAAAACAAACAGAGGAACAGTCAGTTTTGGAGATAACAGGTCAGCTAAAATCTATGGTAAAGGGACTCTTAGTTTGGATGGGAAATCCAAAACAGAAAATGTGCTTTATGTAGAAGGCCTAAGACATAATATTCTAAGTGTGAGTCAACTTTGTGATCAAGGGAACATAGTATCTTTCTTTTCAGATATATGTGAGATAAGTAAAGAAAAAAATGGAAAACTCATTGCGAGTGCTACAAGGACTCCAAACAATATTTACATGCTAAGCGAAATAAAAAAGGAAAAGTGTTTTCTAACTCAAGAAGATGAGAGTTGGTTATGGCATAAAATATTGAGGCATTTTCTTGTCAATATTAGTAACAAGGAAGAAGTTGGAGACTTGCCCAAAATACAAAGGCCCCATAACATCGTTTGCGGTCCTTGTCAACATGGAAAACAGACAAGAACCAGTTCTAAATCAAAAGGGTATACTTCTTCAAAACCATTGGATCTTATTCATACTGATTTATGTGGCCCTACTAGAACTTAGAGCATTCAGGGAGAAAGCTACTTCATGCTATTTATAGATGATTATTCTAGAATGACTTGGGTTACTTTTCTCAAAGAAAAATCTGAAGCTTTTGAAAAATTTAAAGCTTTCAAAGAAATGATTGAAAATGAGATTGAAAAGAGAATCAAATGCTTAAGATCAAATAGATGAGGAGAGTTCACTTCAAATGAATTTGTGGAATACTGTGAGCAACAAGGAATCAAAATAGAATATTCAAGAAGAAGAACTCCTCAACAAAATGGAGTAGTTGAAAGGAAAAACAGAACTATTGAAAATATGGCTAGAGCTATGTTAAATGAGTCAAAACTTTTAGATGGATTTTGGAAAGAGGCAGTTAGTACAACAGTCTACATTATCACCAGGGCCCAACTTAGAGTCAATCATCATAAAACTCCTTATGAGTTGTGGAAAGGAAGACCAACTACAGTAAAATACTTCAAAGTGTTTGGGAGTAAGTGCTTCATCAGAAGGGAAGATCAAAATTTGGGTAAGTTTGATCCTAGGTGTGATGAGGGAATATTTCTTGGATATTCCAGCAGAAGCAAGGCCTACATATGCTTCAACAAAAGAACTCATACGGTTGTAAAGAGCATAAATGTAACAGTTGATGAAAAGACAGGGATAAGAGAACCAGTCAAGGAACTCAGTGATGAAATTTTTCAAGAAGAATTCAGAGAGGTTTCAGATGAAGAAGAAGAAAGACAACAACTGCTTCCCAAAACTCCTTCACGATATGTTCAAAAACATCATCCCAAAAATTTGATCATTGGTGATCCAAATAGCAGGCAAACAAGAAGAAGAGTCATTTCTTCACATGATTCTACAAATGTTTCATTATTATCTCAGATTGAGCCAAAAGATTTCAAGGAAGCATGTGTAGATAAGTTTTGGGTAAAAGCAATGGATGAAGAGCTAAATCAAATAGAGAAAAGTGAAACTTGGGATTTGGTTCCAAGACCTAAGGACAAGAATGTCATTTGCACAAAATGGATATTCAGAAATAAACTCAATGAGGATGGAAAAATTGTCAGAAACAAAGCTAGGTTAGTCTGCAAAGGTTATGCTCAAGTAGAAGGTGTTGATTTCGAAGAGACGTTTGCTCCTATTGCTCGTCTTGAAGCTATCAGAATGTTTTTGGCACTTTAAAGCTTCAAATCATTCAAGGTATATCAAATGGATGTAAAGTCAGCTTTTCTAAATGGTGTGTTGGTAGAAGAAGTCTACATAGAACAACCAGAAGGAGTGTCTCTCTCAAAACATTCAGACTATGTGTGTAAACTAAAAAAGGCCTTGTATGGGTTAAAGCAAGCACCAAGGGCTTGGTACTCAAGACTTGATAGTTATCTTCATGACAAGGCTTCAGGAAAGGCGTGTCAGATAGCAATTTGTATATTAAATATGAAGATGATGATATTTTGATTATGGTTGTCTATGTTGATGATATTATTTTTGGGGGAAATAAGACTCAGATGTGCAAAGATTTTGCTAACACCATGCATAAGGAATTTGAGATGTCTATGATTGGAGAGCTATCATTCTTTTTAGGTCTTCAGATTGCTCAATCAAAATATGGTGTATTTCTCTCTCAAGGGAAGTATATCAAAAAGATGTTGAAGAAATTTGGGATGATGGACAACAAACCAGTATGTACTCCAATGATTACAGGGTGCAAGATGAGTAAGGATGATGAATCTCCAGTGGTAGATCAAAAGTTGCATAGATCAATGATTGGCGCTTTATTATATGTTACAGCTACTGCACCGGATATCATGCAAGCAGTTGGGTTAGTAGCAATATTTCAGGCAACTCCAAAATATTCTCATGTTATAGCAGTTAAAAGGATATTCAGATATCTGAAGGGCACTATGGACCTTGGGCTTTGGTATCCCAAAGGTGATGATTTCACCCTCATGGCATATATAGATGCAGATTGGGCAGGCAGTACTGATGACAGGAAAAACACTAGTGGTGGAGCATTCTTTCTGGGAAAGAGTTTGGTTTCTTGGCTAAGTAAGAAACAACCTTCAATTTCCTTATCCACAGCAGAGGCTGAATACATAGCAGCAGTGGCTGGGTGTACTCAGGTTTTATAGATGAAAACCATCTTGGAGGATTTCAAAGTCAGGCATGAACAACCCATATCCATACTTTGTGATAATACAAGTGCCATAAGTATTTTAAAAAATCTAGTAATGCACTCAAGGACAAAGCATATTTCCATCAAGTATCACTTTCTAAGGGAGAAAGTGCAAGACAAGCAGGTCAAGCTAGAGTATGTGTCTACTAAAGAGCAGATTGTAGATATCTTCACCAAACCTCTTCCAAGAGATACGTTTGAGTATCTAAGGGAGAAATTGGGAGTCTTAATCCCACCCCAGAATTAATCACCTCATCAGGAGGTGGGGGAGGGACTAAGCTAAGAGGCTCATTCTTGGTCCCGATCCCCAAAGGTGACCCTTTGCCATTGATGACAAAGGGGGAGAGATATGAGTAAGGGGGAGAGCTTCAAGTGAAGAGGAAAGCTTCAAGTCAGGGGAAGCAAAACTTCAAAGGAATATTCTCGCTTGTGGGCACGATTTCTCACCGTTAGCACAGCTTGGTTTCAGTTTTGGCTCTTGAGACGTGTTTTCAGTAAAGGTTTGCCATCAATGACAAAGGGGAAGATTGTTGGCAATTTTGGGTACTTTGGGTACATTGCATTTGCTCAAGTGTATAAGTTATCATTGATGTCAAGAAGCTTTTGAAGGAATTTGTTTTGATGAAGGTTTGGCTTGACAGGTTTGAAAGAAAGCAAGTTAGAAAAGTGTCGCGACATGTCGTAGTTTCGTGACTTAAGTAGGAGAGAGAAAGTAAGTTAGAAAAGTGTCACGATATCGCGACATGTCACAGTTTCACGACTCAAAGAGGAGAGAGAATGTTCAAGTCAGAAATGTCACGATTTTGTGACATATTGCAAGGAAGGTTGAACGAACCAAAAAGTGTCACGATTTTGCGACATGTTGCAAGAGAGAGAGTCTGAAATAAAAAGTGTCGCAATTTCGTGACATAATGCAGGGGAGAGAGTCCAGGAGAAAAAGTGTCGCGATATCGCGACATGTCGGGTTTTCACGACCCGAAGAAAAGAAAAGCACTAAGGAGAAAAAGTGTCGTGATTTTGCGACATGTTAGAAGACAAAGTGGAAACAAGATAAAGTGTCACGATTTAGTGACATGCAGCAAAGGGAAGAGTCTGAAATGAGAACTGTCGTGATTTCATGATAGGTTGCAAAGAAGACGTACGAAAGCTGAAAGCATCGCGATTTCACGACAGGTTGCAAAGAAAGTGTATGGAAAGTTGATAGCATCACGATTTCATGACAGGTTGAAGAGAAATCAAACAAATGCAAAAAGTGTCACGTTTTCATGACAGTTTGAGATGGCAGCGTTTGGTTGGAGAAAGTGTCATGATTTCATGACAAAAGCAGAGAGGAAGGCTATGAAGACAGAAGTGTCATGATATCACGATAGAAGTGAAGTCGAAGTCTGTAGAGGCAGAAGTGTCATGATTTTGCGACAAAATCAAAAATGAGGTCAAAATCAGAAATGAGGTCGACGAAGGGAGAAGTGTCGTGATATCATGACAAAAGAAAAGTTGATGCTGAAAAAGACAAAAGTGTCGCAATATCGTGACAAGAGCTTTGTTGAAGTCAACAAAGGCTGAAGTGTCACGATATCGCGACAAAAGCCAAAAGGAAGTGTGTGGTTGCAAAAGTGTCACGATATCGTGACATGTTGTAGTTTCATGGCAAAAACTATAGAAGAGTTACAGAGGCAGTTGAGGCCGACAAAGTTAAATGTGAGCCAACGATGATTAGGGTTTGCAGCCGATGTAGTTTAGGGTTGTGCAACCGACTAAGATCAAAGTTTTTGATCTTAAAAGTGTTAGTATAAAAGGAGGGCTGTTTGGAGAGTTGAGCGATGATTAGAAGTGTGGTTGTTGTGCGACGTTCGCAAATAGTGCGCAGAGCAAGAAGTTCGATCATCGAGAGCAGAGTGCAAAATTCGATGGTAGTGTGCATAATGCATTTTGTCAAATCATTCTAAATGTGAAATATCGCAAAGGAAGTAGAGAGTGCGAATACGGTGCAGCTATGATTGCGTAAAGAATGCAGAAGGCATAGAGAGACCAAAGGACTGTATTTAGTATAGATTCAAGGACAGAGTTTAGTGTAGATTCGAGGACATATTTTGGTGCAAATTTGAGGATAGGTTTGTGCCAGACCAAAGATAGATATTGAGGACAGATTTGTGCTAGACCGAAGGACTGTGTTTAGTACATATTTGAGACAGAGCTTTGGAGGTGACAAAGTTGAAGACATAGATCTCCAGCCAGAGCAGGGAAGACAGGTGTCTTCTATGGATAGATTTCCATTTGCTAAGGGCAGTGGAGGCAGAGGTCTTCTAGAGGATCACCAGCCTGAGCAGAGTTAGGAGATTGGTGTCTCCTGTGGATAGAGATCCATGAACTTTGATAAGGGGAAGGTATCTCCTTTGAGCCGAGGCTCATAAACATTGTAATTGGGAAGGATTCCCAAAGAACTTTGAGATAACTTTTTAGAGAAAAGTTTTTTTGGATGTAGCCCAACCATTTTGGGTGAACCACGTTAAAAATGGGTCTTCAATATGTGATGCTTTCTGTCTTGATTAATGTTGTATTTATGCCACTGCTATCTAAAGTTAAAATTATTAATTGGTTAAGTCTTATACTTTTCACCCCCCCTCTTAGTATAAGCTTGTGTTCTTCAATTTCATAAATGGTAATGATGCTTTTAGTAATCTACCTACCTACCTCATAACCTCATTGATCTTCATTAATGATTGAGGGGATTATTGTTTTCAACCGATTGGCCAACACTTTAGGAATTTTTTTGTAAATTGTATTACATAAGATAATTGGTCTAAAGTACTACAATTTATTCACTCCATATTTCTTGGGAATCAGAGCAAGGAAGGTTTTATTCCATTATTTCGACAAATTATTATATTCCTACACTTCTTGGATTGCATTGACTACATATTCTCCAATAATATCCCAATTATGTTGAAAAAACCCAGTGGGAAACCTTCCAACCTCAAAGCATTGGATGCTCCCATAGAGAACATGACTCTTTTAATTTCCTCCTTAAAGATTACCTTGCATAGATGTTCATTCATGCTATCATTAACTCCTTTGGAAACATTTTTAATGAAGCTTTCTATTTCCATGTTGTACTGTATTTTTATTTGCTAAGAAGGTTCTAAAAGAAAGTAATGGCTATATTTATAATATAATTTAAATATTCATAATTTATTCCATTATCCCCCATAAGGTAGAGGATTTTATTGCTATTCCTACGTTTCATAGTCAAAATATGGAAGAATTTAGTATTTTTGTCACCTTCCTTAAACCACAATATTTTGGATTTCTATTTCCAATGAATTTCCTCTTGGGAAATGGTATTATGATACTCCGTGAGGAGTTTTTTTTCCTTTCCATGCCAATTTGGTTTTCAAAATTCCCTCTCAAATTTTCTTCTATATCTTGGATATCATTTTTAAGCTATTTTTTTCTTAAATTGATGTTACCAAAAACCTCTTTATTCCAAATTTTGATTCAATACTTGATGTTTTTTAATTTATAGTTAACTTTGTACATAGCTGATCCTTGAACCTCCTCCTCCACCAAACTTTAATTTTATTTGTAATTTCTGGGTGCATATTCCTCATGAGCTCATACCTAAAGTATGCTCCCCCTTGCTTCTCCTTCTTTTCCATATCTAGAATAAGGGTATTGTGATCTGATCCTATTATGGGCATAAATGTAAGTCTATGAATACTAACTATACTTAGCCAAATATCAAAAATAAGAACTCTATTCAAGTACCTTTTAATGTGATTATCCCCCATCCTTCTGTTTGTCCATGTAAACTTAACTTTACACATATATAGGTCAATAAGCTTATTATTTTGAATAAAATCATTGAAATTTTGCATACCTTAAGTGATGTTAATCCTTCCTCCACTTTTGTCCTATGTTCTTAATACTGTATTGAAGTCACCAAAAACCATCCAATGCAAATTAATGAAAATACTCCTACAAAAAAAAAGCTTATTCTATAGTTAGAATCTTTCACAGTCATAATTTTTAGCATAAACCCCTATCATTACCCAATAAAAGTTAGTTTTTTGTTCTTCAATTTAACTATGCAGAATCTCTCTTCTTGATCAGTTAAAGTTCCTTCAAAATTCATTTTGTCCCAAAAGATGTAAATACCTTTAGCAGTACCTTGTTATGGGTTTATGATCCATTCAACATTCGGCCAAACCTATTTTTTGAATAATGTCAAGTTTTTTGGTGTTAATTTTAGATTCTTGAAGATAAACAATATAAAGTTTTAATTTTATGAGTAGATTTCTAACAATTCTTATTTTCCAAGGGAATTTAGCCTTCACACATTCCAAGAAAGGATTTTCATTTTTTGGTTTTGTTTAATGGGATTTTACCCTTAACCATCCATTCTTCATTTGGATCTAATTCTTGTCCCCTATTCTTTGGTACATTTTGTTCTTATTATTTTGGGTGTCTTCCTTACTTTATTTTCCCATAATTGTTTGTATTCTTTTCAATTTTTGTATGTCTTCCAAGATTATCATTCTCTCCCATTTGGTTACATCTCATCAAAGATTATTTTGCTATTAATTGAGTTGTTTTACCCAAATCTAGTCTTTTGATGAATCTTGTTTGCATACCCTCCTTAATATGATTTGAATTTTCTATCAAGCTTAGATCCTTTTGTTCCTCAAATTGTTTATTTTGGTTCTTCAAATTTAAAACTTGATCTAATTCCTGCCATCCCTCTATTTATTTGATTTTAAAACCACAAACTCCTTCAATTTGATCCTTCTCCTATTCTTATTGCATTTGAGTAGATGGGGTATCCTCTACCATTTTAGCATCATCTACTAAGATTTCATCTTTGACTTTTGAATTACTATTTACATTCTCTGTGTTAATTGAATTCACATTCTGTTATTGTGTATTGATATTTAGATTTATATGATTTTCAATATTTTTTTTTTATTCTTATGGTTACCTTATTCATAATTATTTCCTTTTATTGATTGATACAATTCTCTTGTTGATTAATGTTATTTCCAAAACCTCTAAAGTTTTATTTCTCATTATGTTCTTCATCTGCTTGTTGGTTTAGCTCTTCACATTTACTTGCATACTCTATTGTCTTATTAGGATTCTATTGTTCTTCCTTGTGTTGTATAGAACATCCATTACTAATTTTACTTTCTACCTCTTCATTTACCTCCTGGTGAATTTCTTGATATTGTTCCTTTTCTTATGCCCTTTCTTGTGGGCTAGAAGTTTCCTTTTCTATGCTTGTAATCCTCTAGTTTATTTATTTCTCATTTTTTTACCACTTCTTAGTAAATTTGGGTTGTCTTTGTAGATAACATTTCCCCTCCACATATTCAAACACTTTGCATTGCTTACGGTATACCAGAAAATTTTCATATTCAACTTTTTATTCCCATTTCCTAAGCATCAATTTGATACCCACATTTTCCATTTTATCTTGTTCTAGATCCATGTTAACGTGGACTCTTGCACACAATATTATTGTTTTATTGTGGGTGGATGGATCCATGGTTATAAAATATCCAATTTGTGTTGATAGGCCCTTAATAATTTGATCATCCCAGTATTCTATAGGTATATCTGGGAACCCAATCCATATGGGAACTAAAAAACATTCTTCCTTTTGAGGGTTGAAGTCTTGATGCCAATATTTTATGAAAATTGATCTTTTCCCAAAGAAAAATAGACCTCATGATAAGGCTACTGCTAGATCCTCCTTAATATTGAACTAGATTAAGAAGTATCCCTTTGATAGACCAATAACATTCATCGAAACCTTTGTTTGAATTTTAGAATGAATGCATCTCCTAAGCACATCTAAATTTTGTATGGGTCCTAAAAATTTGCTTACCATGCTAAAATCATTATCCCTCAATATTTTTTTGGTTAAGGAGTTTGAAGAACACAATATTATATTGAAAGGGGAGGGTGAATAGTATAAGACCACTTTTTAATTTTCTTTCCAAATCAATATTATGCAATTTTTAGATAGCAATATCAAAAACAGTAATCAAAGCAATGCACAAATCGCAACACACAATAGAGACACCAATTTAACGTGGTTCACCCAATGTGGGTTACATCCATAGAGAAAATATTTCACTAAATTTTCTCAATCAATATCTTGGGAATCCTTTCCCTATTACAATGTTTATGGACCTCTATCCAAAGGAGATGTTGATCCCCTAAATTAGGTTCATGGATCTCTATCCATAGGAGAACTTCTTCTCCTCTACTTTGGCTAGTGCTCCTCTAGAAGACTACTGCCTCCACTACACTAGCTTGTGTATCTCTCTGCACTCAAGACTCTTATCCCCACTTAGAATACCTATCCTCATTGCCCTAGATTATGGATCTATATACACTAGAGACTACTATCCTCTCTACCTGTCACCTCCAAAGCTTTGTCTCAAATATTCACTAAACTCAGTCCTTTGATCTAGAACAAATATGCTCAACAAGTCCACTCAGCAGGGTTATGCATAGTGGTGAATATTCGCCAATTGGGAAAATATTAGAATTTTTAATATTAAAAATTGGTGAATATGAGGACCCTCGACGTTGACCCATTCGTCTAAAATTTTTAGGACCAATGTTTTTCGTAGGGTGGGTAAATTCACCACTATGGTAAATTCACCCATATTTGTACTCGTTGGAAAGATCTTTTTGATCCTGATCTAATGGTAGTGTTTTTATGAAGTTATAAGGTGATTTAATAAGTCAAAAGTTATCCCAAATATGACCTTAATTTTTAGGGATTCAAATACCCCAAATTTTGGTGTGAAGATGATTAATTTGATTTACTTTAAATTTGCCATGATTCACCTTGATTTTCATTAGGATTCGACATTTTTGTACAAGTACATTTTGAGTCCAACCCCTTATTCATAACCCTACCACTCAAAACTTGCTAAATCTACTCAACAAGTCCACTCATAACTTGCTCAAATATGCTCAACAAGTCCACTCAAAACATGCTCAAATCTACTCAAAAAATCCACTCAAAACTTGCTCAAATATGCTCAAAAAGTCCACTCAGAACTTGCTCAAATCTGCTCAACAAGTCCACTCAGAACTTGCTCAAATCTCCTCAATAAGTCCACTTAGAACTTGTCCAATCTGCTCAAAAAGTCCACACAGAACTTGCTTAAATATTCTCAACAAGATCACTCAAAACTTGTACAAATCTTATCAACAAGCTTACTCATAACTTGTCCAAATCTGCTTAATAACTCCACATATAACTTGCTCAAATCTGCTCAACAAGTCCACTCAGAACTTTTCCAATCTACTCAACAAGTCCACAAAAAACTTGCTCAAATATGCTAAACTCAGACTTGTCCAAATTTGCTCAACAAACTTACCCAGAACTTGTCCAAATCTTCTCAATATGTCCACATAGAACTTATCCAACTCTATATTGTAAGATTCCACAAAAATCTCAAAATAAGTCCACAAGTCTTCTCAAAGACTTACATCAAATCTGCTTAACAAGTCCACAAATAACTTGTCCAATCTCATAAAAGCATAAAGAGAATTGTTAGAGACTCAATATGTTCTACACTCAATGCTTAATCACTTTCTCAACTCAGATCAGAATATAGATTAGTTTATTTTATGGAACTTGAAAAATCACTTCACACATTCACTTGACTAGGCTCAATCAACTCTACTCAACCAGTCACTCATTGAAACACTTATTTCTCACAAACCCTAGTCCAATCATATAACCACCAAATCAAAATATTCCCAACAATGCTCAACAACAAATCTCACATAACAATGATACTCATGTTCTATTCAAAACATAGTTCAAGTTCTTTGTACAACAACTCACTTCAACAACAATGCTTATAAAACAATCTTCACATAACAATGATACTCATGATCTTTTCAAAACTCTAACTCAAGTTCTTCACACAACCAATGGCTTCAACAACAATGCTTATCAAACAAGATTTAAAAAAAACTCTTTACTTCATAAAACCTTGAAGCATTAACTCAAACACTCTCAAACGAAAACACTAATCAAGTCCTTTTCACTCCAAACTTATTTTCCAGAAAACTAATCAATCAACTCAACTTATGGAAGAATGTGCTCATACCCTTTTATTGAAGATGAAGGGATCTCATAAATATGTCACAACCACAAACACTTCTATGCCAAGATCAAATAGGTTAGAAGATAAATATTTCTCACAATATAATGTAAATACTCAATTACACCTTATCACTTCAACTTAAAAAAAAAACCATCAATAGACATAAAATATTTATCCAATAACACCTTATAAACTCCCAACTAAAGTAAACTTAACATCCACCAAAAATTAAATCAAACCTCTTTGATTTAAGTTAATGGCAAGAGAAACTTTGATAAAAATAAAATCTACTTTCTTTATAATTCCAATGATATAAATCACTCATCAATAACACAACCTCTCATTAACCCTTATTACTCCACAATAATAAAAATCAATTGTCAAATGAACAACCTTTCACAAACCCTTATTACTCCAAAATAATATAAATTAAAATAATAAACTTTTCACAAACCCTTATAACTCTACAAAAAACCTTAGGCAAATAAATATTTTAATCATCAAAAAATTACCTTTGCAAATGGTGGATTTAGAACCCTCAAATTCTGCCTCCGCAAGTGCTCTAGCAATGGATTTTATCGTCACATGTGCTAGACGCATGGTTAAGATCCTAAGTGCTCTTTGTCCCCTTTGTCTTTGGGTGGCATGCAAAAACCAAGGCACGTGCAAAAAGAAACTTCCCTTGGCACTCAAGACACACCACTCCATGTGAATCGATCATGTGCCTCTCAACTCCCAACGCCTTAGCAAAACATGCACTGCCAATGGACCACTTTGTCCTTAATGTTTCAAACAATCTGCATTCTCTCTTATCTCTTCTACCTGGTGTTAAATACAAGCAAAATTCTTGTCTTCTTCCTCAACAAATAACAAATGCATGAAAATATTTCACTATGTCGCATGTAAAAAATAATGTCGAGGGATAAGTTTCAAATGCCTCTTTGGCATTTATTTATACACAAAAATCCCTTTGCTTCTTAAACGTTGGCACTCCTACTTTTTATGACATCGGCGCTCTTGCTTTTATAATTTTTAAACTATTTAAATTCTAAGGAATTTAAATTTTATAAATTATATTTATAAACTTTAGCTTTAAAGAGATTAAAGCCTTCCTTGGGTTTAAACTTAAACCTTTAACTTGTAAACTATTCTACCACCATGGGTCTTTTAAAAAATTAATTGCCATCTCAATGTGTGAGGGGATTTTTATATCCTCATAACGATTTTAATAAAACCATTTAATCTTCCACCATGGGTTTACCATAAACCCTCATAAAATATTATTTTACCAATTTTCTCTTCAACTCTTTGCATTGTTCCTGGTGCTATGGATGGTGTGCTCCATGGTATTAATGATGACTTTTCACCTTAATATCAATGACAACTAAATGAACCCAAAATGTCCAACAATATCTCCCTTTTTCATTGATGGTAACCCAATTTTATTTTACTAAAAACTTGACCTTTCCTTTGTTCTCCTCCCCCTGGGACATTGCTCCACCTGGCTCAATGCTCTCTCAAATATTAAATTTCTCCCCCTTACTCAAATACCTCCCCCTTTGAAATCAATGGCAAAGGGCCACCTTAGGGGATTGAGGCTAATAATGAGCCTCTTAGCTTAGCCCCTCCCCCACCTTGTATTGAGGTGGTTAATTTCAAGGTGGGAGTATTTCTACTCCCAAAAAGCACTGTTCTTTACCTTTATCCTCTTTTCTTCTTATCTGAATTTTTTGATTCCTATCATTGTTTCTATCCATGTCCATGTTCCTGTCTATGTCTACATTCCTGTTCCTATTCCTTTTCTTGTTCATATCCATGTTCCTATTCCTGTTCTTGTTCCTGTTCATGTCCATGCTTCTGTTCCTATTTCTATTCATGTTCATATTCAATTTCCTATTCCTATTTTTGTTCATACCTATTTCTGGAATGTCTGCTCTACATCACTTTGTTGTGTGATCATCATTGTTGTACTTATAACACTTAATTTTATTATTCCTTGGAGGTGCAAATGTCTTAGGATTTCTCCTAGTGAAGCCATATCCTCTTCTATCATGAATCCTGCAATTTATTGCCTTGTGACCAAACTAATTACATGAATAGCAATACCCATGGAAAGGTTATTTGTTCCCATATTCCTGTTTTTCATGTGTCTTGCACTATGAAGCCATATGCCCAAATCTATGATATGAAAAGCATCTTCCATTTAAGTTTCCTTGTATTAACCTCATTGGTCTCTTAGTCTCTGTTGACCTTAATTGATTGTTGTTTCATATGTATCTTCTTTGAGCATTGTTCATGTTTTTTTTGAACTCTCTATTTTCCAACTCATCCTCAAATGTATCACTATCTTTTACACTATATTTTTTTGAAGTATCTTCATCTGAAGTTTCTTATCCTCCAAAACTTGAAGTTGAATCTCCTTCCCATTTCTTTTGAACATGTTCCAATACAAGACCTATTTTTCTTGATGTAGGCTTTTGTATCTTGATGAACTTATCCAATTTATTTGAGCTATTTTTTAACCCTTTCATCTTGAACTTGGAGTATTCCAAATATTTTCTTAGTAGTGCCACTTCTTGTGCTAACTTTTCACATTCCAAGAACTTTGCTTCTAAATTATCTTTGAACTTCTTTGCCTTAACCTTTGATTTTTCTAAATCCTCTATAAGAAATCTTCTCTCTTCATCACATTCTTGAAACTGAATTTCAAGTTTAGAGTGTTGCTTTCTTACCTTCTTTACCGTGTCAAGGGCATAAATAAGTTCTCCCTTGAGATCATAACCATTATTTTCTGAATATTCCTCTATTTGTTTACCTTTGTCCTAATCTTTATTTTCTATTGGATTGTCTTCTATAGGATCAATTTCTTCTTATTCTAATGCCATTAGAAAATTTTCATATGGTTTTTCAAGTGCATCTTCATATTCATCATCACTAAAACTATAACCATCCCTTGTACAATTATATTCAAGATGTCCAAAGCTACCACATCTAAAAAAATTGAGAATTACTAGAGTACTTTTCTTAACTTGCTCTTTTTCTTCAATCATAAATAAGACTTCATATCTATCATTGTTTGAAAAACTAGCATCACTATCACTTGAATACTTACTTGCCTTATCCACAAAGTAGCTCCTCTTTTGACTTTGGAAGAACTTATTTCCTTGTTTTTTTGTCCATACTTTCTTTTCTTTTGATACTTGTATCTTTCTAATTTCTTGTACATGTGATCCTATTTTTATTCACCATTATTGTTTTTGGGTTCTTGACAATCTATTGAAAAATGTCCATACTTTCCATAATTGAAACACTTAACAGATCTTAGATCTCTGGATGTTCTATAATATTTATATTTTCTACCATAATTAGCTTCTTCATCACTAGTTGACTCATTTCTTGATTTTGACATCTTACCTTTTTCCTTCTTGATTGCTTTGAAGGCTGATTCCTTCTGGAGAATGGGATATTTTGTTTTTATCTCAAAATTTTTAAGCATACCAAGCAACTTATCTCTTGTCAAAGTATCACCATCCATTGACACTTCTATAGCAAAAACCTGTTCACTGAATATTTTTGGAAGAGTTCTTAAGACTTTATCACAAACATATGATTCATCAATCTTCATTCCAAGTCCTTGCATATCACTAACAACATCATCAATTCAAATTAGATAAGCACTAATATTTTCATCTTCATTCATTCTTAATGCCTCAAGTTGTCCTTTGATATTTTGCACCTTTGCTTTCTTGACACTTTTATATCCTTCATATATATTTTGTAATTTATCCCACATTTCTTTTGCAGTTTTACAATGCATAACTTTCATAGACTTTGTTCTATGCAAACCTCTCAAAAGTGTATTTATTACTTTCAAATTGTAGTGCAGTAGGACCTTACCTTCCTTCTCTATAGGAGGATTGATTAAGAGATCATAACCAAGATCAAATACGTCTCAAAGTTCATTTCCAAGTACCATTAGGTAGATCTTCATTCTCATGCTCCAATATATTTAGTCACTTCCATAAAATACTAATGCTAAATTATCTGAGGATCCATTATTAGAATCCATTGTGTTCTTGTTTGCTTTTCCTTAAAGCTATTAAACTCTTTTGAAGGAACCTGCTCTGATACCAATTGAAGAGCACAAGCTTATACTGAGGGGGGGGGTGAACAGTATAAGACCACTTTTTACTTTTCTTTCCAAATCAATATTATGCAATGTATAGATAGAAATATCAATAGAAATAAATAAAGCAATGCAAAAATCATAACACATGATAGAGACACCAATTTAAAATGGTTCACCCAATGTGGGTTACATCCACAGAGAAAATATTTCACTAAATTCTCTTAATCAATCTCTTGGAAATCCTTTCCCTATTACAATTTTTATGGACCTCTGTACAAAGGAGATGCTAATACCCTAAATTAGGTTCATGGATTTCTATCCACAAGAGAACTCCTTTTCCTCTACTCTGGATGGTGCTCCTCTAGAAGAATAATGCCTCCAATACACTAGCTTGTGGATCTCTCTCCACTTAAGACTCTTGTCCCCACTCAAAAGACTTGTCCTCACTACCTAGATTATGGATCTCTATCCACTGGAGACTAATGTCCTCTCTACTCTATCACCTCAAAATCTCTATCTCAAATTTGCACTAAACTCAGTCCTTCAGTATAGCACAAATATTCTCAACAAGTCCAATCAGAACTTGCTCAAATATGCTCAACAAGTTCACTCAAAACTTGTCCATTCTACTCAACAAGTCTACAAAAAACTTGCTCAAATATGCCCAACAAGCTCACTCATAACTTGTCAAAATATGCTCAATAAGCTTACTCAGAACTTGTCCAAATATGCTTAATAAGTCCACACAGAACTTGCTCAAATCTTCTCAACAAATCCACTTAGAACTTGTCTAATATGCTCAAAAAGTCCACACTGAACTTGCTCAAATCTGCTCAACAAGCTCACTCAGAACTTGTCCAAATTTACTCAACAATATTACTCAGAACTTGTCCAAATATTCTCAATAAGTCCACATAGAACTTATCCAAATCTGTATTGTAAGCTTCCACAAAAATCTCACACAAAATCAGTCCACAAGTCTTCTCAAAGACTTACCTCAAATCTGCTTAACAAGTCCACACAGAACTTGTCCAATCTCATAGAAGAATAAAGAGAATTTTTAGAGACTCAATATGTTCTACACTCAATGCTCAATCACTTTCTCAACTCAAATCAGAATGTATATTAGTTTGTTTTATGGAACTTGAACAATCACTTCACACATTCACTTGACTAGGATAAATCAACTCTACTCAACCAATCACTCAATGAAACACTTATTTATCACAAACATTAATCCAAGAATATAACCAACAAATCAAAATATTTCCAACAATTCTCAACAACAAATATCACATAGCAATGATACTCCATAAAACCTTGAAGCATTAACTCAAACACTCTCAAATAGAAACACTAATCAAGTCCTTTTCACTCCAAACTTATTTTCCAGAAAACCAATCAATCAACTCAACTTATGGAAGAATGTGCTCATACATTTTTATTGAAGATGAAGGGATCTCATAAATATGTCACAACCACAAACACTTCTATGCCAAGATCAAAGAGGTTAGAAGATAAATATTTCTCACAATATAATGTAAATACTCAATTACACCTTATCACTCCAAATTTCAAAAACAACCATCAATATACATAAAATATTTATCCAATAACACCTTATAAACTCCTAACTAAAGTAAAATTAACATCCACCAAAAATTAACTGAAACCTCTTTGATTTAAATTAATGGTAAGAGAAACTTTGATAAAAATCAAATCTACTTTCTTTATAATTCCAATGATATAAATCACTCATCAACAACACAACCTCTTATTAACCCTTATTACTCCACAATAATAAAAATCAATTGTCAAATGCACAACCTTTCACAAACCCTTATTACTCCAAGATAATATGAATCAAAATAATGAAATTTTCACAAACGCTTATAACTCCACAAAAAACCTTAGGCAAATAAATATTTTAATCATCAAAAATTTACCTTTGCCAATGGTGGGTTTCGAACCCTCTATATCTACCTTCACAAGTGCTCTAGCCATGGCTTTGGCCTTCACGTGTTCTAGATGCACAATTAATATCCTAAGCACTCTTTGTCCCCTTTGTCCTCAATTGGTGCACAAAAACCAAGGCACATGCAAAAAGGAACTTTCCTTGGTGCTCAAGACACACCACTCCACGTGAATCGCTCGCGTGCCTCTCAACTCCCAATGCCTTTTCAAAACATGCACTACTAATGGACCACAATGTCCTTTATGTTTCAAACAATCTACATTTTCCCTTATCTCTTCTACCTGGAGTGAAAGACAAGCGAAATTCTTGTCTTCTTCCTCAATGAATAATAAATGCACAAAAACATTTCACTATGTCGCATGTAAAAAATAATGTCAAGGGATAAGTTTCGAATGCCTCTTTGGCATTTATTTATACATGAAAATCCCTTTGCTTCTTAGACGTCGGTGCTTCCACCTTTATAATTTATAAATTATTTAAATTCTAAGGAATTTAAATTTTATAAATTATATTTATAAACTTTAGCTTTAAAGAGATTAAAGCCTTCCTTGGGTTTAAAATTAAAACTTTAACTTGTAAAATATTCTGCCACCTTGTGTCTTTAAAAACTTAGCCGACATCTGAATGTGTGAGGAGATTTTTATATCCTCATAATGATTTTAATAATTCATTTAATCTTCCACCATGGGTTTACCATAAACCCTCATAAAATATTATTTTGCCATTTTTCTCTTCAAATCTTCGCATTGTTCCTGGTGTTATGGATGGTGTGCTCCATGGTATTAATGACAAATTTTCACCTTGCCATCAATGATAACTAAATGAACTCAAAATGTCTAACAGGTTTAGAAATACATACCTTTCCATTTTCATGAGATATGTCTATGTCAACTTCTTATTTAATCGCTTCCTTTCTTCCTTTGAGAATTGATGCCCAAGAATCCTTTCCTGATCCTTCTTGTAGAACATTTTTTGCATCTATCATTCCCTTTTCTACACATCAACCAATATTCCTTAAATCACTAGCTCTCCCATCTAGATCCTCAATTTCAACATTTTTCCCTAATTGAGGGATGTTATTATCGTTCAAAGCATCCATCCATAACCATTAGTGTTTATAGCTCTAGAATCAATTCAAAATCCTCAGCATTCACAACTCGACGTTCATAGCTCAACATATATACAAAAATCTCAATATTAACTAAATACAAAGAGTTGATGATTTTATTTAAGTTGTTGTTGATGGATTTTTAAAGATGAATTATTTTTTATCTTGCTAAAATATGAATGATGCTACTCATGTTGCTTATTTTTATTTGACGAGTGGATGAGGGTAACAACCCGAAAATCTAACCCAAATTTATTTCTAAGGTTCAAGCTTAACCAAGACATGCTAGATAAATTCCACAGAAGCTTCTAACCACATTCTAAGTTTTTTATGTTGCAACATCCCTCAAGTGGACAAGAGTGGCCAATCTCCAATGATAGTTTTGGTGTTTACCTTGTACACTACCCATAGAGCTTAAAGGATATCTTTATGTGATCACCCCATTTTATTTCTTTTGAGGGACATTTTGAAAATAGCATAATGGTCAACCTTATATCAATTATTTGAGAAAAGGGATGTCAATACCTCATAGTGTCAATCATTATTTTCTAGTATTTAGGCATAAGCTTATTAAAATTTTACACACACATCATTGGTATAAAACTATTGTGCACCATTAAATTGTTGTTCAGTTAGTTCAATGGAGGTTACTGTCACCATATGTGGCATATCCTATTTGGTTTTCCATCATTTAATCAGAGTTTCCAATGAATACCACACCAAATGACATCAAGGTTAAAGGTGCAAGCCCTTGGTCCAGTCATGCAAGATTTCTCATCCTTTAGTGTATGTATAAGTGTACCAATAATTTTGCATTAACTCAATTGTAGAACTTGAGTAATTTATGAGTCCTGCCATTTGGAACTTTTTGCAAATGGAATAAAATACTTAAAGGTACAAACCCTTGATTTTACTTACACAAGATTCCTCACCTTTGAGGGGATAGTTGGTTGTCTTGTTTTCTATCTAGTTCAATATAATGCTCTTATTGTATAAGACCCATAAATCCTAACTCAATAAATGCACTTGGTATTTTATTTTGTGTTATGAATAACATATTTTTTGAATATAGATTCTCCTATTTTGTTTACATGACAATGATATCTTATAGATGAATAGTTACCAGGGTAGTCATTGCACTTTGGACAATTTTCCAATGTTCCTTGAAGAAACCTTGTCATTTTTAGTTAAACATGGTGAGTAGCCATGATGAGTAGTCATGAGGATGTGAGTTGGACCACTAACATTTATATTTTCCAACCATCTTCATATTTTTAAAAATGATTTTTTATTGTTTAAATTTTGTCTCATGTATGTTTTTTAGTTAATATATTTTTTCAACATTTTTTCTCTTAATGTTTAATAATTAAATATTTACCCTCATATTTTTTTTGGTAGATAATATACTATAGCATTAATACCGAGTTTTATAGGTTGACCCAAAACCTTTTACAAAAATCAGCCCAGGGCTGTTGATGAACATGTCCTTACTAAGGATCCTATATATGTAAAATATACATGCCGCCAAAACCATTACATACGGTAAGGCACATAGCTTGTTATAAAAAAGAAACTTCTTGTACAACATTTTGGGTATACCCCAAGAAAATACACATGCATCATAATTACAAAAAAAGAAACAAACACAGATCCCTTCCTTGAAATAGTGGAGAAACAAAAAGTTGTAGACCAACATAGCAAAGTACTGAAAAACTCCCACAAGCTTTGTATTGATAGTTACTCTTAATAATTCTTTGGTAATTGATTTATTTCGTATATGATATGCTTTGGGACCACATCCCATCTTGGCTAATCAGCCTTAGATAAGTGAACCTGCTAGCTAGATTTATGGCAGTGGCTATCTAGTGGTCCACGTGGCTCTGGTTCAAAGTATTATATTGTCATTTCTTTTCTACCCTATGATTATCAACCAACCTCAAATTACTAAGATGACTAGGAGCCATGTTATCTGACATGTGACTGCCCCCATTAGTCTTTGTGGTATTTCCAAGCAACATACACCAAGACTGATAGCTCGGATAATTTTTATTGTGAGTCCATTTCAAAAAAGAGACGAGAATACTCATAGCCTTTGAACTTAGAGTGTCTTCCCTATTTGTAAATTTGACTATAATTCTTGGAATTCTTATTGAAGAAGCTCCTCTATTTCACTCGGGACACCATGTTCCCATTTGAAAAGTCTATCAACATTGACACCCAAATTGGACAGCTTATCAGCAACTTTGTTAGCTTCCTGAAAGACGTGTTGGGTTTTTCTGTCCTATCTTCCCTAGAAAAGGATCCTAGCCTCTTCAACAATTTTTTTAATCCTCTAAGGAAGTGTTTTCCAATTATTGAGGAGATTTATAACATGCATAGAGTCTCCTTCTACAATAAAATTGCCTTCTAAGTCTTGAGTCATTTGAAGGCCTCTCCACATAGCTCTAGCTTCAGCTTCATTGTTCATCCTTGTTCCCAAATATTTGGAAAATGCAAGCATCATATTCCCATTATGATCTCACACAATGTTGCCAATGCCTGCTCTGCCAGGATTTTCCTTAGCCACTCCATCAAAATTAAGCTTAAACCAACCCGTAGGATGTGGGGACCACTTAACATTGGATCTGGGGTTGACTACCCTAGGAATAGACTCATCTAACAAGGTTAAGCTTAAATATTGAGCAATTGTGGTCTCCTGTAGATGAGGTTTATGACTATCAAAAGGGATAAGGTTCACATTCTCATTGGAAAAAGATAGGATCCTGGAAATGATAGTTTGATGATCATGGATAGACTCATTAAATACTCTATGGTTCCTTTCTAACCACACCTGCCAAAGATAGTTATTGAGACAAATTTTCCACATGTATCTAAGTATTTGGCTTGAAAAGGGGCAAGGCCACTAGATGAACAAATCAAGTATGATGGCTAGTTTAACCCAGGAAATATTGAAGGCCTAAAAAATCCCACTTAGGACAGTCAAGGAAAAAGGGAACTCAAGGAAAATGTGATAAATGGTCTCCCAATTAGCCTTGCATAGATAACAATGATTAGTGATAAAAATACATTTATGCATCATATTATCAATGGTTAGAATTCTTCCTTGGATAACCAACCATGAAAATACTACAATTTTTGGAATTAATTTTTTTATCCAAACTAAGTCCTTTTGGAGGACAAAATCCTCGTCATCAAGCGTGAAGCTTGTAATATGATTTAACAGTGAACTGCCCATTTTTCGTAGGAGCCCAGGTCACTTGATCTTCCTTGGGTCTCATGGGGATAAACTGTTTCCTGAGAATGTTAACCCTCATATGACTATATCATGCCTTCAACATATTTTGAATAATTCGTCTAATCGTCTATTCTCTTTTAACATTGATGTGAAGCTATGGATCAACAAAAATACCTTTATTGTACCCTTCACATCCTATTATATTATAAAATAAACAATTATTTTAATTTCTAATTGCAATAGAATAAATTATTACATACAAAGTTCACTTCACATCCTATTAAATTATAAAAATAAAAAATTATTTCAATTGCTACTTGCAATATAAAAAATTATTCCATACAAGATTTTAATTTTTTTTATTAGATGTCCTTGCTATAGATCTTCATCTCTTTAAACAATTTAAAAACTCTTACTTTCTCTCTTAAAAACTATTCACACTTTATAATTTTTTTTGGTAAGTTAATAGGTATTATATTATATCGGGAAATTATGAGGCTCCCAAATGCCTTTTACAACAACAAAAATCTGAGGAATAATAGGCTTTAACCTTAACCCAAGAGGAAATACACAAAACCCTTAGTATAGCAGGTAGTTCTTCACCTATTACATCGATAGTAAACACTACATCACACAAAGGAAAGGGAACCTTCCTTCACTACTGAAAGGAGAATAGTAAAGCCATCACACAACAAAAAATCCCTCTAGGCACAAACCAGAAAAAACAACATGACCTTGTCTATATTCAATGTAATGTCTTTGAATTTTTTTTTTAGTGCCAATGATATTTCCATGTATCGCCTGGTTTGATGTGAATGAGGTTTCCATCTGCTTGAATAATTCTCCAACTGAATCTGCAAAAAACAACCTTTATTTTTTTCAAAACCTTATGTTTGAAATATTAGTAAGCTTTGGGAGTAGGCAAGTACTCCAGGCTGGTAAGAAGTCAAAAATTTTCTTGGAAAAGGGAAAGATCATGAGGCACGGGACATAGATGGTAGATATGCTGGGAGTTATGTGAAAGGACACCCACCTATTATTAAAATGATATGGGTTGAACTTTGTGGGTAGAATAGGTTCAAGACATATCCATGTGATCATGTGAAGGCCAGCCTCTTGATAATTCCAAATAATGAAGGGAATTTGAACATGATGGATGGGACTATTCGAAGGGATAGGCCATAAAATCATAATCTTAATGACATTTTGAAAATCAGCACCAATTGGATATATATTTTTTTTGGTAAGTAAGAGAATATTATAATTAACACCGGGTTTTAACTGGTTGACCCAAAACCATTTTACAGAATAGGGTCCACTAACCAACTGGACAAAGGTCAAGCCGTAAAAGTTTAAACTGACAAAAAAAAGGGCCAAGACCTACTCTTCCAACAGAATACAGCCAAACTAAACTATGGAAGCCTAATATTATGGCCATCAGAAAAGAAAGACACAAAATAGAACTAACAAAGACAAAAACTAATCATGCAAGCACCTTGCAGAGTAGCTTGTGCCCATATAAAAATAATAGAATATGGTCAAAAAAACATCCCATAGAATGGATAGCCAAGAGGCCAAGCATTCTTCCTTGTAGTCCTCATCTAACTTCTTATCATCCTCCTTGCCATCATCTTTAGATTTTGCCTTCGACTCCTTGTGCCCCTGGAACTGCTGGCTATAAAATAGAAGATTTAGAGAATCACACAAATCAACAGCTGCACTGATGAGGCCGACAGACTCTTCAATTGGTTGATACTATTGGAGGCTGATGAAATTGTCATCTTCTCCAAGACTATTATGGTGGGGTCTGGTACCTCATTGTCAGGGATCTCCAACACTTTGTTATTTCTTGCTAGGGCCTTTTTGCAACATCGAATCCAAACACACCTTGGGAAATGCTTGAGGCCAAAGAGGATGTTTCCCATGCATGAATTTGTAGATAAAAAACCTATATCAGTGCCCCACCAGCTGCAAAAAACACTAGTCACATGAACAAAAAAAACAAATATGACAAAATCCATTATAAGGTTCAAAAAAATATTTTTAAAAATGCCCCCATTTTCTGTCATTGATCCACTTTGAGCCTTCCAATCTAAAATTTTTCATTATCTATCACCATTGAGACTGCATGAGGAAGATTTTTAGTCCACGTGATCAAATTTGCTGCTACAATGCCTTCATTTGCTAGCCTATCAGCTGCCATGTTTGCTTCCCGAAAGGTATGCAAAATTATGGCCTCAGGTCGATCATGAATTAGAGCCCTTGCTTCGTGGATGTAGTCATCAAATATCCAAGGAGCTCTCTTATTGTTCTTTAGAAGATTTATAATAATAAGAGAATCACCTTCCACCAACAGTTTCCTCGGATAATTCTCTTCCACCTTGAGGCTCCTCCAAACTGCCCTCGCTTCAGCCACATTGTTAGTTTGAGCTCCAAGATGTTCAGCAAAAGCTACAAGCACCTCACCCTTGTGGTATCTAAGTAAGCCACCAGCCCCAGCTTCACCTGGGTTGCCCCTAGATGCCCCATCAAAATTTAACTTAATCCACCCTAAGGGGGGTGGGGTCCATGTGATCATGGTTCTAGGACAGACTTGAGGATTATTGAGGCCATCAGTGAGAGGTAAGTTTAATGACTGGCCTAATGAAGCTTCAAAAGGATTTGGAGGTCTAGATGCAGCAGGCACTAAACAAGCATTCTCATTAGCATATACTAAAATTTTTGACAGGACAGAGGATGACTGAGAAACCTTATCCAAGAAGGCCCGACGATTCCTTTCCAACCATATCTGCCACAAGTAGTGATGAAGGCAGATCTTCCACATATACCTAAGATGCCTATTCAAAAATGGAGAAGGCCAGTGGACAAATAAGTAAAAAATGGACTGAGGATGGACCCAATAAATATGAAACACTTGTAACAGACCTAACAAGATTGAGACAGAAAAATTACAATACAGAAACAAATGATCAATAGACTCCCACTCATACATACAAAGATAACACCTATTAACAACAATCACACCTCTTTTTATTAAGTTATCCATGGTGAGGATCTTATTTTGGATGGCCGACCATGCAAAAAACCCAACCTTCGGAACAATGCTGTTGGGCCAAACTTCCAAGTGAGGGAAAGTAGGTTCATCATTATCAATAAGCATCAGATAAGCAGTCTTGACAAAAAATTCCCCATTGTCTGAAGCTTCCCAGATAAGTTGGTCCTCAAGAATTCCAGAAGGGAGTAAATACTGTCTTAATTCATTCTCCAGTATTATTGATGCCCTTGGTAGATCATTGTTCATTATTGACTTCCAAACCCTTCTATTGTTTGACAAAGTAATAAAATCTGTAGCTTTGGTACCAAAAACTTCAATTGTCCAAGCTCTAAGGGTTGAAAGGATGGGGTCTGCAGAGAGGGGATAGTCCTTTAACCATTTTTGGTCCAGAAATCAATGTTTCTTCCATTTCCCAGTTTCCAACGTAGCCCTTTGCTTAGCAAGTTTTTAGTTTGAAGGATTGATTTCCAAAAAATTGATCCCCTGGGAGGAAAGGAATAACTTAAGAATTTAGTTTCTTGCAAATACTTTCTTCTGATTATAGTAATCCATTCTGCATTTGCATTTGTCAGAAGACGCCATGCTTGTTTGGCCGGGAGGGCCATGTTTAAATGTTGTATTCTCCTTAGCCCAATACCTCCAAACTCCCTTGGTTTGCAAACCCTATCCCAGGACACCAAGTGAAAGCGCTCGCTTAGATTCGGAACCGATCCATAGGAACCTCTTCCGGATCTGTTCAATTTTAGTGTAGACACTTGTAGGAGCTTTAAAAATAGAGAGAAAGTAGACAAGGATGCTTTGAATGGAAAACCTGGTGAGAACTTCCTTGCCAGCTTGAGATAACAAATTCTCTTTCCATCCAGCCAGCTTCCTCTGAATTCTTTCAATTACATTAGTCCACATGGAATCAATAGCTTTGCCTGTAAATAAAGGAAGGCCTAAGTATGTGGATGGAAGAGTAGACACTGAGCATCCAAGAATCCTAGCAATCTTAATCTGCATCTGAATTGGATATTTTGAAACTTCAATAATCTCATATATTATGAGGAAAATCAACACCAATTGTCCTAATAGGACAATTTATAACTTTTGACTTTTATTACTTCTATTTTTTTAGCCTATTTATTTGTTTGCTTTATCTTTTATATTTATAAATTTGGTGTAATTCCATATTAAAGGCATGGGAGAGTTAAGATTTTAATCTAAGATCTCGTTGTATAATCACATTATTCTTTTTTTTAACTTTATAATTTCAGCCAAAGGGTCCTTGGTTCAACCGTTAGGACAAATAGTTAATGTAGTACACACCAAGGTTCAAATCTTGATGGCACCAAACAATTCAATGTGACTAAATTGATGTAAAAGAGAAAGATAACCCTTTCAGAATCTTTTTTATTTTTTTTGAGTAAAATGTAAAAAAATTATTCAAAAAAACTGATCAACATATACAAATCCATTTTATTTAAATTAGGTTTTTTGAGAACCCTACTTTAAATAAATAACAACAGAGTAAAATTCAATTTATTATATTTTTTATTATTATTATTTATAGGGCTATTCATGTTCTCACTTTTTCTTTTAAATTTATAACTTTGGTCTCATACTATGTTAAAGGTATGGGCTAGCCAAAACTTTATGTTAAGATCTTCTTGTACAAGGATTTCTTTGGCGCAAAAATTTTGATTCTTTCCTAGCCTATGATTCACATATAATATTTTTTCAACATTATTTCATTTTTATAATATTTTTTTATAATTTTTGAACAACCTTTATATTTTCAAAATTTATTTTTCTATTTTCTCAACTTATTTATTGTATACGTTTTTTAATTAAACATTATTATTTTTTCCAATTGTGATTTATTTATCTTAGTACTAATTTTTTTTTGAGTACAATATCATCCTTGAGTAATAATCTCAAGGCTAGTGGATCTAAAATGGGTTCCCAACCTCTGCCCACATCAACTCTAGGTATGGTCTATATTTTTTCATGAAGGCACATGATATAAAAATAATAGAGGCCAATTATGTTTTGATACTATGGATGCGTATATTAGTAATTAAAATATATTGCACAAGGACATTCAACAACTAAAAATTCAACAACTTTGATAGAAATCAATATTTTCCAATGGACATAACAAAGGGTTATCATTTTATTATGTACACATTTCTTTATTTTAGTAAATATAAAGTAGTCTTTGACATTTATGATACCATAGGTCATATGAGACAATCCTTATAGAGATTATTATTTATCTAATACATGTTTATCCAACCAAACTTTAATTATTGAACTATTATGTACAACTCTACTCCATTATATTTGAATCTTTAACCTTCTATTACGAGTTCTAAATTTTTATAAATGTATCCCATTTATATTACACCAAATAAAAAAGTATAATTACAACAAATTATATTATCATATCATTTCTCTTGATAAAATTTAAACTTAGGTTATTGCATTTGAAGCCTGTATGTTTGACACCTTAAACTCATGATATTTGATACTTGTTAAGGAGAATATAACCTTATGATATGAAGCTATATGTTCCTAGTTTATTTTTCATTATCCCCATAGACACTATGCGCACATTTTCTTGTCCTATAAAAGGTAAGTACTTATAAGAATGGTTAGTTAACATCATAAAATCAAAATATTTTAATATTTAATTATTTTAGATAATTTTATGTTATAAGCTATCATCTTCTAAAATGAGATAAAATATGAAATAAAAATATTAAAAATAGTTTTTTTCATAATCCACTTTGACAGCTTTATTTATTAGAGTTATAAGGGTAAGATATTATTATATGGAAGATAATTTCACATTTTAACTTATTGAATTTATGGCTGAGAAGCCAAAGTGGTCGAATGATGTTCACTTTCCAGTTGAAAGAACCTAAAATTTTGGGGATTAGCTCTTGGAGCAAACTGTTATGGATGACCCAATCTAAATGTGTGAAGCATAACTATAATCAACATAACACAAACAACCTTCCTAAATAGAGAAATTTGCAAAATAGTGCTAGAGATTTCCTATTACTTTTCATGAAAATGAGGATACATATTAGAACCCCTTTTACAATTTCAAAATTCCCCTTTTCCTGCCTAAAACTATTCATTTGAAACTTGAATTTTGGAGGCAAATGTTCCCGAGGTCATAACTCCTTGATCGTTGCTCGGATTGACTATTAGTGCATGTTTTTGGAAAGCTCTCAAAAATACCTACAACAATATAATGTTCCAAAGGATATTATGCTTAATTTTCACCCCTCTATAAGGCCTCTAAGGCCTTAAAAATTCACCTTTAAGTTTTAGTGGTAGGATTTTCACCATTTTGATAGGGTTTTTACCATAAAACTTACATATCTCCCAAACCGCTCAAGATATTGGGGTGATTCTTTCACCATTAGGTCTATTTCTCCATACCCTAAACAACTAATAAAACTTTAGAACAAAATAAAATAAATACAAATTTGGATGATGCAAGATCACTCTTACACCACTGGATGCTTCTCCATCAATGTGGTAGACTATTACATATATAAAGTCAAATACTATCTGGTTATTCTTATTATTGGTGGTGTAGTTTTTGTGTTTCTTTATCAAGTGTTTTATGTTGGTTATTTATGATTATTAATAGTTTAGATGGACTTGGCACCCTATTTTCTTTATCTTTTATGATCTACTTGTAAGGAATTTTATGTAAAAGGGATGGGGCCATTTCAATCCCCCTCTTAACCTATTAATAAAAAAAAATATCATTATGTAGTCATTAGAAACTATAGAGTTGTTTCTATAACAACATCTATATAATTATAATGACTAGAAGTAGAGATTTGTTAAATATCTTGTTAATGAAGTGGGGGATTAACTATTAGTTAAAATTTTTTACTTTATAAATTAAGGAATAAATTTAAACATTGTGTGAATGTAATCATAATTGTTATAAATAGAATGAATATATTAGGAGATATAAAAAAAGAATTGAATAAGCAATAACAATAAATTTGATTTTTAATCCTTTATGTGATTTTTTTTAACCTTAATAAATGGGATTAGTTTGATTGATATTTCAAGAGATCCAAGATCAAATATTCTCAATCTATAAATGCATAATTGCTATGGTATTTTAATGTCACTACAAGTGAGACCAATTTCAATCCCATATAACCCATTTTAAAAATAACTATTTTTATGTGTATACATAACATATATTGATATTAGTATCTTTAACTATAAGATGTTTTAATGAATATTTTCACAGCATTGACATCTTGAAATTATAAAATTCCTAATGTCATTTTGTAATCTAAACATGGATATAAATAATTAATAATATTAGATATGAATAATAGTTGAGTGAAATACAATTATCATAGAATTAGACAATTGACAAGATCTTATTCAATCTAAAGCACCTAATGTCTCCATTATATAATATACTTACTTTATTTATGTCAAATATTGTACTAAATAGTGACCTCTCAACATAGAAGTTTAAATTTTATGAAAGGAATATAAAGAAGAAAAACAAAGAGAAAACCATATTTTATGTATCTATTAACATCATGTTTTGTTAAAAATATGTTATTAATATCCAGTTCAAGTAGAATTTCATATTCTATCTACATAAATTGGATCGAGGGAATATACATGGTTAGTAATATTTATTCCATGTTATATAAATATTTGAAATATTTATATGAAATATTTACTAAATAAGAATAAGAATAATATGGTAAGTAGACCTTTGAATTGTCTATTCCTAATGTGAAAGTGAAATTTAGAAATGCTAGCATGAAAAGCCAATGAAAAATATCAGTAGATGAGAAAGAATTTAGGAAGCGAGAGGAAATTACCAGATACCTATAGTGTATTTTTATTTGATCCTATTATAGAGGAGAAATTAAAATTCCTTTTTGTGATACCTAAATATAACTTACCATTAAACATGAAAATAAAAATGAGATTGACATAAAATAGTACAATAGTAAATTGCTCAATCAAATGTTGACATACGAGCATTAGATAAATTTAATGAAAAAGTAGTTGCACAATACCTATTTCTTAGTGTATAAAAAGTTTATAAATATTCTTCACATCATTATCATAATCCATACCTTTATCATACATTCAAATTTTATACTAGATTTGACCTTGTGCATATTGTACTATACCTAAAATTCTTCATATAAAAAGTATACATCTAAAAATAATTTTTCTTAAAAGAAAAGTATAGAGTTTAATTTTTTAGAGTAATTATTTGTTTTGCAAGGAATATTGAAATATTTATGGTTATTATATGGCAAATTCCATAATTGCATAATGGTCTTTCAAAATAAATGTGAATAAAAACCTAAATATTGACATCATAACTAGAAGACTATGTTGTTCCTTGACCCTCTTATTTGTGATCTTATAACTCATATATCATGGGAACATCATAAACATTATAATAGTAGTCCCTAAATTAATACCTTATTAAAGGCTAATTTAGGAGGATCTAATAGCATTGATTATCATGGTAATTAAGATCAAGAATGAAATATGGTTTAGCACCATACAAAGATAGTTGCAAGTATGTATGTTGTATTTAGAAATGGTTCCTTTCACACATATAGATTATATACTCAAGAATAAATCACCGCGCAATGCTCTTTTACTCTTGAATACAAGTATGTGCATTGTTTGTAATTATCTCCTTTGATCCTTTTGGTTTATAATCCTTCCATTTACTTGTCAACCCCATTAATAAGAATTATTTGCATTACATAAAATAATGAATTTAGAAAAGAGATAAGAAAAATGATCATTGGATTATGTTGTCTTGTGTTATTTCAATGTTATTGATGGTACCCAATGATAATCAATAGACTTAATTGCATCACACTATATGACAAATATTTTTCTAAATTATAGAGTAGCCTAAAAAGGGGTTCAAGACATGCCTTTTTTGAGGTATTGAAGAAAAACTTACCTTCATATCTCCAAATGAATGTATTTTTTTTTTAATTATTGTCAATGGTGCTATAAAGTTTCCATAAATTTAAAAAACTTTCTATCGTATTTCATGAGATCTAAGAATTTTCTAAGACTCTTATGAGTTCATAGAAGTGACCAATCTCTATTTGATTAATTTTATTTTAGATCCACTTGAAAGTATTTTTCATTCTTAATTTCATCGATATAAACTAATTCGAAATCTCCAAATTGATAATTTAATATTTTAACAAATAACTACGATCTATCAAGTATCTTAAACACCTATTTCACATGCTACAAATGCTCTTCTTGTATATCACCCATACAAATTTCCTCAAAATTTGTAAGGCATACTAAAAAATCATAATGACATTTATGAGATTAAAATTTTGTGTTAAATGTCCCTTTGCTTTGACCCTTATATTATGAAATCTTGATATCAATTCTAACATATCTAGATGAAACTATACATATCTTGATATATTAAAAGTGATATCCAAATAACCTTATGCATCTACTTTGACCTCCATAGAGAAATAATATATGCTTATGCATTTTTTTAATTGGTTATACGGTATTTAAGGAGACCCCACTTGAATTAGAATGTGATCACACAATGGTATTACAATAACTTTACAATTCTACATGTATTGATTTGCAATTTTTTAACCTTGGTATCCTCCTTAAAAGTTAAGGAATTTAAGCAATTGAGATCATGCTATTTCTTATGATTTTTCCTTAAACATGTGTACAAAATATTTTTTATTTTATTTAATCTTACCACTTTTCAAGGTGGAACTTATATCTCCTATAATTTAATTACCTTTACCATTATTTCTCTTAACTTATCAAGTTTTATGTCAGTACCTCCAAATTGAGCCATGTATTGGAAAATGAGGACTATGTGTAGAGGGGGAAAACTATCCTACTATGTACGATTCTCAGCTAGATCTGTTAGGAGCCAAGGTGACCACGAGGGTGTGTTATATTCTCTACACTCAAGAACACAAAGAAATAGGTTTGCTAGAAATAATTTTAGGACTCACTCCAAGTCCGAAGTGGAAATGTTTAATGTGTCAATTAAGAAATCACCTATATTTGGCTTTTCTATGCTAAACTATGGAAATTAAGGAATAATGCAAAACACACAAGATGCACAAAAATAATGTCTAACCCTAGTATGATTCTATAATTCAATGATCTCTAACCATAGGTTCCAAGAAATAAAATATTTTTCTTTGAGAAAGGGGCCAAGGGAATGCAAAAACAATACTAAACCCTATATGCAAAACTATATATATTTTTCCTTTTAAATGCCTAGAAAACAATCAAATATTTTTTCTTTTTATTTATAACCTAGGTTGTGAACAAAAAAGATAAAAATAAACAACACACAACCTAACAGTTTTACTTAGAGCACTTATCTGATATGATGTTTCATCCAAGATTTGTCTTACATCTAGAATATCCCATAGCTTCAAATTTGTAAAATAGCTTCACAAAAACTCTAGAAAATATGGTCAATATTTGGGGGTATGCTTAGGTTGCTATAAAATTGATCTTGGAGGTACATTAGTCAATCCTCCTAGGTCCTTTTAGCTGATCATTTGTAATAAAATAAGCTTTGAAATTTGGAATAAACATAGTAGAATATGACATGGAACAAAAAATGAAATGCAAATAGAAGACACAAAGCTTGAACAAGAATGTCATTTCAAAATCTAGGGTTTGGGAACAAATAATTACCCCAAGCTAATCTGATATGAAATGCAAGCAAAATAGAATGATAAAAATTAGTACATAACACAAATACAGGTGAAACAATATGTAAAGGGCATGTAAAGTGAAATCCTAGGGATTTTGGGTGAACAATCATCCCAAAGCCTAACTATATTGAATCCATGCCCTGTATGATACTAAGTATGAATTTGGTGATAGCGCTGAAATGAATGTAGAACGCCCAATGAGAGAAAGTAAATATTTTACCAAATATATACCTTGTAGTAGATGGGGCATAAATTTACATTAGAGGGTTTAAAATCCCCCCAAAAAAGACCAAAAAAATGTAGTAAAATATGAACTAATATGAATAAGTGAACTAATAAATGAAAAGAAATAACCTGGTGATATCGTGGAAGAAACAAGAGCAAAGGTGGAAGACCTCTCCTCTTCCAAGAATACAAGTTCTCATAAAGTTTTTCTTCACTTGCAAAATCAAAATCAAAACACCAATAATAGAAAATCAAAGCACCAAGAGCACCAAAATATTGCACAAGAAGCCAAAGGAACTCTAATTTTGTATGAAC
The DNA here is from genome assembly GCA_028583015.1 of Wollemia nobilis. Classification (NCBI taxonomy): domain Eukaryota; kingdom Viridiplantae; phylum Streptophyta; class Pinopsida; order Araucariales; family Araucariaceae; genus Wollemia; species Wollemia nobilis. Next base: position 2,676,339 of record JAQPPZ010002712.1, on the reverse strand, counting down.
TTTACGTATTGCTAGCTTGTAATCTCAAGAACATAACGAGATTTCTTAGAGTGACTAGGTTGAAAAAGGAAATCCAACACCTTTATTTATAAAGGGTTTGGAGGTCTAAAAAGGTGGTAAAAGCTTAACATTGATTAGAAGACACCCCAAAAGGTCAACTAAAAATTAGTTTTTTGAAGAAAAACCCTATATTTATCAAATCCATACCCCATAATTACCATGTGTGGATTCATTAAACATCAAGAAAAGTAAGACAAAACACAAGAAAATGGGCCAAAATTGCTCCTATAAATTTTGAGAACCTTTCAAAGAAATCCAAGGAAAAATGACTCCTCTATGTGGGTCAATTTTTTGTATCTACATTTTTCTTTGATGCATTTATGGCCTAATAAATGCATCAAAGAAAGATGTAGACACCTATGTATGAAAAGGATGACAAACAAAAGGGAAAAAGTAGTGGCCATTTTAGTAGAAAGGGATGGTGTACAAATAGTTTCATTTTGGACACTTAGAATATTTGGCATGCAAAATGAGGCATTAAGGATATTAATGCCTCTGAATCCAAGGGTGCCCCTTCAGTTTTGGAAGGAATGTAAAATTCTTGAGGAAACTCAAAATGAAAAACTCAAAAGAAAAGAGAGTGGTGAATAATGAAAAAGGCACCAAAAGGAATAAAGAGGAGATATAAAAAGAAAAAGGGGGAAAACCTAACTCATTTTCACTATGTAAGAACTTAAGAAAAGGCTCTCGATAAATGAGAGAATGTCATGTCCCACACACTGAGAAGTAGTTCTGAGGAGCGAGGCTAGCACAGTAGGAGACCAAGCATGGGTAAGAGCCAAATTCCTAGATAGAAATTAAATTTTAGATTATTTTTAGCATTTTTTATGAATTATTTATTTATTTATTATGTTTTACATGAAATTTGCCATGTGGGACCCGAGCGTAGATTCGATGGTCACCCATAGATCTAACTAGCTATAGAAGTGATATAATATATACCTCATGTCATATAGGGCATGTATTAAGCGAACACAAAATTAGGTTGCTCTTAGGTTGATGTTGATGGTTTTATAAATTATTTTTTGTTCTTTTTATTATAACATGATGTCCTTGAGAGTGGTAGTCAGGTATTCTTGAGGAGGCACTATAGGAGCTTATACCAACAGAGAGATGCACACTAGGTGCAATGGGATTTATATACTTGGTAGATATGCCCCGGGTGGAGGTAGACAAAGTTCTATTTATAGTGCTGGAAGAGCAATGGTACCCAAAATCATCCATATTCTATTTACAAATGGAGAGATGACCATCACACTGAAGGACATGTGGCACATATTGAGGATACTCATTAGGGAGAGGATGATTTATAGGGAATAGGTGCCAAAAGTGAGAATAGAGATATTGATGTTAGGAATATACTAATAAAAATAAACACTCTCACAAAAATATTAAAAATAAATATATAGACTCACACTTGGAAATACATGCACATTATAGTAGTAAATTATAGAAAAAGAATAATCTTACAATAGTATTGAATCGTAAGCCTCTTCAAGGGCAAATATCATTCAGTACTTCATTCAATCATGCAAAAATATACATACAACACTGCCTCTTGTAGATTTAAGAAATTTCTCTAATAACTAACTCCTAAGGTTGGCTTACATGCAAAATGCCACCTGGGCTAGAATCTCCTATCTACAATCAGTTACATTCTTGAAAAAATGGTTACATAGAAGGACACCATTTGGAATAGGCACTTCTTAATCCAAAACTATAATAAAATATTACAAAATATTAACATGGGTACTACCCACGTTCCACAAGGAATATTACATCAAGTGTTAGGATGGGGTCCTAACATGCCCTTCCCCTTAAAAAATATTTGTCCTCAAAGCTAAAGGTGAGGAAACTATTGTTGGATTTGGTGAAGAAGTTCCCATATCGCATCTTCTGGTTGTAAGTCATGTCACTAGACAAAGATATCTATGATAACCCATCAACGAAAGGGTAAGTGATATTTTATAGAGAATGAATCCAGGCTCAATAATGATGGACCTTTCCTTATCCAACTCTAGAAGTGTAGATTGCACCTACACCTTGTTGCCAATAACCTGCTTGAGAGAGAACACATGGAATAGTAGATGAAATTTAGAACTAGATGGAAGGGCTAATTTTTATGTTGTCACCCCAAGGTACCGCAACACTTGATAAGGACCATAGTATTTTGTGGTAAGTTTTTGACAACCACACAATTGGAGAGATGATTATTTGCATGTTTGTAAGCAAAGGAAGACCATGTCACTAACGACAAAGTTGTATTTTGTACGATGTTGATCTACTTGTTGTTTCATACGGTTTTGAGCCATGTCCAAATTGAGCTTGAGTTGGCAAAGAATGGAGTCATACTGATGGAGAGTGAAATCCATAGCTTGAACCTTGGAGCTACCTAGAATGTAATAAATTGGAGCTGGTGGAAGCTAACCATAAACTAATTCAAATGGAGTCACCTTAGTGGAAGAGTGATAGGTTTTGTTGTACTACCATTCAGCCAAAGGAAGTCACTTAGCTCAATGAGTAGGATGTTCAAAAGTGAAGTAGCAAAGGTAGGTTTCCAGAAATTTATTAAAAAATTTGGTTTGGCAATTGATTTGAGGATGGTAGGCCAAATTCATCTTGATTTGTGTGCCCTACAACTTGAATAGTTCCTGCTAAAAGCAATTGGTGAAAGTAGGATCCCCAATAAGAGACAATAGATTTATGCATTCCATGGAGGTGAAATATGAAGTCAAGGAAGATTTAGGTGACAATGGATGTAGTATAAATGTAGGATAGGGAATATAAGTGAGCATACTTTGAAAGAAAATCCATTATCATGAGAATAATTGATTTACCTATAGACTTTGGTAGTCCTTCAACGAAGTCCATAGATATATTTGTCCAAACCTACTCAGGAATGGGCAAAGGTTGAAGTGTGCCTAAATAACACACAATATAAGATTTCATGCATTGGTAGTGATCACATTTAGTGACAAATATTTTGATGTCTTTTTTAATTCCCTTCCAAAAAAAGGTACACTTGGTTCAGGTATATATTTTGAGAAAACCTGAATAACCAACTGTGGGGGATGCATGCATTTTGTGAAGGATGAGGTCCTTGATTTGAGACTCAGATGGAATAACCAAATAGTCATGAAACCATAAATATTAACCATCCCAACCATAACCCAAGTGGGACAAAGGATCCTCTTGGAGATGGTAGAGGGAAGTTGGCAATGATTAATCCTTGGCTATATCTTCTTGAAGTTGATGAATCCATTGCAGAAGAGGAATAGATATATCATGTAGCATGACTTGATCTTCATGGAGGTAAGTTTTGAGCACGGTGCAACAAAAAGTAATGTTATTGTTGTCAACACAGTCAGACAGATCTATTGATGCAATGGACAGGAAGTTCAAAAGCTAGTCAGATGCAGAAAACAAGAGTTCAAAGGTTACTCAGAGTATGTACAGTGATTCTCCAAGAAGACCGAAGTGGACCACTTGCAAAAGGTCAAAGAAAAAGACAAGTAAGAAAAGTGTCGCGATATCGCGACATATACAGCAGGCAAGAAAAACTGTCGTGATTTCATGACATGTTAGAAGAGAGAGAAGAAGAAAGAAAAACTATCACGATTTCACGACATGTTGGAAGAGAGAGAAGAAGAAAGAAAAACTGTCGTGATTTCGCGACATGTTGGAAGAGAGAGAAGAAGAAAGAAAAACTATCACGATTTCGCGACATGTTGGAAGAGAGAGAAGAAGAAAGAAAAACTGTCGTGATTTCGTGACATGTTGGAAGAGAGAGAAGAAGAAAGAAAAACTGTCACGATTTCGCGACATGTTGGAAGAGAGAGAAGAAGAAAGAAAAGTGTCACGATTTCGCGACATATTGCAAAAGGAAGATCGTAAGTGGAAAAAGTGTCACGATTTCGCGACATATTGCAAGGAAGGTTGTACAAGTGGAAAAAGTGTCACGATTTCGCGACATATTGCAAGAGAGAGTTTCTACGGAGGAAAAAGTGTCACGATTTCGTGACATGTTGCAAGGAAGGATGACAAGTTGAAAAAGTGTCATGATTTCGCGACATGTTGCAAGAGAGAGAGTCAAGTAGAAAAAGTGTCACGATTTCGCGACATGTTGCAGGAGAGAGAGTCCGAAAGAAAAAGTGTCACGATTTCGTGACATAATGCAGGAGAGAGAGTCCGAAAGAAAAAGTGTCACGATTTCGTGACATGTTGCAGGAGAGAGAGTCCGAGAGAAAAAGTGTCACGATTTTGCGACATGTTGCAAGAGAGAGAGTCCGAGAGAAAAAGTGTCACGATATCGCGACATGTCAGGTTTTCGCGACCCGAAGGCAAGAAAAAGTGCTAAGGAGAAAAAGTGTCGTGATATCGCGACATGTCGCATTTTCGCGACCCAAAGGCAAGTTAAAGCGCTAAGGAGAAAAAGTGTCACGATATCGTGACATGTTGTGTTTTCGCTGGTTGAAGCCGAGAAGAGTAGCAAGGAGGCAAAAGTGTCGCGATATCGTGACATGTTATGTTTTCGTGAGGCCAAAGCTAAGAAACAGAGCAAAGAGAAAAAGTGTCACGATATCACATGTATTTTCATGGGCCAAAGCATAAAAGGTACGAAAGAAAAAGTGTAGCGATATCGCTACATGTTGTATTCTCGCGGGCCAAAGCTAAGAGAAAGCATGCGGAGGAAAAAGTGTAGCGATATCGCTACATGTTGTATTCTCGCGGGCCAAAGTTAAGAGAAAGCGTACGGAGGAAAAAGTGTAGCGATATCGCTACATGTTGTATTCTCACGGGCCAAAGCTAAGAGAAAGCATACGGAGGTGAAAGTGTCGCGATATCGCGACATGTGTTTTCGCGGCAACAACAACAGAAGAGTTACAAGGGCAGTTGAAGCCGACGAAGACCGATGTTAGCCGACGAAGATTAGGGTTTGCAGCCGACGAAGATTAGGGTTTGCAGCCGACTAAGATTAGAGTTTTTCATCATGAAAATGTTGTTATAAAAGGAGGGCTGTTTGGAGAATTGAGTGTTGTCGAATGATTGTCGAATAAGTGTCGAAGTGTGAAATGTGGCCGTAAGAGCACAGAAAGAGCAGAAGCGATGAGATGATGGCGAAGTGCACAAAGTGAGCAAAGAAGTTGAATCGTGCTAAGTGTGAAATTCGCAAAGGAAGTAGAGTGCACAAAAGGGAGAAGATGATCATGAAGCTCGATAGTGAAGCAGCAGATTGTGCGAAGTGATTGCATAGAGAGAGCAGAGTGCACAGAGAATGCAAAGGTGAAGCAGACCAGTTAGGGTCTTGTAAAAGCAAAGGTATTTTATCATCAAACTTATAGATTCAAAATTGAAGTCCAGGTTGCAGTCTGGCATCAGGGGTTGGTGCTCCTTCCAGTAGGTGCTGGTAAATCAGGGGTTGTTGCTCCTTTCTGTTGGTATAGATAAATCAGGGGTTGGTGCTCCTTCCAGTGGAAGCTGGTAAACTGTTTGTAAAGTTGGTGCTTTGCAAAGGCTGGATTTGGATGGTAGTCCAAGCAGTCATTCTTGAGGAGTAGCCAAATTGGTGAACCTCGTTAAAATCTTGTGTTGTGTGATGTTCTCTTGCTATACTTGTTGTATCTGTTTATAAGTTTTAATTGCTGCTATTTTAAGAGCTATAAATTCATGATTAAAGTACCACACTGATTCACCCCCCCTCTCAGTGCCATTGTAAGACTAACAATTGGTATCAGAGCCAAGTTCCCTTCTAAGGCTAAATCAGTCAGGGTTGATCTTGGATTAGTACGCAATGGGTAAGAAGAATAGATCCTCCTCCAAAAGGGCATCTCAGTCAGTTTCAGTTCCTGTGGAAGAGAAAATTGAACCAGAAAAGGTTGAAGACTTCTCATCAAACCAAGCACCTTTGTTTGATGGAACAAATTATGTGATCTGGAGAATCAGGATGCAGGCATATCTTTGTGCTTTGGGATACGGCGTCTGGGATTCAGTAGTTAGTGGATACACAATACCCATCACTCCTCCAGCCGAGGCTGCCGAAATAAGAATCTGTTTGAGAATGACTCAAAAGCAAAGAATGCTATCAGGTGTGGATTAGTAGACAGTGAATTGGTAAAGATCATGAGTTGTAAAACGGCAAAAGAAATATGGGACAAACTGAGGAGTATTCATGAAGGTGACGATGAGAACATAGAGGATGATTCTAAAAAGGAAATAGGTGAAGGTCTTTTCATGACACTCGAAGAAGAAACAGAAAAAGAATAGGAATGTGATGAAGAAGAAATTGATGCAAAAATAAATTTGAAAGAGGAACTAATTGCAGCTCTGGATGAATTGAAGATAGAAAGAAAAAGGAATAAGGAGATCTCAAGAAAGCTTGAGGATGCAAATGAAATAATAACCAGTTTGAAAATACAGGTAGAAGAATTCAAAAGGATTGAAGAAACTCTCAGGTCACAGATAAGTGAGAAAGTGATTGGTTGTTGCAAACAAGAGGAAGAGATTGTTTTATTGAAGAAACAACTAGAAGAGGCCAATACAAATCTCAAATTTGAGAAGAGCACAGAGTTGCTAGATAAAATGATAAGCCAACAAAGAAGCTCCATGGATAAGCGTGGTCTTGGATATGAAGCTGAACAACCTTCATCTTCCAACTCTGCAGAGAAGAAGAAGTTCACTGTTGAAGGATCGAAGCAAGAAAAGTTTGAAGTTGAATCTTCAAAAGGAAGAACATATCAAAGGAGATCTACAGCAAAGCAACCACAACAAAAGAGGTTCTATCACTCTCACTCTATTCATAATAATACTTTTTATGGCTATTGTTTTAGATGCAACCAGTATGGTCACAAGGCAATTTATTGTGGATTGAATGATAAATCAAAGAGTTATGCTGGTAGAAATACATCTGCATTTCTGAGTGAACACTATGTACAATGTTTTCAATGTAATGGTCATGGGCACATAGCAAGGTTTTGTCCAAGCACTTTTGTATCTAATCTAAGGCAAAACAGTAGATTTCATCAGACGCAAAGAACGCAACACAGACAGGGAATAAATCATGTACATAAAAGAAAGGAAAATAATCATTCAGCAAGGATGCACAAGAGACAACCACACAAGAGAAATGTTCGAGTTCATGAAAAGGTGCAAAACAGGGATGTAGTTGAAAAATCCAAGCCCGAGTTCAAGAAAGTTTGGAGAAGGATAGAAGAAAGGAAATCGTGTCTCCTTGGACTGAAGGAGACTACTCCGCTATTGCACTAAGCAACTCCAGGTAACACATCCTCAAGGGGGAGCAATCTTGAAGTTTCATTTTAATGCTCCTATGTATTTGTTTGATTACCTGAGGATGAAAGGCAAGCAGTTAGGGAAGTTGTCGTATAGTTGTCGAAGTGTGTTTTCAGTTCATGTAGTTGTTTGTGGAAGTGTCGTGAAGGGTGGTGATTAAATTGAGAGTTGTCATTATTGGCAGTATTGCTATATGTCATTGTTGTACTGTTAATGGTTCTTACTACCACTGTCCAAAGTTAAGGATTACAACAGGTCAGATAATTTGGTTAGTGAAAGAATGTTGCCTTAGCCGCATATATGTGTTTCGATAAAAGTAGTGTGCATTGGAACTACACATTGACGTAAAGATTGTTAGATCTATTATGATGCTGTGGTGAAAAATATTGAAGTCTGATCATTGACTCATGTTTAGCTCTTCAAGATGAGCAACTTTGCTTTGTGAATCATACCTATCCGAGGTCCAGAAGTATGAATTTGAGTAAGGTGCACTATAGTTGGCCGTGAAGTATTTAACAAAATTTTGTCTCCTGATTCGAACAGTTGAAAGTAAGGTGTGACCAGGGGTTTTGGTTGTGTTGTGGTACAGTGTTCGATGCTTGCACAGAGTTGGCGGTAAAATTACAGTGTTGGACAAAAGTCGGTACAAGTGTGAGTCACTTGTCAATTTTGTTGACAGATGTGAAATCAGCATTTTGATTGGAAACTTACTGTACCTGACAGCTATCAGACTAGATATTTTGTAGGCAGTATGCATGGTAGCATGATTTCAGGCTAATCCCAAGGAGACTCATGTGACAACATTATGGTGGTTGATTTCTAAAATATCATTGAAGGGAAAATGATTGTTTGTGGTTTCCTTTTTTGAAAGTAGTTGGTTGAATGCATCAAGGATTTCTGAATTGAGAATTGTGTTTAAACCTTGTGTTATAAGCATAGTGGTTTAAGCCCATTGGTTGTGAAAGAACTTGAGTTAGAAAAGAACATGAGTATCATTGTTATGTGATATTTGTGGTTGAGCATTGTTGGAATTATTTGAGTTGGTTGATACATACTTGGACTAGGGTTGTGTGAGAGAGAGATGTCCCTTGTGATGTTTGGTTGAGTTGATTTGATTGAGCCTAGTCAAGTTATGTGTGAAGTGATTTTTTGAAGTGAATTTGATTTGAGATCGCCATTCATTATTGAGTTCATTTTGAGTACTACTTGAGCATGATTGGTTGAGCCTTTGAGAAGACCCTTGGGAAATATTTAAGGACAATGCTGGGATAGATTTCTAAGCAGATTTGGGCAAGTTCTTGGTGAGATTGCTAGAGAAGATTCGGACAAGTTCTGAGTGAGCTTGGTGGAGCAGACTTGGACAGAGTACAGAGGACAGAGTCTAAATGGATAGAAATCTAGCAGCCAACACAGTTGAAGATAGATCTAAGTGAGGATTCTTCAAGTGAAGAAGAGGTCCACCAGTCAGTGCAGCAGAGAGACAAAGTCTTCTATAATATCACAAGGGTACTATGGAGTATGGGTTATGGTATCCTAAAGATGCAGATTGGGCAAGATGTGTAGATGACAGGAAGATTACCAGTGGAGGTGCATTCTATCTTGGAGACAGTTTGGTCGCGTAGAACAGTAAGAAACAAGAGTCAGTTTCCTTATCCACAGTAGAGGCAGAATATATTGCAGCGACAGCATGTTGTACGTAGGAGAAAGTTGCAGAAAGTGAGGTTAAGTTGGATTTTCATTCCAACAACAGATTGTGGAGTGGTCACATTCTTATGGGGAGCATTTAAGTATTTGTTTATCTTTTTGCTCATGTTCATGATTTTTGCTAAATGTAATAAATTTTGGCTGAGAATGTTGTGCATGGACTCAGGGGAGTCTGCAGTAGCCCTTTGGTATTATTGTCAAAGGGGGAGAAGAATTACAGGAAAATTGCACATGTGTTGCCAACAATTCCAAAGGGGGAGATTGTTGAGCAAGGTGCAACAAAAAGTATTGTCATTGTTGTCAACATAGTCAGACAGATCTGTTGATGCAGTGGACAAGAAGTTCAAAAGCTAGTCAGATGCAGAAAACAAGAGTTCAAAGGTTACTCAGAGTATGTACAAGTGATTCTCCAAGAAGACCGAAGTGGACCACTTGCAAAAGGTCAAAGAAAAAGACAAGTAAGAAAAGTGTCGCGATATCGCGACATATACAACAGGCAAGAAAAACTGTCGTGATTTCACGACATGTTAGAAGAGAGAGAAGAAGAAAGAAAAACTATCACGATTTCGTGACATGTTGGAAGAGAGAGAAGAAGAAAGAAAAACTGTCACGATTTCGCGACATGTTGGAAGAGAGAGAAGAAGAAAGAAAAATTGTCACGATTTCGCGACATGTTGGAAGAGAGAGAAGAAGAAAGAAAAACTGTCGCGATTTCACGACATGTTGGAAGAGAGAGAAGAAGAAAGAAAAACTGTCACGATTTCGTGACATGTTGGAAGAGAGAGAAGAAGAAAGAAAAAGTGTCACGATTTCGCGACATATTGGAAAAGAAAAAACACAAGTGGAAAAACTGTCGCGATTTCGTGACATGTTGGAAGGAAGAGTTGTACGTGGAAAAAGTGTCATGATTTCGCGACATATTGCAAGAGAGAGGAAATTTGTACGGACGAAAAAGTGTCACGATTTCGCGACATATTGCAAAGAAGGTACGACAAGTTGAAAAATTGTCGCAATTTCATGACATGTTGGAAAGGAAAAATACAAGTAGAAAAAGTGTCACGATTTCGCGACATGTTGCAAGAGAGAGAGTCCAAAAGAAAAAGTGTCATGATTTCGTGACATAATGCAGGAGAGAGAGTTTGAAAGAAAAAGTGTCACGATTTCGCGACATGTTGCAAGAGAGAGAGTTCGAGAGAAAAAGTGTCACGATTTCACGACATGTTGCAGGAAAGAGAGTCCGAGAGAAAAAGTGTCGCGATATCGTGACATGTCGGGTTTTCGCGACCCGAAGGCAAGAAAAAGCGCTAAGGAGAAAAAGTGTCACGATATCGTGACATGTCGCATTTTCATGACCCAAAGGCAAGTTAAAGCGCTAAGGAGAAAAAGTGTCACGATATCGTGACATGTTGTGTTTTCACTGGTTGAAGCCGAGAAGAGTAGCAAGGAGGAGAAAAAGGTGTCACGATATCGCGACATGTTATGTTTTCGCTGGGCCAAAGATAAGAAATAGAGCAAAGAGAAAAAGGTGTCACGATATCGCGACATGTATTTTCGTGGGCCAAAGCTAAGAGAAAGCGTACGGAAGAAAAAGTGTAGCGATATCGCTACATGTTGTATTCTCGCGGGCCAAAGCTAAGAGAAAGCATGTGGAGGAAAAAGTGTAGCGATATCGCTACATGTTGTATTCTCACGGGCCAAAGTTAAGAGAAAGCGTACGGAGGAAAAAGTGTAGCGATATCGCTACATGTTGTATTCTCATGGGCCAAAGCTAAGAGAAAGCGTACGGAGGTGAAAGTGTCACGATATCGTGACATGTGTTTTCGTGGCAACAACAACAGAAGAGTTACAGAGGCAGTTGAAGCCAACGAAGACCGATGTTAGCCAACGAAGATTAGGGTTTGCAGCCGACGAAGATTAGGGTTAGTAGCCGACTAAGATTAGAGTTTTCATCATGAAAATGTTGTTATAAAAGGAGGGCTATTTGGAGAATTGAAGTGTTGTCGAAGATATCGTCGAATAAGTGTCGAAGCGTGAAATGTGGCCGTAAGAGCGTAGAAAGCGCAGAAGCAGCGAGATGATGGCGAAGTGCGCAAAGTGAGCAAAGAAGTCGAATCGTGCTAAGTGTGAAATTCACAAAGGAAGCAGAGTGCACAAAAGGGAGAAGATGATCATGAAGCTCGACAGTGAAGCAGCAGATTGTGCGAAGTGATTGTGCAGAGAGAGCAGAGTGCATAGAGAACGCAAAGGTGAAGCAGACCAGTTAGGGTCTTGTAAAAGCAAAGGTATTTTATCATCAAACTTATAGATTAAAAATTGAAGTCCAGGTTGCAGTATGGCATCAGGGGTTGGTGCTCCTTCCAGTAGGTGCTGGTAAATCAGGGGTTGTTGCTCCTTTTTATTGGTACAAATAAATCAGGGGTTGGTGCTCCTTCCAGTGGAAGCTGGTAAACTGTTTGTAAAGTTGGTGCTTTGCAAAGGCTAGATTTGGATGGTAGTCCAAGAAGTCATTCTTGAGGAGTAGCCAAATTGGTGAACCTCGTTAAAATCTTGTGTTGTGTGATGTTCTCTTGTTGTACTTGCTGTATCTGTTTATAAGTTTTAATTGCTGCTATTTTAAGAGCTATAAATTCATGATTAAAGTACCACATTGATTCACCCCCCCTCTCAGTGCCATTGTAAGACTAACAGTCATACAAGGTATAGACCACCAAATTATATTTACCTTTCTTATAAGATATGTCATAGTCATCCCCAATAATTTGGAGACTCATTTTTGTTGTTCTAGAGTAGCTATCCATTGCTCTAAAAAATATTTGACTCTAATGATTAGTCTTGATGGAAAAATGTTGACCAATGAGATATGAATTCCAATGGATGACCACATGTAAAATGGCAAGCATTTCCTTCTAATATGTGGACTTCCCCAATTTTTTAGGAGAAAGTGCCTTGCTAGTAAAATCCAATGGTCGACCCTCCTACATTAAAACTATTCCAATACTTTTGCATGATGCATCACTCTTGATGATAAATGGTTTAGAAAAATATGGCATTGTCAAAACAAGGGTGGTGGACATAGCATACTTCAAATCGACAAAAGCCTTCTCAACCGACTCAGTCCACACAAATGAAATTTTCCACAACATGGTTGTGAGGGGAGCTTCAATCTTACCATAGTTTTTTACAAATTTTTTGTAATATCCTGTAATACCCAAGAATCCATGAAGTCCCTTCATAGTATGAGGTTTGGGCCATTCTTGCACTGCCTGAATTTTATTAGGGTCTACCTAAAATCCTTCTTTAGTGACTATATGCCTCAAATATTCAACCTCCTACTGACTAAAGGAACATTTTGATTGCTTTGCATAAAGCTGATGGTCAGATAAAATTTTAAGAGTTTATTCTAAGTGGTGAATGTGATCCTCCCAATTGCAACTATAAATTAGTATGTCATCAAAGAAGACTAGAATGAATTTACAAATATGAGGGTGAATAATAGAATTCATCAAACTTTGTAAAGTGGAAGGTGCATTGGTTAATCCAAAAGATATAAATAAAAATTCATAATGCCCATCATGAGTTCTAAAGGCTATTTTAGGAATATCTTCATTCTTGATGTGGATTTGGTGATAACCCAACCATAAATCCAACTTGGAAAAATATTGAATCCCATGCAACTCATCTAAGATTTCATCAATAACAGAAATAGCGAACTTATCCTTGATAGTAATTTTATTAATATACCAATAATCCACACACAAACACCAAGTTCCATCCTTCTTTTTGACTAACAACACTTATGAAGAATAGGGGCTAACACTAGAATGGATAATTCCAAAAGCTTAAAGTTCCTATATAATTTTCTTAATTTTAGTTTTTAGAGCATAAGCATATCGGTATAGGTGAACATTAGCTAGGAACAAGTTGTGTGGCATGATCATGTGAGCCCTGATGAGGAAATCCCTTGTGTTCCTCGAAGACATCAGCATATATGTTTAATATACCATGTAATTTTGTGGTTGAATACACTCCCTTTGCTTGGGAGTGATGATAGCAAAATGTTGAGCTACCACACCATGGGAAGATCTCTTTAACAAAATTTCCATTTATGAGAAGAAATAAACTAAACTACTCCTACCTTTGTGCCATGGAAGGTATATTCCTATCCATCCTGACTAAATTTCATCCATAATTCTACAAAATCCCATAGGATTAGTCCTAAAATTTTTAACCATTGTGGTTCCAAAACTATATCACCCCCTCCTACGGGTAAATAAAACATGTCAGACATAATATTATAGTCCCTAATTTTTGACTTAACATTATGATATTTTTCTTTGTACAATAGGGTGCCACCATTAGCAATCATAACTTCAAATGAATTGCATGTGGTAATGTAACAATTTCCTTGTTTGGAATCACATGGATCAATAAAATTATGTGTGCTACCAAAGTTAATAAAAATTATAACCCTTTATCCCTTGAAGTGGACAATCACCTTCATGGTTTGGGGTGTGGATACTCCTGCTAAAGCATATAAAAACACTTCTTGTTGAGATTCCTCCTGATCGGTCGACTAGTCTATGGTTTTTGTTTCTTGAGGATCCTCCTCATCCTCAAAAGAGTCCAAAGTGGAAACTTCATCCATATATAGCAAGTGCATTTTTTTTTGCACACACCTATACCCTTTGGTATATTTTTCATCAAAATTATAACATAATCCTTATGCCTTTCTATGATCCATCTCCTCGTGACTCTTTTTTTTTATAGGTGGAGATTTATTAGTCAAACTTGACATTGGCTTGGTCGAAAAATATGACTTAGATGGAGAAAATTTAGAAGTTCAACCAAGAGCTTTGAATTTTTACTCTACCAATTTGACCAATTGTATGTCTTGTGGTAGTGTTTAAGGACACAATAACTTAACCTCAACCTTGATGTCATCCTTTTGTCCACTCACAAAAAAATTTAAAACTTGGTCCTATTGTTTTATTGGTGATTTTTAAAAATTGAGTTTGGTATTATCGAACAATTGTTTATTTGAGTTAAAAAAGGGCTCTTATAAAATCTTCAAACTTGCTAGGACCAAAGCGAGTGAGTAGGCGTTGACCAAAATTAAACCATGAAAGGTCAAATTTAGCCTTTCTAAGCCAAAAAAACCAATGAAGTACATATGATTCAAAATTAAAAGAAGAAATGATCAACCATAGGAAACGATCAACATTATGAAGAGTGAAATATTGTTATACCTTACAAATCCACCCCTCAAGATATTTTCCATTAAACTTGGGAAATTCTAATTTTGGTAACCTCATCCCATTATGGTGGGGTATAGCTTGTTGGTAGTGGCTTCTACAACTTTCCTCTTGGTCATGTTGAGTTGTGGAACTAGCAATGACTCTAATATCTAATTCAACCTTTATTGCTTTTTGTGCAAGGGTGAGATCAGCTATAGATTCTTGGATAGAATGGATTTGTGACTGCATTGCCTATAATTTTTTATTAAGTGTAGCCAATATTTGGTTGTAAAAATTATCCACTTTGTTTTTAATTTCCCTCTCTATTGCTTGTTGGCAAGTTCCCTCAGCCATACTTGAAGGTTTGGATGCTTTTTGTGGGGCTTACTAAAAATAGATAGGTAGCTTTCAAGAGTTACTATTTTTAGTAAGGGTCCAAAAAATGGTTTGGAAATTAGGTTGCAACACTAATTTCAGGATGCGGTCCATTTCAATGGCCACTTGATCTGAATGCTCAATGAGGAGATATACTGGCTTCTTTAAAATTTTGTGATCTCTTGGTTGGGGCAAGTTGATGTTGTGGTAATTTATTCAACTTGGACTTAAAAATTCATAGGTGGATCCTTGAGGGTCTTTGGTGTAGAATAAACATTGCTTTTACTCCACAAAATTTTGGATCAATTTGATTGATCACTGAGCAATTATGGCCTTAGCAAGAAAAATAAAATATTATCAATTTTGGAAAATTAGTACAAAATTTGACTAAGAGCTACCAAGGATAACTTTGTCTGGAATAGAATGTAGAATTGATTGCTAAATTTTGGAGTCAATTTGAGAGTTGACTGAAGATATATCCCTATTTTTTTATTTTTTTCTACTGGTGAATTTGGTTTTGCCTTTGAATATTGTGTCCAAGAACTATGTCAACTGTCTCTTCCCTATATGTCTTGATTATTGACCATTGACTAACTCCTAATAATGTTTTATTCTCTTTTTAGAATATCTAATCATTGATAGATTATTGACATTGTTATGTTCTCTGTTTTATTTTGACTCTATCACATATTCCCTAATTGTTCTAAGTATTACATGTAACCATTCTAACTATATACTGACCATCTTGTATTGATGGTTACTGATAAAAAATTATTGACTGTAACTGACTCTAACTTCCTATTTCTCATATTTTAGACTCTGAAGATTCTTGTCCACCTATTATTTTTTAGTGATTTTGTATTATCTATTTTGCATGCAGGAATTCTAGAATAGCGATGTCTTCTTTGTATGCCCAACTTCTATGAAGGATTGGTAATAGGTTCAAATTTTTTTGGTGTAGTTTAAGTAGAATAGAAAGACTTGAAGAATAGAATTTGTTTATAGATTTAAACAGAACCAAGGTATGCTAGGCAAAGATGTATGTAATATACATAGGCCCTTTGTTATACCACAATGATGAATAATAGTGCTCAAACCAATATTTTAGACCACTACCCAAGGAGGGTTCCATACATACCCTTGAGAAAAATATCTGCCTCTTTGATAGTTTAGGAGGGTAATCGTTTGGAATGCTATATATCATGGAATACAGATAATACAAGGCTAAAAAGCTTCCTATTAGATAAATTTTGTTTAAGTCTAAATTTTCTCTTGATACACTCGAAGTTGCATAGGACCTCAATTTTACGTGCAAGTATTGTTTAATGCCTAGGTATTGGAGGTTGATTGCCCCTCACTTCACTAGACATTGTATGGGCTATATAGCTTAGATAATAATGATAGCTCCTTCATGATATTTTAAAACCCCTAGCACATGGTTTCTAACCTACTCAATTACTATAAAAATGACTAAGTTTTTTTGACCTTTTGTTGAATATATATATATATATATATATATATATATTGTATTTTTTTAATAAGGAAAAATTGGCAAAAAAAAAACTGAACTCGAAAATCGTATACTTAACAATTGAATTGGTAGAATTTATCATAGTCGTAGTAGAAAATGACCCTAGAAAGCACTCTAATACCACTTTTTAGGAACCTACTAATAAAAATAAACACTCTCACACAAATACTAAAAATAAACATATAAACTCATAACACACTTGGAAATACATGCACATTATAGAAGTAAATTGTAGAAAAAGAACAATCTCACAATAGCATTGAATCGCAAGCATCTTCGAGGGGTAAAATCCTTCAATACTTCATTCAATTATGTAAAAATATACATACAACATTACCTCTTGCTAATTAAAATAAATTCTCTAACAACTAACTCCCAAGGTTGGCTTACATGCAAAATGCCACTTGGGCTAGAATATCCTATCTACAATTAGTTACATTCTTGAAAATAATAGTTACATAGAAGGGCACCATTTGGAATAGGTTCTTATTAATCCAAAAGTATAAAAAATATTACAAAATGTTATCATGGGTTCTACCCACATTCCATAAGGAATATTACATCAAGTGTTAGGATGAGGTCCTAAAAATTGATGGGTAACCCATTACATGAGATTTGTAAGAGTGAATTCCTTGTTGATGATGTGCCAGAGTGACATGGGGTTGGGGCACTAATAAATATGCTTTATGGAGTGGTGGTAGGATTGCTAGTGTGTCATACAAGTTAGAAACACTTGTCATGGACACTAGCAAGAGTGGTGATAAACATGTGATACCAGTAAATGTAGTTCGCATGGGGGCTTTATATACTGGTTCCACCAAAAGTAAAAGATAATTTTGATACTAATATCAAATTGAATCATCAAAGGTAAGAGAATCTTTGAAAGGTAGGGTGTTTAGATAAGAATATCTTGGCCTAAAAAAGAATGAGGTATAAGAATAACATAATGACCAAATCCATAAGAGATAGTCCATTTGATACTCAATTCTTTGTCATCTAGTATAGAATGAACCCATAGGACAAAAAAAAGAAAAATATCTTTGTGGAAGTTGTAATAGCAATAATAACCTTGATCCAACAAAATTTAAATCCTAAGAAACCACTAGCACTAGATATCATGATCTCATTTGTGCCAATAACTCTTACAATAGTCAATTTAGTATTCAAATAGATAGTTATCAAAGGATAAATAGAGGTTTTAGATATATGGTTTAATTATTGTAAAGGAGTTTAGGGCAATAGAGAAACAACAAAAATATCGGGACACCTAGGTTGAAGAGGAAAAAATCTTGTAAGGCAAACCTCGTCTAGATTAGGGATTGACCAACCTAATGGCCATGACTACATTCATTCCCCATCCTACACATTCACCACTCTTAATTTCACCTTTACCATATACAATTTATTTTTCCTTTATATTTACTTCTCTTTATCTTCTCACTCTTACTTCTTCTCCTTTGAATCCTCTTTCATTTTTGTTTACTGCAATTCTTCCATCACCCACTAGTTTAGCTCACATTTTTCCTAAAGGGACTCTACACCCATTATCATTATCAAGGTAGGGACCACCTCCATATCTTCTTTCCAATCCCAACTCACACAAATCCTTACATCACATCCTATAATTACCCATACCATGATGTCTCTCTTAGATACCTTAGTTATATTAGCATCATTACTGCTCCTCCCACTTCCACCTAATTTCTTGTTGTCACCACTTAATTTATACGTCTCACAATTCCCACTACTTCCATACCTTCTTGATCCCATAGGGGGTAACTTCTCATATAGATGAGGTGCACACAATCTCTACCTAAGGATATGAGTCTATACAAACTTCTGCTCTCACTAATACAACACAAGTAGTTAGACCATCCCACACTTCTAATATTAGGAAAAATAACACTATTAAGGTGATAGATGTGCTTTTTACTAAGGAAAATACATGAAATAAAGAATACAAAAGACTTTGTAAGACTTCTAAGACCTCCATGATGTTCCATTCATAAATTTCTAGGAAGAGGGATAAGATATACTTCATAAAAGCTACAAAAATTGACCCCTCTAAGATAGCATCAACCCCTATTGACTTAACTATTGGAGTATTATGACTGGACCTACATAAAAAAGTTTCATATCAAAAGATCCTATTGAAAAATCAATTCAAAGTCGGTTCAATGATGAAGTATGGTCGATTAGCAATTGAGGATGAAATACTCTATCTCTAAGATGAAATGTTAGACATAGAACTAGCAAATATTAAGCCAGAAAGAGATCAACTCCAACAAGAGAATAAAGAGATTTAGAAAGAAGTGGAAAAAATGTTCAATTTAAAAGACAAGTGGAAGACCTTAAATCCCAACTTTTTTATTTTTAATAATTCATGTAAGACATGACTAGAGAACAAGGTAGAATACTAATAGATTTGAAAAATAAATACTAGTAGATGAAGGAGTTGGAGGCCTAAAAAAATTATAAAAAGTGGTTGATCCAGAATTAACACAAAAAATCTAGATAGCTATAGACATATACCACCCAATCAAGGGAGAAGCACAATACTCCTTCAAGTAATATGGGATGTCATCCTTTGTAGGAGAAATATTAGAACAAGTGAGAATATTATAAAGTAAGTAGAAGAACAAATTTCTACAAGAGGTGAAGACCAAGAAGTCCTAAATACCCTTGCATTAATAACCCAAACAAAAGTACAACATAGGATAGGCAAAAAGATATGGTGACAAAAAATCTTATATTCCTATAGAAACGTTTAGACCTATAAATAAAATCTAGCATCTCTAAAGGCCCCAGTTCAAGAAATAGAAAAGAAAATATAGGGATTGATTACTACAAACATTCCAAATATATTGAATGATAGGAAACTTGTCCTGGATGTTAATGTCATCTATACCATGATCAAATAAAAAAGTATCAGATCAATTAAGGGAATTCCTAAAAATCATGTGAAAAACTAAAACCAATCTTTTGCAAACTAAAGGAGAGAGAAGCCAAATGGGATGAGCTAACAAAAAATACTTTTGAAGACTTAATAGGAGAAGCTAAGGACATCAAAACAATGAAAGTGACCAATGACAATAAATGGTTAAAAATTTTGAACTATTTCCATCAAATACTAGATAGGGGGAGCCAAAGCACTGAAGATAAACTAATTTTTTCAATTTTACAGTAAGTATCCCAATTTTGTAGACTATGCACCCAAGGATAGAGGCATGATTTGGGATTCTATGCAAATTTAGTTTGGTTTCCAATGAAATCAATATAAATATAGTATATTGGAACTATTGATGATAATTTTTATACATTTTGGAGGCATAAACAATATCAAGATGTTAGGTGGTAGGAAATTTACCAAAAAATAAAAACTTTTGCTCATTTTTGAAAAGATAGTGATTTGCTTGTAATACATGTTGATTGTCTCAAAGGAGAAATTTGCTCAAAAAAAGTATTTATTCGCTCAAGAATTGATTTTATCAACTTGATAATGTAAATGAATAAATTTAAAAAGTGAGCAAATCGCTTGATATAAAAAGTGAATCAATCAATCAAGGCACAAAACTATAAATTTAAAAGGAAAACATCTCAAAAAATTATATTTTTGGTATTTTATGGTGCACTAAGCATTTTTAGAGCCTTTTAAGTTTGTTAGAAGCATAATTAGAGGTATGTAACATTAAGTGGTGCAATATTTTTCTAAAATTATCCCAAAATATTTACCTTTACTAGGAGTAATTGTTTTTTTATCCTAGATAAATCAAGGTAAACTCTTACTATAAATGGGGGCCTCATACCATCATTGTAATCATATTTTGGCCATGAATATTTAGAGATACACTTTGTAAAATAACATTGTGCTTTGCACTCATGAGGTTGTGAGAAATTGGCAAGTCCTTGGGCATACCATTAGAGGTACATTTGCATGGTTTGTCAAGTGCACAGTGGTTGGGTACTACCCTTCCAATGCATCTTGTCATTCACTTACCAATTTCATAATAAAAAAATGGGTAAACATTGAATTTATTCAAAATTTTCATCACTATAATGTAACAATCATATTGGCTTTCATCTCTCACTCTAAACAACATGAATTTACTTTCGACACTTTATGCATTTTAATTTATGCATTTGATTTTGTGTGTATATTTTATTTCATACAAATTAGTTAGGTTAGATTAGAAATTCAGAAATTAAGAAAATTTTATGATTAATTAATTCTAAATTATTATTAATTTACTACTATTTTTCCTTCCTTCTAGGCTATTATTAATTTACTACCACTTTTCCTTCATTAATTTACTACTACTTTGCCTTCATTCTTTGATTCTTCTTTCTCTTCACTCTTTAGCTCTAACTTTGGAATGGTTGGATATATGCAATATTCATTAGGTCTACATTTGGGTCAATGTATATGAGTCATTTTTTAGTCTCTACCTCTAGTTCACTACCTCTAGACCACTACCTCTGCATCTATACCTTTGGGTCACTACCTCTGGATCTCTGCCTCTGTGTCTTTGCCTCTGGGTCACTACCTCTAGGTCATCTATGGATTATCATTGCCTCTAGGTCATCCACTAGAATATTCATAAGACTATCATATCTATAGGATCATCACTACAAGTGCTTTCACTATAGGCCATCTTCCAAGTTGTGCTTGGGTCATAATCATCTATTTCTTTATGATAAGACCAATAGTATTCTCAACAAACTTTGATTATACTTGATTTCCTTCTATAGACACCATACACCATTCTTTTTATATTATCCCATTAATTCATGTTAATCCATCCACAATACATTTTTAATATGTAATCTTTCTTTTATTTTTGTAGAAAAAATATTTTTCAATGATTATGTCCTCCATAAATTTCACAACAATTGAGATTTCAACATTTATATATCTTATGTCCTTACCATAATTATTACATCTATTACCTATTATAGGATTACTTTTCTCATTCTCTGATTTATTATTTCTTGTTTTTACTTATTGTTACTAATTTTATTAGTCCCTATCATAGATTCAATGTCACTATTTCCTATCATAAATTTAGTCTCATATTCGTTGTTGCTTATTTATCTTGAATATCCAAGACCATCATATTTTGGTCTTATTTTTGGTACAATTGTTTCTTTCATTCCAATAACTTCATTCCTTGGCTCTTTGTAAAAAATTCTACTAATTTACTAGCAATTCTAACTATTAATTAATTCATTTATTACTTGTGAAGATAAAAATGAAACACCAAATATAGATAACATAAAATGAACAAACAATGATACAAGAGACTACGCAATAAAACATATCTTATATTATTAATGCCAATGGATCTCAATACTATCAAATGTACCCCAAATAGAGGTTTACACTTTTTATTTTAATATAATTAATACAATATACTAGGGTTCTCCAAAACCCTAGTAAAAAATGCTTGTGGTGTCCTCAAAGCTTGTCTTTGCTCCCAACAGAGATGAGTGGGCTTAAGCTATCCATTGACTAAACTACTCTAGCTTAAGCAGTTATCAAATGTCTATATATCTCTAGATATGCACATAGAAAATGACAAAAGAGGGTTAATAGCAACTGTGAGGGCTCCACTATGTGAGACCCTCAAAAATCAATAAAAATCCTAGCTATCAAATAATAATTTTATGAGCAAATATAGAAATAATGAAAATAATATTAAACAAAAATGATTTACCTTGTGAACTTGTTGCCCTCTGATTTTTCATTGTTGTTGTTGGAAACCTAGTACGTAGATGCCCTAGTGACACCTGAGGGATCACTGGACTACAAAATTAGGTTTATGAATGCTAGTGGGCACTCAAGAAATGCTCGTGGGTACTTGGTATAATGGGAAACACCCATGGGCACTCGATAAATAACCGTGGGTACTTTGCAGAATGAGAAACACCCATGGGCACTCGATAAATACCTGTGGGCACCCAAAAGAATAGGAAATGCCTATGGGTACTTGGTACACCCTCATGGATACTCAGGGAAGCTCGAAGGGATGTTTGTGGGGTTGTAGGGAATGTGGTAGAACCAGATCTATGTCATGCAAGGTGGGTGTCAGTGGATTTGGAGGTGAGGATATGAGGGAGAATCTAAAGATTGTTAGGAATATTAGGGCTCCAAAAGTGTTAGAAAAAATTAGGGCTTAAGTCATCGAAATGACTCTTCTTTATAATATTCCTTAGGTCATGTTAGGGTTTCAACGACACCATTTGTGTGGTCAATATTAAAACATGATGGAAGATGGATATTAAATCTGGGCATGTGACATGGATTAAGGCGGATGAGTGGCTAGGATTAGATCATGATGGATGGCTGGGAATAATTCATATGTATATATATATATTAAATATATATAAATAAAATATATAAAATATTATTATTTAAATATATATTAAACAAATATATAAATAATGGGTAAAAGTGATGGGAAGTTATGGATGGACGACAAGTGGCTATATTTTTGTGTCTACACTACTATTATTAATAGATCACTATCAAAAATATAAAATATGGAAGGTATTGTAGGGAAATTTTATCTACAACCTAACTTCACTTTAAGCTAGATTAGTCAAAATTAAGAATAGCCAAGGATTTGATGTCAGAAGGTGCTTCTCGCCTTTAGTTGAAATACACTTTCCACCTTTAGTCAAAAGAAAAGAGATTAAAGGAATCATGATCGAGCTAAAATCCATGTTGGTCATTAGATATTCCATCTACAATCAATGATTCATGACTAATTGAATCAAACTAAACAAGGGAATGAAGGCCCATAGACCATTGATTTTCAATTTGATAGCCCATGTGATTATTTTCAGTGAAGGAGCACCAAGCTCTAACCAATGTTGAAGGAAGACATATGGAAACCATTCAAAAGCCTATGCGAGGAAAGAACCAATATTTTTAAATAGAATGACTACCATTGGCCTAAGGAGATTTCATTCTATACAAGGACACATGGTAGCCACATATGCAAGATGAAGGGTAGGCAAAAGATAATTCAAGAGGACACCTGATAATGGTGGAAAAGCTTGAATTTTGTGGCAAAGCCTATCAAATACAATCACACACTAGCTATGACCATTGCTCACTATACACATGAGCCTACCCTATCCACCTACACCATTTAGGGAGGCCACGTCAATCATGTTAGCATAATGATGCATTCTAGAAGAACCATTGTAAAATATTTATGGTGTAGCCATATTGATGAAACAATAATGAGCCTAGTCATCCACATTAATTATCTAAAGGTCCTAAAGCTTTCAATATTTATTACCTTGGATCTAGAGACCTCAAAGTTGGTGTTGCACAAGTTGTAGAGGGATTTCTTGGCTATATAGATAGAAGATATCTGCAAACCTTATGCATAGAACTTCAAAGGGAAGACACCCTTGTCTTGGCTTATAAATACACCTAATTTCTTTTGTAAAGGTATTAGAAGTTGTTTTCTCATGTCTAAAACCTAATATTATGGGTTTTTCCTTTCACCCTTTTTTACTACTATAACAAGAGGAGCCTAAGACTTTTCTAATGCCTAGGGAGCATTGAGTCCTCAAAGCCTCATTATATTGTAATTATTTAGTAGGTTAGTGGAATTTTTAACTAATTTCACTCTGCTCTCCTTCCATTGATTTGTATTGATTCTTGGTGGTGTGTTTTTCTTGGTTATGTTCACTAGGCATAGGTGACGTTTTTCATGTTCAATTTCCACTTGTTGTAGTCATAAATTGGGGATTCTTTTTAATTATTCGGTACATTATCTCTATAAATTAAGGCTTTAATTTTTTACAAGTATTCAATTTATACTTTTTTACTTTCATTGCAATTCCTTCTTTGGCTACACACACCCTAGGCTCTGCTTGTGGAGGCCATTATGCATTAAGATTTTAAATTTTTATGAGGAAATGGTCACAATTATAAACCTCAAAGGTCACACCATAGGTGACTTTCCCTTCTATCCCATGACACTTCCTATTTTTTTCTCTACATGATGCATGGGTGTAAAAATCCCCTCCTTGGATAGGTGCACTCATAGAAAACAATAGTTTTTTGGCATGCTCGATGGGACAAAATTTTATGCTTTTCGTACTAAGATTAAAAAATTGATTGTGGCCCTGATGAAGGTCATAGTATTTCTACTTGAGGAGAAGCACCCATAAAATTCACTTGGCTACTCCTCTTAATGAATCAAATCCAAAAGAAATACTTTCAAAAATTATGTGACAAAAGAAAATCTAAGATTATGGTGGGGGTCTTTGTCTCATCAACTTATTGAAGCAAAATATCCCCACCTATCTATTTTTTTCTTATAGGAAAGACCCAAAGTTATATGAGTGAAAGGCCTATGACTAGAGTCTTTGCTAGAACTAATCAATAAGGGCTAGTACCACCTATGAATTAGAGGAAAAGGAGGAATCAATCATACAATAGAGAAATAATGGCCCATAAATTTTTTTTTGGCATTGAATAATAGGGATCCCCTTACTCCTACAATTCCACCTAAAATATGGGACCTAATTCTTGTTTCGATCCTCAAACCTCTACCATACTTCTCAGGAGATGTCACTTTGACAAAGCATTTACAAAACCTAGTAAGTTTATGTGTTGTGCACTTTATTGAAAAGAAAGATATGGCCTTGAGGCTATTAGTGACCTATTTCTAAGTGGTATCTCATGATTGGTGTTTTAGTTTTAGCTCATGATTAGTCAAAAGTTGGGACCAATTGGTAGAGCTCCTAGTAAATTAGTTTAAGGAAAAGGAAGATGGATCATCCCTCCTAAAACAACTCACAACTATCAAGAGGCTTACGAAGATAATGTATGATTTTAATGTTTGATTTCATAAGACTTGGCAAAGGATCACTAAGGATATCTAACCACCTCTGGGTATGGCATTCATTTATTTTATAATTTTTTTTTTTTTTGATAATTTCATTATGGTCAAGTCTTAGGGTAGTAATTCACTATAAAAGGCCTATGGGATTGCCATCCAAGATAATAAATACCTAATACAAATAGTAAGGTTGGATCCTAGACCACCTTTACCATTTTTCCCCTTCATTCAACACCGTTTTCATTACCCTATGATCATACAACCCACCACTAGTTTGACTCATCTTGTTACATATCAAGAGAAAAACTAAACTTCTCTCTCCTAGATCCTAAGAAGGATAAAATATTCAAAATTATGAGGACCCTCACTAATTATGTCACACCCTCAAAATACATTTGAACATCTAAAGTTTCCCTACAAAATTTATCTAAAGCCTTCCTTCCAATAGGAAAACATGGGTTTCTAATCACCTATGTCTATCCCAACATGACAAGCACCTATAAGATCAACTATGAACCTAGTTGCCACCCAAAACAACTTTTTGAAGATCCCAATCATTAGTACTATCCCACTCTTGACCATCTTCCCTTCAACTATTTTTTTAGAATAGAAAATTAATATGTTGAGAATTCCTCTTCTAACCACAAAGATACCCATATGTTATAAGTATTAATGTTGATTCAAGAACCTTTCACCTAGTCTCTGATCATACCATTAATTTCCAACTCATCATATTTGAAGTAGAATTTTATTTCCTATGATGAAGTGAAAGTATACATTATTTCGGATAAACTAGACCCTTCAAATGAGAGGTTGCAAGTCCAATCAAGGTATAATATAAATTCCAATAGAAGGATCATTCAGTATTAGGAGACACCTAAATTAACCAAGGCTAGACCTCAAAGAAGAGAAGTGAATAATTGAAGACCCCTCCAATATAAGTTGTACCAAAAAATCAATACTAAGTAATATTGATAGTAGTAAGAGCTGCCCCTAAACCAACAAGGTAGCCTATTGTAACTTTGTCAAGATCACTTCTAACGATAGAAAGAACCAGGCTCCCAAAAATGTCAAACATTCCAAGAGAACATTTTTTTAGAATCTTCAACATAGTGGATCACTTAAGGAAGTCCATCATGACCATTCCTCTTTGGGATGTCCTCTCCATTCTAAAAACAAATGAAGAACTTGGAAGAGGTCCTTAGGAGATAGAAGGAGATGAGCACACAAGGAATACCCATAATGCTATAAATTTTAGATCCCATTAAGCCCAAGCCCATACTATTATATCTAGCCTTGGTCTACAAATATCAAATGATACATAACTACATAATTGAACCAAGCTCCAACACCTCAGTAATGCCAATAAAGGTTGCAAAAGCACTTAATCTACCACTATAATATGCCAAAAATAAGGTGGTACATTTATATGGAACTCTAGTGATAATTTTTGGTCTCATCCAAGGTTTTCCTTTGGCACTCCAAGTGTACCCCAACTTGATCAATATCCTAGCTTCATGTAGAATATAATTTTTAAAAGACTTCATCACCAAGATTGAAGGATGTCTATCACTTGACTAGACCCACATGTTACTTTGAATCAAATATGGGACCAATTCCAAAAACCCATAAAAAATCCTCCACATGTATCACATAGAGAAAATTTATTTTAGCAGGGGTAGGAAAGAGTAATATTACCTAGTAGAAGAAGAATTGTTGAACTTTGACTAATTCATTTATGAGATGCACCCATACATTCCTAATAACTACCTAGAAGAGTGGGTATCTAAGACATGGATACCAAATACTGGTAAAGAATCCCAAATACTAAGTTAGATGGCATAGGGTGGCTTTTCAATAGGTATTTTTCTTTGTACATAGCCAAAAAAAATCATATCTATATATAATAAAACTTTGGGAATATCAAGAAATTTTTTGATGCCATGATATTGAAGGTTTGCATATATGGAGCTCCCAAATAGTCTTGACTACATACCCAATCAAGGCATGGTATTTCTATAGGAGGAAATATGGTAGAATATGGTAATAGAGGCCCCCACTATGAGGCATTGACTTCAACAATCATGATGGCACACAACCTGATCCCTATAGGAAGGAGTGTCTATATAATCAATGAAAAATTGCCACCTAACAAACATGATGACCAAACACTTGGAAGATACTGTGTAAGTACACCAGGTTTTACAAACACATGTCTAAAATCCAATCAATAGAGAAAGGATATCCATTTAAATAAGAATGATAAATAATTCATATTTTTAGTTAAAATCCAAATACCCTCATAAAAACCAGCATCCATTGTAAATAAACCATTAAATGTTGAAAGAGAACCACCTAATTATGACCATTCTATTCTTGATAATTATAAAAAAGGTAGTACCCATGAATTAAAGGAACCATACAAGGAGGAGGTTCTTACAAATTAATTAAGCAGAGGGATTAATAAAAGGAATAAAAGGAGAGGGGGATTCTCACGTTGCCCCATATCATCCTAAAATGATATGGTAGATCATATGGATACCATGGTATTTACACCCTAGGTGGGCTGAGGATGCATAGATATATATTATCATTTATCATTAAATTTTTCAAGTCCCTTCCTTAAAATGACAACTTCATGTTCTAGTCTTTCATACTCTACCTATTTTGCCTTTAATTGTTGAACCATACCTTCTTCAATTCTCCTTGCCTCTTCAACCTTTACTTTTAATTCAATGAGATCTTGTAGAAGCTTTGCCTTTTTTCTCTCATCCTCTTGTACTTGAGCCTTCAAGATTGAGTTCTTTCTAACCCTCTTCAACTCTTCAAGAGAAACAATAAGTTCATCTTCTATGTTAATTGTAGCTTCCTCTTCATCTTTTGAATCTTCCTCTTCTTCTCGGTATTCAATAATAAGATTTTTATCTTCCATGGCCAAAAATAGAATTTCTTCTTTTTCATTATCGAAGAAACTTTCATCACTGCTACTGGAAGCACTATTTGCTTCTTCAACATAAAAACTCTTATTGTATCTTTGAAAGATCTTCTTCTGTTTGCCTTGATCATGTAAATTTTTATTTTCATGATAAAATTTTCTTTCTTTATTTTTATTGTATTCCTTTTCTTCTTCACTACTACTACTTCCTACCTATGGATAATTAGATGCATAGTGACCAAGGTTACCACAATTAAAATATTTTATAGACTACATACCTTTGTGTTTTCTTGGACCCTTTCTATTCCTTCGCACAAAATTAGCTTCTTCTCCACTGATTGATTCTTCACTAGATTCTAGTTCCTTATTCTTTGTCTTCTTTGAAGCTTTGAATGTTGCCTCTTGTTTGGATGTTTGATATTTTTATATCCTCATCTCATAGACTATGAGAATTCCATGTAGCTCATCCATGCTCAAATTTTTGAGATCCTTCATTTCTCCAATTGCTAAAACCTTTGCATCAAACCTCATTGGTAAGTGATCTCAAGATTTTTTGAACAATATTAGAGTCTTCAATACTTTCTCCAATTCCACGAATGGTGTTAAAAAAATCTTCAACACAAAGCATATACCTAGCAATATCTTCCTCATCTTTCATCTTCAAGTCTTCAAACTTCCTCCTGTGGGTTTGGAGTTTTGCCATCTTAACCTTGTCGTCTCCTTTATATGTTCTCTGTAACTTGTCCCATATTTCTTTTGTCTTCATCCTTATGCTCCAAAAAGCATAGTTAGTCCCATAAAATAATGGATCCATTTGTGTTCTTGTAAGATCTTCCTTCAAGTTGTTAGGCTTTCATGAAGGAACCCGCTCTGATACCAATTGAAGAACACAAGCTTATACTGAGAGGGGGGTGAACAATATAAGATAAAACTTTTACTTTTCTTTCCAAAGCAATAACTTCAAATATCATCAATTGTAATAATGAAATAATACACAAATCACCACACACATAAGAGACATATATTTAATGTGGTTCACCCAATATGGGCTACATCCATGAAGAAATATTGCTTATAAATTTCTCAACAAATTTTATGGGCTCCAACCCACAGG
The DNA here is from genome assembly GCA_028583015.1 of Wollemia nobilis. Lineage (NCBI taxonomy): Eukaryota > Viridiplantae > Streptophyta > Pinopsida > Araucariales > Araucariaceae > Wollemia > Wollemia nobilis. Next base: position 2,647,235 of record JAQPPZ010002712.1, on the reverse strand, counting down.
AGATACCAATCCCCTATTACAATGTTCATGGACACCAATCCATAGGAGATACCAATATCCTCTCAAGTTCATGGACACCTATCCATATGAGACACCAATACCCTCTGCTCTAGTTCATGGACACCACTCCACAAGAGACACCAATCCCCTATCCTCTGGTTTTATGGATACCACTCCATAGGAGACACCAATCCCCTCTACTCTAGTTTTATGGATATCACTCCATAGGAGACACCAATACCCTCTGCTCTAGTTTTGTGGACACCACTCCATAGGAGATACCAATCCCCTCTGCTCTAGTTTTGTGGACACCACTCCACATGAGACACCAATCCCCTCTACTCTGGTTCTGTGGACACCACTCCATAGGAGACACCAATCCCCTTTGCTTTGGTTTATGGACACCACTCTATAAGAGATACCAATATCCCTCTACTTTTTTTTATGGACACCACTCCATGGGATACAACAATCCTAACTTTGATTCACAATACTACTCACAACTCTTGCTCAAATCAACTTCCAAATCTTCTCACAAATACTACTCACAATCTCTACTCAAATCAGCTCCATAACCTGCTCACAAATATTACTCAAAACTCTACTCAAATCAACTCCATAACCTTCTCAAATATTCTCTCAAATATGCTCACAACATCTGCTCAAATCTACTCACAAAACCTACTCAAATCTACTCACAAAACCTACTCAAATCTTCTCACAAAACTTGCTCATAAAAGTGCTCAACACTGCTCCAAAACCTACTCATAAATATGCTCAATAATCTAATCCAAAACCTACTTACAAACACTGCTCATCTACTCCCAAATCTTGCATACATACAATGCTCATCTATTCCCAAATCTTGCATACAAAACAATGCTCATCTATTCCCAAATATTGCATACAAACTAATTCCCATCTATTCCCAAATATTGCATAATGATGTCATCAAGTTCTTCACCTATTCTTCAATGTGCTTTCCTCAACTAAAGCAATTTAGACATATTCTACCCAAAATTATTTTATCTTCATGAACATATAGAGAATGATATGCACTAACAAATTTCCAATATGTTCTTCACATTCATTAAGTCTATCGCTTTCACATGTCTCACATTTATTACATCAAAAGGTAGCTTTAGTCTAGCACTTGATAACTGACTTGGTAATTATTGATTTCCACCTTCACTTCAAAACCAATCATAGTGCACAAATCTATCCTTTTCATCTACTCCAAAAATAAATCATGAACAATGCACAAATTTACTTCCAAATCTGATCTATAACTCTTGCATATTTACTCCCAATTTCAATCAAATAAATATATAATTTTTTTTACAAATATGATCTATAACTCTTGCACATTTACTCCCAATAATGCACAAATTGACTCACAAATCTGATCTATAACCCTTGCATATTTACTTCTCAATTTCAACCAAAAAGAATGCACATCCAATAATTCCTTATACCTCCAACCATATGACAACAAAAATATTTTCTTCAACCCAAACCACCTTGAGAAAGGAATTAAATCACCATACCTCTAAATCTGTCTCAATAATGATGATCTTCTTTTTGCATGAGCTTCCCAAACCTGTCTAGACAAAAATAATTTTCCTTTTGTTTGTCCCTTCAAAATTTGGTTAGCAATTCTCCTTTTTCTTTTCTTGAATAAAAATCAAATCATCCACTCAAAAATCCTTATCAAAAATATAAACAATAAAGCTTTAACAATATCAAAGTGACCTCTTATTCCTTCTTTTATAATATGCAAAATATAAAATTGAAATACCAAAGTTACACCTTATATCTCCAACTTATAGCATGCAAAATACAATTTTTATAACAATCAAAATTACACCTTATATCTCCAACTTATAACATACAAAATTCAACTTTTATAATAATCAATGTAGCACCTTATATCTCCTACTTAAATTAAAACAAAAATATTTTCCCTTACCTTGCATCAAAAACCTTAACTATCACGAAGGGGATTTGACCCCTAGACCTTCCAAAGCGTAGTGCCTTGCCAATGTCTCCTTGACCAGTTGGGCTAGCCCAGTAGGTAACACCAAAAAGGATCTCACTTTATTTAAACCTGTGATGCGCTTCCACTCAGCAAAAATCACCACGATATCTTCCAAGCAAAACTACCACCGATGGGTTTCGACCCTCAGACCTCATGCACAACAGTGCCTTAATGCGGCCTAGCCATCCGGTTGGGCTGCTCCAACCATTGGAACCAAATGGAAAATTTGTTGTCCTTTATTCCTGCTTTGGATTTTTGCTACACGTCACACAATATTCGTTGTCTCTTTCACGCTTGGGAATTTTTGAATTAGCACACGCTAGAATTTTTTGACTTAGCACATGCTGGAAATTTTTGATTTAGCACACGCTAGAAATAATCACTCGCATTGGAAATTTTTGATTATAGCATGCACCTTAGGAAAAATGAAATCTTTGCCCCCATATTTATATGCCTTTCTTTTCACCTTGGGAGGTCGGCTCACGATTTTTATTTTTGATTTTATATATGCTCTCCAAAGACGTTGGCACCTATTCTTATAAACCCATTTTATATTATAATATTTACTTTTAAACCTTTGTCCTTCTCTTGTAATATTTAAACCTTTGTCCCAATCAACTTTTAAACCTTTGTCCTTTTCTTGTAATATTTAAACCTTTGTCCCGACTTTAAATTTTTTTTTTTTTTTTTAATTTTTTATCCCAAGCCTTTAAATCTTTTTTCCTCTTTTTCTTTCTTTATAGTATTTAAATTTGATATTTAAATATTATAATCCTTTTCTTAAAAATATTTTCCTTGCTTTGCTTCATCTGAAATATATGCTTGCCATGGATATTTATCCATTGCTTGCTATTCATCAAGTCCATTTTTGACTCCATTGATATATTGTCCAACCTTATAAACTTATCACCCTTGGAGAATATTTTTGCCTTGAATACCATGCTCCTTTGACACCTCTTAAGATATCTATGCCTTTATTATTAATGACAACTCAACATTTCATCCTTGAAGATATTTTTGCCTTTGACATCAATGACAACTCAATATTTCTAACATATAGGAGATGTTATAAGGGTATTATGCCCCTAAGGATCTCCCCATTGGTGCTAGTGAAATGATACCAATTCATGGGCCAACGAGTGTAGCTAGCACTCTTAGATGTTAACTAACATGTAGTGGAGTGAAGAGAGTAGATGCCACTGCTCCCTAGGTAGGCTAAAGTATAGGTCAAGGTAGAGGTGATGACCACCATGAGGACCACCATCACTCTCTTTGGGTTGGAGGCAATGAGGATAGTTGAAAGCATCCCCACAATGACACAAGAAAGACAAAGTGATACCACGTGTCAAGGAGATCCAATTATGGTGGAAGAAGGATTGAAAAATTGGGTGGTTTCCATGCGAGGGGAGATAAACACTCTTTAAGCATAAGTAGGCCAAGTCACTGTAAAGCAAGATATAGCAAGGGCCGAGTTGAGCCACCTTAAAGTGAAGATATATTAGCTATAGTAGGAGCATTAGTAGGCCAAAGGTAAGGGGATGGTTGTTACGATAAGAAACCATCCAAACAAGGTGATCTACCTTCTATAAGAGTAATTATAGAGGGCAGAGGAGAGGCGAGACATAGTAATACAAAGGGATACCTTCTACTAGGATTTGTACTTCTAGACTATGTTAATGGATCAGAGGGTGCAACCACTAGCCTCCCTTCAGTCATAGAGTTAGTCATGGTCTTAATCACAGATAGCTATATGTTTTGTGAACAAACCCCCACCAAGAACACAAATAGTAGGTAGAGTGGAGGAGATAGGCTTATAGAGATATATTTAGAATTAGGATAACATTTAAATTTTAGATTGTGGTATGCATCCCTAGGGAGAGTTAAGTGCATTAGGCTTGGATTGTGGTGCACTGACATGTATTACCTACTTATCAAATAATATCATGCTATAATTTTTATTATAGTATGGTGTGAACACATGTGTATTATGTTAATTTTTTTTTATGCATGGTGATGATAAACATAATGAATGTAATGAATGCAAATAAATGAATGGAATGGATGAATATAACAAATTCAAGCATCTAAATGCAAACCTAAATGAGATGCAATATGAAATGTATAGATGGACGAATAGAAAAAGGAAGAGAAAAAATGAAGAAAAATGAACAACAGAGAAGAAGGAGATGAAAATAAAGCTCTAAAAGGCTAATCAAAAGAATAGAAAAAAGGAGCAAACCTTGTAAGGATGTATGCTTGTAAATGATCGATATGGAGGCTACCCCTCATGTGTGGCCATGAATCTACCTATAATGGTGTAATGATTACAAAAATATGGACAAGTGTGGAGCGATTACGTACTAAGGGTGTGGTTCTCACTAAGATGGCTAGTGAGAAAGAGATATACCCATTAGGATGTACACTCCCAAATGGTAAAATGGAGGCTACCCCTCGCTTGTGGCCATGAATTTTATCCCATATGGTGTGTGATATGTGTGAATGATGTGCCAAATTGAGTACTATCCGATAGGAATGTAGTATGTGCAAAAAGGTGTATGGACAAATCCAATGGAGTAGAACAAGAAGTGTGTGTGTGTGCATATATATGTTAAAGTTTCAATGGTTAAGAGGTGTGCGAAAGATAGTCAATGGTCATATGAACATCATGAATGATATTAATGTGATATCTATCCTATCCCATGAGGACCACTTAATCATCAAAATCAAGAAATGTGAAAGTGTGAATGAGCAAATAGAAAAAATGTATATCCTTGTCATGACAAAAGGACTAAAGAAAAAGCATTAAAAGGACAAGGATATACAAAGGAAGAACTATATACCTTAACTTCAAGAGATATAAGCAATAAAAAATTTCAAGGTCAAGGGATATAAGAGAATAAGAAAAAAGGAGAATATGGGATGGGCAAATTTAGTAATGAAAATGCATAAAATGGGTCCTAGGTTGGGGATTTGCTAGGCATCAAAGCCCTAGTGTGAGTGTGATATTCCTCTTCTTATCATCTATTTCGATCATAGCTCATCTTCAGTTGAATATTATGATAGCTCAGGTTTTGACTAAGACTATGTTTTTTTTCGTCTTACCATTCCTATTATGTCCAGTTTCTAGTTCTGGCAAATTTGTATGCAATAAAAAGAATATGTTTAATAATATGCTATGTTTTGTCCAATCATTTTGCGCTTCCAGTTTTCTTTGGATAATAATACCACATGCATGGTGTATTGAGTAGTTTCAGATTTAAATGGCGTAACACACCTCAATACATACAACCACCACCTGGTTGGTCGGGTGGCATACCTTTACGTGGAGTTAGAATACTTAGATTATCGGAGCTATTTGGTGGGGTTCTTCCAAAGAATTCCATGTCAATAAATGTATGGAATTTCTTCAGGTAATATTTTGACAGTTTTCATACCCAAAGTATGTTGTAACATTGATAAAAAATCAAACAAATAAAATATTGTTTTGTTTATCTCATGTTATTAAATTTGTAGTAGTTAGTTTTCAATGATTAACTCATACATGGTGATAATTCCCAAACCAAATTTAGTCTTTCTCAACAATATTTTTGTTCTTTTTTGTCTTTACTATAGGTTTCTCACATGTAGGCTTAGTACCACATGCATCACATTATGATATATGTAAATGTTTAAATAACAAAGAACTTGGCATCTCTAACCATGGTAAAGGTTCAGGTTTTGACTATCTCTGGGTGAAATATCATAGAATAATTTGCAGGATGCCAGATTTAATCGTAGTTGAGATGCTTAGTTTCTTGGCCAAAGACCAAGTTGTAATGATTAAACATTCCTTTAATTGTTTCACCAACTCAAGTTGTTAGACACACTTGAATATAAAGAGTAGGTAGCAAAAACACATAGATGTCGAGTGATTTCCCAAAAGAGTCTAAGGTACACCTCTTAAAACCCATACAAGAGGGTTCACTTAGCTCTTCCACCTTTGAATGACTATGGATCTACTCATGGGGGAATATGTACTCAGACATCATCATCCTGAGTACTGACCTTGACCTTATCAAGTGTGCTTTTTAAAATTATGGAATTTTCTCTCAAGTTTAGTTTCATACCCCAATTATTTGCTAACCTAGACCTTAAATAAAGTCCATTAGTTAGCATGGGATATGATACCAACTGTAACAACCCCAATTTTTACCCCTTCTTATCCACATAATTTTTATTTTTTACATATATAAATGTTCATTTTCATATGGCAGAAGACCTAATCATGGTATAAGAAAGATTCATTCCATTTGGATTAAAAATTATCAAGGCAAATTGCTTCAATAGATATAGAGACTTGATCAGAGTCTTTTTAAGTAGAAGTGGTTAGCTTCTACGAAACCATCATACCCCCTTTGGTATGATTACATTGTCCAAGGATTACATTTCATCCCCTTAAGAGGAGAAATCACCAAATTGTCCACCAAGACCAGGTGAATGCCTTGAATATGGAGAACCACACTAATGGTAACCATTATAGATGAAATAACCACACCAATGGTTATTCATAGATCTTAGATCTGATCCACTCCATCTAGAAGGGATTTATAAGGCAACAATAACACTATTGTGATAATTATCCCTAGAATGTCCTCTTAAACATGATTACATATCTTTAAACTTCTTAGAGCATATTGGTACACTCTTTTTTTAGACAACCTTTTTGTTGTTCACATGGAGTTCATTACAAATGGACAATACTTGTCTCATACGAGTGTTTTCCTCCACATGTACACTTAATTCATTAGTGTAGAGTATAGGGTCTATATTGGTTTGTAGATGAAGGTCATTTTGCCATCTTGAGAGTTTCATTCCATAATGTAATATCAACTAAACCATATTGAGTGATTATGAGGTGAATTTAATCTGTGATACCCTTTTTATGGTATAATTATTTACATCAACTCCTTAGGTTTGAAGCATTACATGAGAATTCTACTTAAGCAAGGTTTATATTCCATTCCAGAATAAGTGCTTAATGTTTAGGTTAACATAAATCCAATTATCGCCTTAAGATTTAGCTTCTATTACATAATAATCCTTGGACTCCGACATAGCATAACCAACATGAATATAATTAGTGTTGTATATAAAAAGGGCATCATTCATAAATAGTTATTCCATAAAATTATAGAAAGATAGACAAATCCCATTGATTAATTATCATATTTAAGTAAGCATACTTCCTTCACATGAGATTAATATTTGAGAAACTCTACTTAACTATATCATTCATCATTACTCATCATATTCCAAAATTAAATGACATAATCACATTATCATATTAAGAATTAAGCATACATTTCTAACATCCGTACATTATTAACCTACTAAAAATTAGTATACATTCTATCATTATTCTCAATTATAGTGCATGGAAATAAACATTACATCATATATCATTTTCATTTGAACATAAATGCAACATCCACAAGATATAATAAATCAAACCACAAAATAGAGTGACACAAAGATTTATCTTGGGAACCCTCATGGGGAATAAACCCAACCTCCAAAATATAATATTTCCTCATATTCATAATTTGAGATGTATAATGTTACAAATAAGTTAGGGCATCGACATATCCCTTTTGTTAATATACATATCAAGGAGTACAATTGTCCCTTGGTAGATTCACGATGCAGTTAAGGAGTTTTTCGATTCCTTTCTCTAATTCATTGTTGTAACATAAAGGTAATTATCATACCCATAAAGAAACCAATGGTTCCTTCAAATTTTAATGAAGTAATTAAAGAATCTAATGATTCTTTTCAGTAAGCCATCCTAAGGAATTATAACATCCCACAAGTGATTATGATATTCATTGGAATTATATTCTGGAGAGATTGTATTGTTAGAGGTATTTTCATATTTCCCTCAATTCAAGATCATTCTTTAAGATAGATTTACAATCAACATCCTGGGTAATGAATTTAAAGTCCCATACCTTTAAATACATCAACACTATTTCTTTTGAATCCCTTAAGAATGAATTCCCAATTCATTCTTTTTGTTTGACTTACTAATTATTAGTTTGTTTAATATTTTCACAATAATGATCTATGGTTGTACCATCCCTCCTGGTTGTTTCTCAATGGCATCACAATTTTGACCCAAGATGATAATTAATTGCTTCACCAAAGTTATCCCCACTTTGACATTCTAGATCTATTGGAGGAATATTTCACAATAAGTCTTCAATATTTCAAATAAAGCTTAATAATTAATCCTTAATTGATCCAAGATGATAATTAATTGCTTCACCATAGTTATCCCCAATTTGACATTCTAAATCATTAGGAATAATAGTTTCCCACACTTATGCTTTTAACCTTGGTATTGGTGTTACCCTAAGGTTACCCACCAATATTAATAACATGGCCCTTACCTACCATGATTTTCAACTTCCCACTATGTAATATATCATAGGGAATCATTTACAACTGAGGCGTCTTGTATTTTAATTGGTTGATTTGACTCCTTTGAAAACACCTTGGTGATTATCAGATGGTTTAACTAGTTTGTCCATGAGCTAAGTGGCCCTTGTAAGGTGCCAAACGTATCGTAAGACTCCTACGAGTCTTACTTTCTATTAACCAAGATATACATGTGGTCCTTACGACATGTCGTTAGATGTTCTTCATGTGTCTCTTTTTAGATGATGCAATACCATTTGACCTCTTGAGAAGATCGCTCAAATCTATAAACATCAATGCTTTGAGTATTCCATCAATTTCATTCATGATAGGGTTTAGAGACTGATTGAGACTCCTCTACGTGCTTTCGAAGGTTTGTGACAAAGGATTGAGTCTCCTCTATGTAATTTAGAGGGCAATGGCAAAGGATCGAGTCTCCTCTGCGTACTTTGAAGAACAATGAGATGAGAGGTCAGTGGGTTGCATGTTTCAGAGGATACTGAGTGGAAGATCATTATTTACAAGCAAAAAAAAGGATTTGCAAGATTTTATTGTAAATCACATAGGTAGACATAATTGTATTCACTCAATTTAAACCACCATCAATTTGGCATAGGAGCTTATAGAATTGGAGTATGTACCGATATGGATTAAAATTGTGTAGTGTTTTCAGTCATGGATATCAAATATTCTCCAAATTTTATGACATCTTACAGACTCTGAAATTTCTCCAGAATATTCCTAAATGTCATGATATAACACGAATATAACATGAATACAGAGAAAGGTGATCTTTAACTATTACCAAATTCTTCGAATGATGTTTTCTAGGGTTTCTAAAGAGAATTTGATGTACACAACTTCACATGGTTGGTAGCCATAATACACAGGTTCAACACTATGTGTGGTGTAATTCTATCTACAATGTAATTCTATGACACATGAATAATAAAATATCAATCCAATCAATATTTCATTTGATGAATCTAGATAACAATTTGTAGTTCTAAGCCATCTATTAAAGTGCATACAGGGTCTTGGTGTTCATTGTGATAAAGTGGATAAATACAACACCTATAGAGCTCAAGTAGGTAGGCAATGATTTATGGTTTGACAAGCTTAGAGGCAAAAATTTTGGTGCAAGTTAATACAAGGTGTGATGACAACATTTGAATATAAATTACTACACACACCCTATAATGGAGAATCTATAGTTCCCCTTGGTGTCTGCAATCTACAGAATCACTCTAAGGACATCATAGGTCATGGTGTCATCGCGTCGCAACATGGAGGTAACCATGTTAAGTTTATGTAGATTCGTTCTATCGATATTCCTTTACACAAATTAAGACATACAAATAATCACTGAAGGAACACAATTAATAATCGGTTAATACATTGATCCATCGATGTGGCTCTAAACAGGGTTAAACCTAGGGGTCAACAATAGGGTTGGTTTGACCGCTATAATTTGATCACACGATTTAATTTAGGTAAAAAAAATTAAATAAAATATGGGTGATCTAATAGAATTAAAGAAGCACTTGTCTACCTTACTAATTTCCAGTTCAAATATCATTCTGACCATTAATAATTTTTAGATCAGGGGACCATACTAATTTTGTAAGACAAAGTATAGGTATCAATAATTACAAAAATATTAAATATAGGGTCCATTAAAGCTTGATATAAGGTGTGGTATTCTAACCTGAGTCCTTCTCTTCACACCTTGAGATTGGTCATCATGGTTTCCATCCAATACTTCCTTTTAACCTTTCTTCTTTGCTTTCACCTTCTAATTCTCCAAGCTAGATCCTTACTATAGAAAAAAATCTCTCTTAGGCCTTCTAGTTTTCGATCCACCCAAGGGTGGAGAGCATACTCCCTAGACCATCAAGATTTCCTAGATACTCCTAGCTCCTCCCTTCACAAAATGTCCTCTATTTATAGGGAAATTTCTCCACTCATGGGCCAAATAGTGGCCACATTATAATAATATTAAAAATATGCCTTGGGCCCATTATGACTTATCATGTCCCTAGAGGGTCCACTAGAGATAAGGTGAGTGACCTTATTTTTGTTTTGTATCTCTTTTTCATGGGGACAAATACAAAACCCATACTATTAAGGCATAGGATAGTTACAAAGTTAGAACTATTTTTGATAGGGTAAGAAATCTCCCTCATAATTTCCACCAATATAGGGAAGCCATATGGGTATTTCCCAATAGATAGGATAACCCATATATTATTTTAAAAATCCTCTAGTCCTTTTAAGTCCCATCTAAGTTGGGTCCACTAAATTTACACCTAATTTATCATATTGTTATAATTTTGCAAGAGATAATTCCTCAAATTTATCTTTCACAAAACCTCATAATTAATTTCTAATTAATTATCTTCTCTAAAATATAATTAATATTTTCCTATCCTTCATAAAATTCTTTTATTAGAATTTTTGTAGGATTCTTTAGGGTCTATGCCCCTTTTATTAAGTATTAATTGATCCCCAAGATCAATTAATATCCTTTAAATAAGGTAGGAGGGTAACGGGTCATGACATACACCCCCCTTAGATTAAACACAATCCTCTGTGTTTGGACATCTACCTTACAAAAACACATTTGTCTAGCAAAAGCTAGCATTTATCCTATTGTTTTACAATCAGATTCTTCTTTCATCCAACACTTCAATCTTGATGGCAAGCTTCATCTTCCATCCATGAGAGTACCTGGACCTACAAAAATGTAAAATATCAATAGTACCATGTCCTTATAAACAATATAACATCCATTTTGCATATCAACAAGTATTGAAAGCATCATCAATACATAATATTATCACAAAACTATAGTTTCAACTCATTTCAAATTGCACAAATAATTGATCTAGAGAACTGTAGTATTAGAATTTGCAAAATGATGTTACAGAGATATCATGAAATTATGCATTTGTACCTTATTAGACATAAAAGTCTTGTTAATTTTATCAAAACTCCCACCAAGGAGTATCATAGTATAATTTGGTTAACCTTTGGCATGAATTAACCTGATAAAATCAAGTGCTAACAAAGATACATCATAATTTTAGAATCTCAATTTAGGATATTCACATATATCCTAATATGCATTTTAATACCAGAGCATCCACCCAGATGTCTCCTGGTTTATATCATCATAAAATCATGGAGAAGTCCCATACCTTCTCCAAGAATGGACACCAATCCATTCCTCATATTCATTTAATCAAACAAAATTCAATATTCATGCATTCTTTTGTATCACATATTAACTAATTAAATCTATCATAAACAATAATATTCATATAGCATTCAAACAAAAATATAAAATTCAAAAGTTGCTAATGTTTATGCCTCATCCTTGGCATTAATAGACTACTACAAAATGATGGTCTATAGAGTGGGTGTCCAATGGACCTTAAGGTTGATGCTCCTGGGTCCATTCTTCTCCTTGTACTGTGCTGGTACTTATGGTTGGGGATGGTGGTGGAGCTACTATTCCAGTAGCTACTTGATCACTACCTCCCCTTCTCCCATGTTGTGTATTAATAGCTGGTTGTGATGGAAGAAGCATACCATGATTTAACAAGGCAACCAAACAAGATTCTAGGAATGCTACATTAAATTCCTCCCTTAGTTGATAAAATTGAGGATTTTCTATGAGCATGGCTGCCATCGTTGTTGCTCTCCAATTATTTCTTTGTAGCTTTTTAGATCTAAGTCGATCCCGCTCTGCTATGGCAGCATCTCTCTCTGTTATTAACCTTAATATTTCCTATGCCCAAGCATCCTCCTGAGCATGTTGCACTGGAGATTTCCTCTTTGTTGCATTGATGGGTTTCCTAATTCTTACCATGATTATTCCGCCTACTAAATCTGGTGCTGCTTCAGATCAACTTCTACTCTTCAGGGTATGTGCAACAATAGATCGGTAATCAGAAGCAAAAGAATCATAAAGCATATAATGGGGTTCACTCCACTTAAAACCAATATCATCCAGGTGAATCCCACCATAAATATGATCGCATTGAATGTCATGGGCATAAAACTTCTCCAATACTCAAATGACCGTTAGGTCCACCCATATCGATTTTGTCCACACATTTACCGATCGTATCCTGACAATCCCGAGGTGAATCATTCATCTTCCATGATACACCCTTTTCTTCGGCTTGATTGTCCTATAGATGATTTTTGTGTTGACTCGTTAGGCTCATTGCTCCTCTTTAATTTTTTGAGGTAACACGTGTTCTCTTATCACGACTATTAACTTTACACCTAGTCACATCATTGTTCCTTCAATGGCTTCGAAGGTCGATCTCGTGCACACTTATTTGTGAATCATATCATCGGTACTATTTTTCAAATCTGTAATGAGTATTTGTTGACATCAAACACCTTATCAAAAAGGGAGAGAAAAATTCTCTTAACTTTCCTTTCGGTAGAAAATCGGTTCAGTAATTAGCCACCATGTTTTGTTATGAGGAAGAGCAACACAAATTTTATGAGTCTTTTGTTTGGGCTCCTCAAAATTTGCTTCAACAAAGGGAAAGATTGCAGGGCTTTTTACGAAGTCAAGCTATCGAAGCTCGTAATGCCCTTATATCCATGGAACAGATATATTGCAATACCTTTTACCAAAATGCACTTTGTGATGTGTGGCTAAGAAATAATTCCCATAATTATTTAGCTTTTGAAAGTCCTTTAAGTCATTTCGAGTGGTTCGACCGATTCTTCAGTTGGCCTAACTGGACTTTCCATGTCCGATTTGGGGATTTCTGGTTACCTCCCATAGGTGATCCCCTAAATATTCCATTTCAATTTCTACCAACCTGCTATTTGGATGTGGTCAAAAAATATGTTCCCACTGGAAAGGTTGCTTTTGATAGTGAGCTTTATCAAAGTCTTCTGTATCAAAGGTACGTGCAATCTCACTTACTCTAGGAAATTTAGAATAGACTCTCTCAGACTCGGTGTCTAACGGAAATGGATCTTGTGTTGTGTGGACGTCATGGCACTCCTTGGCCATATTATGTGTTTGATAGATATATTGTAATTCGCTACAATATTCCTCTTCCAGTCATCTATTTTGATCATAGCTCATCTTCAGTCAAAGATTATGATAGCTCAGATTCTGACTAAGACTATGTTGTTTTTCATCTTACCATTGCTATTATGTCTAGTTTCTAGTTCTGGCATATTTGTATGCAATAAAAAGAATCTATTTAATAATATTCTATGTTTTGTCCAACTATTCTATGCTCCAGTTTTCTTTGGAAAATAATACCACATGCATGGTATAATGAGTAGTTTCATATTTAAATAGCGTAGCACACCTCAATACATACAACCACCACTCGGGTGGTCGGGTGGCATACCTTTCTATGGAGTCAGGATACTCAGATTATCGAAGTTGTTTGGTGGAGTTCTTCCCAAAGAATTCCATGTCAAGAAATGTATGGAGTTTCTTCAGCTAATATTGTGACAGTTTTCGTACCCAAAGTATATTGTAACATTGATCAAAAATAAAACAAAGAAAATATTGTTTTGTTTATCTCATGTTCTTAAATTTGCAGTAGTTAGTTTTCAATGACTAACTTGTATTCACACATGGTGATAATTCCCAAACTAAATTTAGTCATTTTCAACAAGAGTTTTATTTTTTTGTTTTTACCATCGGGTTCTCATGTAGGGCTTAATACCACATGCATCACTTCATGTCTTATTTTAGTGCTTAAATAGTGTGAAGCACATCTATTAAATTACAACAAAGAAAGTGGTATCTCTAACCATGGTAAAGGTTCAGGTTCGTGACTATCTCTGGGTGAACTATTACTACTTGGAATAGTAATCTGTTAGAGTTCGTTGTATTTGATATGTTTAGTCTCATGGCCTAAGGCCAAAATGTAACAAAAATTAATTAAAGAAAACATTCTTTTGATTATTCCACTAACTCAAGTTGTTAGACACACTTGAAGATAAGGAGTAGGCAGCCAAAAGACATAGATGTCGAGTGATTTTCCAAAAGAGTCTAAGGTACACCACTTAAAACCCATACAGGAGGGTTCACTTAGCTCTTCCACTTTTGAATGACTATGGATCTACTCGTGGGGAATAGGTACTCAGACATCATCATCCCAAGCACTAACCTTGACCTTACCAAGTGTGCATTTTAAAATTATGGAATTTTCTCTCGAGTTTAGTTTCATGCCCCAAGTCTTTGCTAACCTAGACCTTAACTAGAGCCTATTAGTTAGCCTAGGCTCTGATACCAACTATAACAACCCCAATTGTTACTCCTTCTTATCCATAATTTTTTTTTTACATATATAAATATTCATCTTCATATGGCAAAAGACCTAATCATGTCCTAGGATAGACATATTCCATTTGGATTGTAACTTTCAAGGCAAATAGCTTCAAGAGCTATAGAGACTTGATCAGAGTCTCTTTAAGTAGAAGTGATCAGCTTCTACGAAACCCTCATACCCCACTTGGTATGAGTACATTGGCCAAGCGTTAGGTTTCATCCCCATAAAAGGAGAAATCACCAAATGGTCCACCAAGACCAGGTGAATGCCTTGAAGATGGAGAACCACACCAATGGTAAACCATCATAGATGAAATAACCACACCAATGGTTATTCATAGATCTTAGATCCGATCCACTCCATCTAGAAGGGAGTTCTAAGACAACAATATCACTATCATGATAAGAATCCATGGAATGTCCTCTTAAACATGATTACCTATCTTTAAACCTCTTAGAGCATATTGGTACACTCTTTGTTTAGGCAACCCTCTTGTTGTTCACAAATGGACATTACTTGTCCCATATGGGTGTTTTCCTCCACATGTAAACTTAATTCTTTAGAGTAGAGTGTAGGGTCTATCTTGGTTTGTAGATCAAGATCATTTTGCCATCTTGAGAGTTTCATTCCACAATGTAATCTCAACTAAACCATCTTGAGTGCTTATGAGGTGAATTTAATCCATGAGGCCCTTTTATGGTAAAATTCTTTACATCATATCCTTAGGTTTGAAGCACTACATGAGAATTCTACTTAAGCAAGGTTTATGTTCCATTCAAGAATAAGTGCTTAATGTTTAGATTAACATAAATCCAATTATCCCCTTAAGAATTAGCTTCTATTACATAATAGTTCTTGGATTCCGACATAGAATAACCAACATGAATATAATCAGTGTTGTATATGGAAAGGTGCATCATTCATAAATAGTTATTCCACAACATTATAGAAAGATAAACAAATCCCATTGATTCATTAACACATTTAAGTAAGCATACATCCTTCACATGAGATTATTATTTGAGCAACTCTACCTAACTATATCATTCATCATTACCCATCATATTCCAAAATTAAATGACATAATTACATTAAATTATCAACATATTAGAAATTGAGCATACATTTCTAGCATCCATACATCATTAACCTACTAAAAATTTAGCATACATTCTATCATTATTCTCAATTATAGTGCATGGAAATAAACATTACATCATATATCATTTTCATTTGAACATAAATGCAACATCCACAAGATATAATAAAGCAAACCACAAAATAGAGTGACACAAAGATTTATCTTGGGAACCCTCATGGGGAATAAACCCAACCTCCAAAATATGATCTTTCCTCATATTCATAAACTTAAGATGTCAAATATTACAAGTATATAAGGGTCTCAATGGATCCCTTTTTCTCAATATACAATTCAAGGAATGCTACTATTCCTTCGCACATACATGATGCAATTAAGGAATAGTTAAATCCCTTTCTCTAAGTCATCATGATAATATTAAGATAATTCTCATACCCATAAGAAACCCAACGCTTCCTTCATAGTTTCATGATGCAATTAAGGAATCTATTGATTCTTTTCTCTAATCCATCCTAAGGAATTATAACATCTCACAAGTGATTATGATATTCATTGGAATTATATTTTGGAGAGATCATATTGTTAGAGGGAGTTTCATATTTCCCTTAGAATGAAAATTCAATATCATTCTTCAATATTGATTTACAATCAATCCCTTGGGTAATGAATTTAAAGTCCCATACCTTTAAATCCATCAACACCATTTCTTTTGAATCCCTTAAGAATGAATTCCCAATTCATTCTTTTTGTTTTACTTACTAATTATTAGTTTGTTTAATCTTTTCACAATAATCCTCTATGGTTGTACTATCACTCCTAGTTGTTTCTCAATGGCATCACAATTTTGACCCAAGATGATAAATAATTGCTTCACAAAAGTTATCCCCACTTTAACATTATAGATCTATTGGAGGAATATTTCATAATAAATCTTCAATATTTCAAAGAAAGCTAAATTTTAACCCTTAATTGATCCAAGATGATAATGAATTGCTTCACCGTAGTTGTACCCAATTTGACATTCTAAATAACTAGGAATAATAGTTTCCCACAGTTATGATTTTAATCTTGGGATTGGTGTTACCCTAAGTTTACCCACAAATATTAATAATGTGGCCCTTACCTACCATGATTTTCAACCTATCACTATGTACTAGATCATAGCGAATCGATTACAACTGAGGCATCTTGTATTTTAATTGGTTGATTTGACTCCTTTGACCAAACACCCTAGTGATTACCATATGGTTTAACTAGTTTGGCCATGAGCTAAGTGGCCCTTGTAAGGCACCAAGCATATCATAATCCTCCTATGATTCTTAATTTATATTATCCGAGACATCCATGTGGTCCTTATGATGTGTCATCAGGTGTTCTTCACGTGTCCCTTTTTAGATGATGCAATACCATTTGACCTCCTAAGAAGCTAGCTAAGATCCATTAGGATTTTATAGTTTTCTTTGGTGATGGTGGTCTACATTAATGCTTTGAGGATTCCATCCATTTCATTCATGAGAGGGTTTAGAGACTGATTGAGACTCCTCTACATGCTTTCAAAGGTTCTTGGGGAAGGATTGAGTCTCCTATGTATACTTCAGAGGGCAATGGTGAAGGATCGAGTCTCCTTTGTGCACTTTGAAGAAAATTGAGATGAGAGGTTAGTGGGTTACGTGTTTTAGAGGATAGTGAGTGGAAGATCATTATTTACAAGAAGAAAATAGAATTTGCAAGGTTTTATTGCAAATCGTGCAGGTAGACAAAATTGTATTCTCTTAATATAAACCACCATCGATTTGGAATAAGAGCTTATATAATTGGAGTATGTACCAGTATGGATTAAAACTATGCAGTGTTTTAAATCATGGCTATCAAATATTATCCAAGTTTTATGACATCTTACAGACTCTAAAATTTCTCTAGATTGTCCCTAAATCTTGTGATATAACATGAATCTAACATGAATACAGATGAAGGTGATCTTTAAATATTACCAAATTCTTCCAATGATATTTTCTAGGGTTTCTAAAGAGAATTCGATGTACACAACTTCACATGGTTGGTAGCCATAATATACAGGTTCAACACTATCTATGGTGCAATTCTATCTGCAGTGTAATTCTATGACAAATGAATAATAAAAGATTAACCCAATAAATATTTCATTTGATCAATCTATTTTTATGTGACAATTGGTAGTTCTAACCCATCTATTAAGGTGCATACAGGGTCTTGGTGTTCATTGTGATAAAGTGGATAAATACAGAACCTATAGAGCTCGAGTAGGTAGGCATCGATTTATGGTTCCACAAGTTTAGAGGCATAAAAATTGGTGCAAGGTAATACAAGGTGTAATGACAAAATTTGAATGTAAATTACTACACACACACCCTATAATGGAGAATCTATAGTTCCCCTTGGTGTCTGCAATCTACAGAATCACTCCAAGGACATCATAGGTCATGGTGTCATTGCATCGCACAACATGGAGGTATCTATGTTAATTTTATGTAGATTCGTTCTATCAAGATTCCTTTACACTAATTAAGACATACAACTAATCATCGAAGGAACATGATTAATAATCGGTTAACACGTTGATCGATCGATGTGGCTCTAAACAGGGTCGAACCTAGGGGTCAACAACAGGGCTGATAAGACCGCTATAATTTGATCACACAATTTAATTTAGGTAAAACAATTTAAATAAAATATGGGTGTTCCAATAGAATTATATAAGCACTTGTCTACCTTACTAGTTTTCAGTTCAAAGATCATTCTGACTATTACTAAATTTCAGATCAGGGGACCATTCTAATTTTGTAAGATAAAGTATAAGTATCAATAATTGCAAAAATATTAAATATGGGGTCCATTAAAGTTTGATATAAGGAATGGTATTCTAACCTAAATCTAAGGAGTCCTTCTCTTCACACCCTGAAATTGGTTATCATGGTTGCATTCCAATACTTCCTTTTAACCTTTCTTCTTTGCTTTCACCTTCTAATTCTCCATACTTGCTTCTTACTATCACAAGGAATATCTCTAAGGCCTTTTGGTTTCTGATCCACCCAAGGTGGAGAGCATACTCCCTAGACCATTAAGACTTCCCTAGATATTCCTAGCTCCCTCCCTTCATAATTAGTCCTCTATTTATAGGGCAATTTCTCCACTTATGGCCAAATAGTGGCTTTATTATTTTAATATTAAAAATATACCTTGGGTTCCTTAAGACTTACCATGTCACTAAAGGGGTCCACTAGAGATAAGGTGAGTGACCTTATTTTTGTTTTGTGTCCCTTTTTCATGGGGACAAATACAAAACCCATACTATTAAGGCATAGGATAGTTACAAAGTTAGAACTATTTTTGATAGGGTGAGAAATCTCCCTCATGATTTTCACCAATATAGGGAAGCCACATGGGTATTTCCCATTAGATAGGGTAACCCATTTATTATTTTAAAAATCCTCTAGTCCTTTTAAGTCCCATCTAAGTTGGGTCCACTAAATTTACACCTTATTTATCATATTTTTATAATTTTGCAAGAGATAATTCCCCAATTAATATTTCACAAAACCTCATAATTAATTTTCCAATTAATTATCTTTTCTGAAAGATAATTAATATTTTCCTACCCTTCATAAAATTCTTTTATTAGAATTTTTATAGGATTCTTTAGGATCTATGCCCCCTTTTTATCAAGCATTAATTGATCCCCAAGATCAATTAATATCCTTTAAACAAAGTAGGAGGGTAACGGGTCATGACATACACCCCACATAGATTAAACACAATCCTCTATGTTTGGAAATCTACCTTACAAAAACATATTTGTCTAGCAACGCTAGCATTTATCCTGCTATTTTACAATCAGATTCTTCTTTCATCCATCACTTCAATCTCGATAGCAAGCTTCATATTCCATCCATGAGAGTACCTAGACATAAAAAAATGCTAAATATCAGAAGTACCATGTCCTTATAAATAATAAAAAATCCATTTTGGATATCAACAAGTATTGAAAGCATCAACAATACACTCTTTCATCACAAAACTACAATTTCAATTTATTTCAAATTGCACAAACAATTTATCCAGAGAACTGTAGTATTAGAATTTACAAAATGATGTTATGGAGATATCATGAAATTATACTCTAGTACTATAAAATTCCTAGTAATTTGACCAAAACTCCCACCAAGGAGTATCTTACTATAATCTGTTAACCCTTAATAATAGAATTAAGTGTTATCTTAGGACACTTCATAATTTTAGTATCCCAATGTAGGATATTCACATATATCCTAATATGCATTTTAACACCAGAGCATCCACCCATAAGTCTCATGGTTTATATGATTATGGAGAAGTCCCATACCTTCTCCAAGAATGGACACCAATACATTCCTCATATTCATTTAATTAGACAAAATTTAGTATTCATGCATTATTTTGTATCACATATTAACTAATTAAATCTATCATAAACAAAAATATTCATATAGCATTCAAACAAAAATATAAAATTCAAAAGTTGCTAATGTTTATGCATCATTATTGGCATTAATATACTACTACAAAATGGTTGTCTATAGAGTGGGTATCCAATGAACCTTAAGGTTGATGCTCCTGGGTTCGTTCTTCTCCTCGTACTATTTTGGTACTTATGGTTGGGGATGGCGATGGAGCTACTGTTCTAGTAGTTGTTTGATCACTACCTTCCCTTCTTCCATGCTTTGTATTAACAATTGGTTGTGATGGAAGAAAGATACCATGATTTAACAAGGAAACAAAACAATATTTAAGAATGCTGCAGTAAATTCATCCCTTAGTTGATAAAATTGAGGATATCTTGTAAGCATGGATGCCATCGTTGTTGCTCTCCAATTATTTCTTTGCAGGTTTGTAGATCTAAGTCGATCCCGCTCTGCTATGGCAACATTTCTCTATTATTAACCTTAATATTTCCTATACCCAAGCATATTCCAGAGCATGTTGCATTGGAGATTTTCTCTTTGTTGCATTGATGGGTTTTCTAATTCTTACCATGATTATTTCACCTGCTAAATCAATTTCTACTCTTTAGGATATGTGCAATAGGAGATCAATAATTAGAAGCAAAATAATCATAAAGCATATAATGGGATTCATTTCACTTAAAACCAGTATCATCTAGGTGAATCCTACCATAAATATGATCACATTGAATGTCATGGGAATAAAATTTCTCCAATACTCAAATGACCATTAGGTCTGTTCATATCAATTTTATCCACACATTTACCAATCATATCTTGAAAATATAGAGGTCAATCATTCATATTCCATGATACACCCTTTTCTTCGGCTTGATTTTCCTATAGATGATTTTTGTGTTGACTCGTTAAACTCATTGTTCCTCTTTAATTTTTTGAGGTAACACGTGTCCTCTTATCACAACCATTAAATTTATGCCTATGCACATCATGGTTCCTTCAATCGCTTTGAAGGTCGATCTTGTGCACACTTATTTGTGAATCATATATTCAGTACCATATTTCAAATCTATAATGAGTATTTCTTGACATCAATCACCTTATCGAAGAGGGAGAGATAAAATCTCTTATCTTTCCTTTCAGTAGAAAATCGATTGAGTAATTAGCTTCCATGTTTTGTTATGAGGAAGAGCAGCATGAATTTTATGAGGCTTTTGTTTGGGATCCTTGAAATTTGCTTCAACAAAGGGATAGATTGTAGGGATTTTTACGAAGTCAAGATATCGAAGCTCATAATGCCCTTAGATACATGGAACAAATGTATTGCAATACCTTTTACCAAAATGCACTTTGTGATGTGTGGCCAAGAAATAATTCTCATAATTATTTAGCTTTTAAAAGTCCTTTAAGTCATTTCGAGTGATTCGATCGATTCTTCAATTGGCCTAACTAGACTTTCCATGTTCGATTTAGGGATTTCTAGTTACCTCCCATAGGTGATCCCTTAAATATTCCATTTCAATTTCTACCAACCTACTATTTGGATGTGGTTAAAAAGTATGTTCCCACTGGAAAGGCTACTTTTGATAGCAATATTTATTAGAGTCTTCTATATCAGAGGTACGTGCAATCTCACTTATGTTGGGAAATTCAAAATAGACTCTCTCAGACTCGATTTATGATGAAAATGGATCTTGTATTGTGTGGATGTCGTGGCACTCCTTGGACATATTATGTGTTTTATAGATATATTGTAATTTTCTACAATATTCCTCTTCCAATCATCTATTTTGATCATAGCTCATATTCAGTCGAAGATTATGATAGCTCAGATTCTGACGAAGACTGTTGTTTTTTGTCTTGCCATTGCTATTATGTCTAGTTTCTAGTTTTGGCATATTTGTATGTAATAAAAATAATATGTTTAATAATATGCTATGTTTTGTCCAATAATTTTTCACTTCCAATTTTCTTTGGACAAAAATACCACATGCATGGTGTATTGAGTAGTTTCAGATTTAAATGGCATAACACACCTCAATACATACAACCACCACCTGGTTAGTTGGGTGGCATACCTTTATGTGGAGTTAGAATACTTATATTATCAGATTTGTTTGGTAGGGTTATTCCAAAGAATTCCATGTCAATAAATGTATGGAATTTCTTCAACTAATATTGTGACAATTTTCGTACCCAAAGTATGTTGTAACATTGATAAAAAATGAAACAAAGAAAATAGTTTTTTTTATCTCATGTTATTAAATTTACAATAGTTAGTTTTCAATGACTAACTCGTACATGGTGATAATTTCCAAACCGAATTTAGTCATTCTGAACAAGAGTTTTGTTCTTTTCTGTCTTTACCATAGGGTTCTCACATGTAGGTCTTAATACCACATGCATCACATTATGACATATGTAAATGTTTAAATAACACGAAGCACCTCTACGAAGTTATAACAAAGAACTTTGCATCTCTAACCATGGTAAAGGTTTAGGTTTCGACTATCTCTGGGTGAACTATCACAGAATAATTTATAGGATGCCAAAGTTAATCGTAGTTGAGATGCTTAGTTTCTTGGCCAAAGGCCAAGTTGTAATCATTAAACATTCCTTTAATTGTTTCACTAACTCAATTTGTTAGACACACTTGAATATAAGGAGTAGGCAACCAAAAGACATATACGTCGAGTGATTTTCCAAAATATTGTAAGGTACACCACTTAAAATCCATACAAGAGGGTTCTCTTAGCTCTTCCACTTTCGAACGATTGTGAATCTACTCATGGGGAGTAGGTACTCAAACATCATCATCCTGAGCACTAACCTTGACCTTACCAAGTGTGCATTTTAAAATTGTGGAATTTTCTCTCGAGTTTAGTTTCATACCCTAAGTATTTGCTAACATAGACCTTAAATAGAGTCCATTAGTTAGTCTGGGCTCTGATACCAACTATAACAATCCTAATTGTTACCCCTTCTAATCCACAATTTTTTTTTTACATATATAAATATTCATCTTCATATGGTATAAGACCTAATCATGGTTTAAGATAGATTCATTCCATTTGGATTAAAACTTATCAAGGTAAATAACTTCAACAACTATAGATACTTTATTAGAGTCTCTTTAAGTAGAAGTCATTAGCTTCTATGAAACCATCATACCCCCTTTGGTATGAGTACATTGGGCAAGCGTTAGGTTTCATCCCCTTAAAAGGACAAATCACCAAATGGTCCACCAAGACTAGATGAATGCTTTTAAGATGGAGAACCACACCAATGGTTATTCATAGATCTTATATCTGATCCACTCCATATAGAAGAGAGTTCTAAGGCAAAAATAACACTATCATGATAAGTATCCATGGAATGTCCTCTTAATCATGATTACATATCTTTAAACTTATTAAAGCATATTGGTATACTCTTTGTTTAGACAACCCTTTTGTTGTTCACATGGAGTTCATTACAAATGGACAATACTTGTCCCATACGGGTGTTTTCCTCCACATGTACACTTAATTCATTAGTGTAGAGTATAGGGTCTATCTTGGTTTGTAGATCGAGGTCATTTTGCCATCTTGAGAGTTTCATTCCACAATGTAATCTCAACTAAACCATCTTGAGTGATTATGAGGTGAATTTAATCTGTGAGACCCTTTTTATGGTATAATTATTTACATCAACTCCTTAGGTTTGAATCATTACATGATAATTCTACTTAATAAAGCTTTCTATTCCATTCCAAAATAAGTGCTTAATGTTTAGGTTAACATAATTCTAGTTATCCCCTTAAGATTTAGGTCTATTACATAATAATCCTTGGAACCCGACATAGCATAACCAACATGAATATAATAAGTGTTGTATATTAAAAGGGCATCATTCATAAATAGTTATTCCACAACTTTATAGAAATTTATACAAATCCCATTGATTCATTATCACATTTAAGTAGGCATACTTCCTTCACATGAGATTAATATTTGAGAAACTCTACTTAACTATATCATTCATCATTGCTCATCATATTCCAAAAGTAAATGACATAATAACATTATCATATAAATAATTAAGCATACATTTCTAACAGTCGTACATTATTAAATACATTCCATCATTATTATCAATTATAGTGCATGGAAATAAAAATTAAATAATACATCATTCTCATTTAAACATAAATGCAACATCCACAAGATATAATAAATAAAACCTCAAAATAGAGTGACACAAAGATTTATCCTAGGAACCCTCATGAGAAATAAACCCAGCCTCCAAAATATAATCTTTTCTCATATTCATAATTTGAGATGTATAATGTTACAAATAATGTAGGGCATCAACAGATCCCTTTTGTCACTATGCATATCAAGGGGTACAACTATCCCTTGGTAGATTCACAATGCAATTAAGGAGTTTTCCGATTCCTTTCTCTAAGTCATCGTTGTAACATAAAGGTAATTCTCATACCCATAAAGAACCCAACAGTTCCTTCAAATTTTCATGAAGCAATTAAAGAATCTACTGATTCTTTTCTCTAAGCCATCCTAAGGAATTATAACATCTCACAAGTGATTATGATATTCATTGGAATTATATTCTAAAGAGATTGTATTGTTAGAGGGAGTTTCATATTTCTCTCAGAATGAAAAATCAAGATCATTCTTCAATATTGATTTACAATCAATATTTTGGTTAACGAATTTAAAGTCCCATACCTTTAAATCCATCAACACCATTTCTTTTGAATCCCTTAAGAATGAATTCCCAATTCATTATTTTTGTTTGACTTACTAATTATTAGTTTGTTTAATCTTTTCACAATAATTATCTATGGTTGTACCATCCCTCTTGGTTTTTTCTCAATGGCATCACAATTTTGACCCAAGATGATAATTAATTGCTTCACCAAAGTTGTCCCCACTTTGACATTATAGATTTATTGGAGGAATATTTCACAATAAGTCTTTAATAATTCAAAGAAATATTAATAACTAATCCTTAATTGATCCAAGATGATAATTAATTGCTTCACCATAGTTGTCCCCAATTTGACATTCTAAATCATTAGGAATAATAATTTTTCATACTTATGCTTTTAACCTTGGGATTGGCATTGCCCTAAGGTTACCCACCAATCTTAATAACATGGCCCTTACCTACCATAATTTTCAACTTCCCACTATGTACTAGATCATAGCGAATCGATTACAAGTAAGGCATCTTGTATTTTAATTGGTTGATTTGAATTCTTTAACCAAACATCCCGATGATTACTAGATGGTTTAACTAGTTTGGCCATGAGCTAAGTGGTCCTTGTAAGTCACCAAGCATATCATAAGCCTCCTACGAGTCTTACTTTCTATTAACTGAGATATCCATGTAGTAATTACGATATGTCGTCATGTGTTCTTCACGTATCCCTTTTTAGATGATGTAATACCATTTGACCTCCTGAGAAGCTTGCTCAGATCCATCAGGGTTTCACGGTTTTCTTTGGTGACAGTGATCTACATCAACGCTTTGAGAATTCCATCCATTTCATTCATGATAGGGTTTAGAGACTAATTGAGACTCCTCTATGTACTTTCAAAGGTTCGTGGTGAAGGATCGAGTCTCCTCTGCATACTTTGGAGGGAAATGGTAAAGGATCGAGTCTCCTCAGCATACTTTGAAGAATAGTGAGATGAGATATTATTGGGTTACATGTTTCAGAGGATAGTGAGTGGAAGATCATTATTTACAAGCAAAAAATAGGATTTGCAAGGTTTTATTGCAAATTGCACAGATAGACCAAATTGTACTCACTCAATCTAAACCACCATCGATTTGGCATAAGAGCTTATAGAATTAGAGTATGTATCAGTATGGATTAAAACTGTGTAGTGTTTTCAATCATGGCTATCAAAATTGACATCTTACAGACTCTGAAATTTCTCCAAATTGTTCATAAATCTTGTGATATAACATGAATCTAACATGAATATAGAGGAAGGTGATATTTAAGTGTTACCAAATTCTCCAAATTATGTTTTCTATGGTTTCTAAAGAGCATTCGATGTACACAACTTCACACAGTTGGTAGCCATAATACACAGGTTCAACACTATCTGTGGTGTAATTCTATCTGTAGTGTAATTCTATGACAAATGAATAATAAAAGATCAATCCAATCAATATTTCATTTTATGAATCTATGGTTAGATGAAAATTGGCAGTTCTAACCCATATATTAAGGTGCATACAGGGTCTTGGTGTTCATTGTGATAAAGTGGATAACTACAACTCCTACAGATCTTGAGTAGGTAGGCAAAAATATATGGTTCCACAAGCTTAGAGGAAATTTTTTTAGTGCAAGTTAATACAAGGTGTGATGAAAACATTTGAATGTAAATTATTGCACACACACCCTATAATGGAGAATCTATAGTTCCCCTTGGTGTCTGCAATCTACAGAATCACTCCAAGGACATCATAGGTCACGGTGTCATCGCATTGCAACATGGAGGTAGCTATGTTAAGTTTATGTAGATTCATTCTATAGAGTTTCCTTTACACAAATTAAGACACAACTAATCACCAAAGGAACACAATTAATAATCGATTAACACGTCAATCGATCGATATGGTTCTAAACAGGGTTGAACATAGGGGTCAACAACATGGCTTATTTGACCGCTATAATTTGATCACATGATTTAATTTAGGTAAAACAATTTAAATAAAATATGGGTGATCCAATAGAATTAAATAAGCACTTGTCTACCTTACTAATTTCTAGTTCAAATATCATTCTGACCATTACTAATTTTTAGATCAGGGGACCATGCTAATTTTGTAAGACAAAGTATAGGTATCAATAATTGCAAAAATATTAAATATGGGGTCCATTAAAGCTTGATAGAAGGTGTGGTATTCTAACCTGAATCTAAGGAGTCCTTCTCTTCACATCTTGATATTGGTCATCATGGTTGCCTTCCAAGACTTCCTTTTAACCTTTCTTCTTTGCTTTCACCTTCTAATTCTCCATACTTACTTCTTGCTATCACAAGGAATATCTATCAGGCCTTCTTTTTTATCCACCCAAGGTGTAGAGAATACTCCCTAGACCATTAAGACTTCCCTAGATCTTCCTAGATCTCTGCCTTCACAATATATCCTCTATTTATAGAGCAATTTCTCCACTTATGGCCAAATAGTGGCTTCATTATTTTAATATTAAAAATATACCTTGGGTCCCTTAAGACTTACCATGTCACTAAAGGGGTCCACTAGAGATAAGGTGAGTGACCTTATTTTTTTTTTGTGTCCTTTTTTCATGGGGACAAATACAAAACCCATACTATTAAGGCATAGGATAGTTACAAAGTTAGAACTATTTTTTATAGGGTGAGAAATCTCCCTTATGATTTTCACCAATATAGGTAAGCCACATGGGTATTTACCATTATATAGGGTAACCCATTTATTATTTTAAAAATACTCTAGTCCTTTTAAGTCCCATCTAAGTTGGGTCCACTAAATTTACACCTTATTTATCATATTGTTATAATTTTGCAAGAGATAATTCCCTAATTAATCTTTCACAAAACCTCATAATTAATTTTCTAATTAATTATATTTTTTGAAAGATAATTAATATTTTCCTACCCTTTATAAAATTATTTTATTAGAATTTTTGTAGGATTCTTTAGGATCTATGCCCCCTTTTTATCATGCATTAATTGATCCCCAAGATCAATTAATATCCTTTAAACAAGGTAGGAGGGTAACGGGTCATGAAATCACACTTAGATTAGGATACCCCAAAGTTACCATATTGCAAAAAAGAATTTTTGAGGGGTAAGGGCTCCCTCATACTCATCACTCCACTCTAAAAATTGACAATATAAATATTCAACATAAGTAACAAGGTGATCATCATTAGCAAATAGTAAAGGTTGGTTTTTAAGATATGTAGCCTACACCACATATCCAAGGATAAATCCCCATTTTTAAAAGCTCTTGAATACCTTTCAATTATGTTCTTAGAACTTTACCTATATAATCCCATACTAGATAGGATTTGCTTGGGAAGTGGGTAATCATTGGATAGGTAATAATGGGCAGAAGAAAACTCGATTGAAAGAGGGTTGCTACTACAAATCATTTCTTCAAGGAAGACTCCTGCAAATATGAAGGTACACGTGCAAATATGTACTACTTCACGCTTCTTATATGGTAAACCCATAGTCCTTGGTATAGGTGGTATCTTGGCAAGATCCAAAAGAGGCTTTCAAAGAAAATGATTAACTTGATCCCATGAGGAGACATTGATGAGTGGTTCCTCACTGACTATTATATTTTGAATTTGTTTAGTTATGTGATCTGAGGAAACTGATGGACATAAATGAAGATCAACTTGAGCTTTCTCAACTTGTGAAAAATATTGAAATGGATGAGGATCGCCTGGGATGGTGACCAATTGATTCTTAGATTCAAATTTCAAACATTGATGAAAAGTAGAAAGGACAACCCACATTGCATGAATCCAAGGGCATACAAGAAGGATATTAAATGATGTAGGGTAATATGCCACATAGAACAAGGTATCTTAGATATTAGGTCTGATCCTAAGAGGGAGAGATATAACACCACAAGTCTTTTGGGACTCATTGTTGAAAGCTTTGATGATGATATCATATTTAGTTAAATATTCCTCTTTTAATCCAAAATTTTAGAAGAATTGATTAGTACATAAATTGGGGGATGAACCATTATCAATATGAATTCGCTTGATAAATATTCCCCCAAAAAATGTAGTGATGTAAAGGGAAGAATCCCCTTGTAAGTCTAAGGAAGTAATATCATAATCTGAAAATGTGATATGATAAATCCCATGAGAACTTACAACATTAGTTGTAGAACTAGGGGAAATATCTTGGGAAAATAATTGTTGTCTTAGAAGCTTCAAAAAAGGTTCCCTATGAATAGAAGAAGTTTACAAAATATCTAAGAGAGAGATCTTGGCTAGGGTACTAGCTAATTGCTATTGAATATCAAAGGAGATTTTAGGTTGTGGATTCAACACTAAAGGTGGTGTTTCTAGTCTTGTGCTCTTTTTTGGGTATTCTATAAAACTAAGGTAGTTTTGAAGGTGGGTTGGATGAAAAACTCATCTGTTGCTGAGAATGTTGAGTCGGTTGGATATATGCTTTTTGCCTTGTAGTTATTGCTATAATTCCAACCAATAAATAAAATTGGTGCTAGAAGGAGGGCTTAAATTGGTCATTTTAATTACTATTTAAATGCTAAATTGTTCATATTAATTTGAAAGGTTTATTTGAAGGTATTGGTCTTGACTAATGAGGTTTTATTGATTACAATCATTGATTTGAAAGTTCTTTAATTTATGATGCATTGATACTAACCTTTTGCAAAGTTCTTTATTGCTATGGTTTAATTGATGCATTATAATGGATGAACGTGATGATTTATTTATTTGAAATTTTTTAGTCATTTCATGCTTCTTTGCAAGATATTTCTTTGACTAATAAAATTGGCACTAAAGTTGTGTTCTTTAAGGTCCACTAATGGCAATGCTCACTCCAACAGGAATGGCATCCTGGATAGGTGGTTATTATTGTCATTTAAACATTCCTACCCATCAAATTTATGAGGTGTAGAATAATATTTACCTCAGTTTAGGTATGATGTGGCCTTGGTTGAGGAATATATTAAGAGATACAATGACATGTTGATTTATTTACAAAATTATGTATGAAGATGTTGCTTGTAGGTTGTTTTCATACACATTGGATGAGTTTAAATTTGATTGGTACATCCACTTACCTTTAATTTCTATTACTTTTTGGGCTCAACTAGAAGCAACATTTATTAGCTATTTTGGAAAACTAGTTGACCCAGTTATGATGCTAAACGAGAATGTGAACCTTATCCCTTTTGATAGCCGTAAAACTCATCTATAGGAGACCACGATTACTCAATATTTAAACTTAACCTTGTTATATGAGTTTGTGCCTAGGTTAGTCAACCCTAAAGACAATGTTAAGTGGTCCCCACCTCCTACAGGTTGGTTTAAGCTTAATTTTGATAGAGCAACTAAGGAAAATCCTTGTAGAGTAGGCACTGGCGGCATTTTGCGAGATCATAATGGGAATATGATGCTTGCATTTTTTGAATATTTAGGAACAAGGAGGAACAACGAAGCTGAAGCTAGAGCTATGTGGAGAGGCCTTCAAATGACTCAGGACTTAGAAGGTAATTTGATCATATAAGGAGACTCTATGCATGTTATAAATCTCATCAATAATTTTAAAACACCTCCTTGGAGGATTAAAACAATTGCTAAAGAGGCTAGGATCCATTTCCAGGGAAGACAAGATAGAAAAGCCCAACATGTCTTTTGGGAAGCTAACAAAATTGCTGATAAGCTGGCTAGTTTGGGTGTCGATGGTGATGAACTTTTCAAATGGGAAAACGGTATCCCGAGCGAAGTAGAGGAGCTTATTAAACAAGAATACCAAGAATTATAGTCGAATTTACCAACAGGGAAGGCACTGTAAGTTCAAAGGCTAGGAGTATTCCTACCCTTTTTTTGAAATGGAATGACAATAAAAATTACTCGAACTGTCAGTATTCATAGATGCTGCTTGGAAATACCATAAATATTAATGGGAATAGTCACATGTGAAATAACATGGCTCCTAGTCATCTTAGTAATTTGAAGCTGGTTGATAATAACAGGGCAGGAAAGAATGGCAATATAAGACTTCGAACCAGAGTCACGTGGACCACCAGATAGCCACCACCATAAATATAGCTAGCAGGTTCACTTATCCAAGGCTAATTGGCCAAGATGGGATGTGGTCCCAAAGCATGTCATATATGAAAGAAATCAATTACCAAAGAATTATTAAGAGTAACTGTCAATACAGAGCTTGTGGGAGTTTTTTTCAGTACTCTGCTATGTGTGTCTGTAGTTTTTTGTTTCTCCACTATTTCAAGGAAGGGATCCATGTTTGTTTCTTTTTTTTGTAATTATGATGCAGGTGTGTTTTCTCGGGGTATACCCAAAATGTTGTATGCGAAGTTTATTTTTGATAACAGGCTATGTGCCTTACTGGATGTAATGGCTTTGGCAACATGTAGATTTTACATATATAGGATCCTTAGTAAGGACATGTTCATCAACAACCCTAGGCTGATTTTTGTAAAAGGTTTTGGTTCACCTATAAAACATGGTATTAATGATATAGTACCTTATCTACCAAAAAAAATGAATCCATGAGTCAATTCAATGATAGATTCCATAGGTTGTACACTGAATGATGATGTATCACCTCATGTCAGAAGAAAAAGCCACTCAAATATACCAAGAAGCCTTAGATCCCTTAAATTCTACATTTATAGGGAGAGTTCTTAAAGATCCATATTTGCCTAGAGCCTACAAGGAGGCAGTAATAGTAGAAAAATGGTGGATTTCAAAAGGGGTTGATGTGGGTAGATTATCATTACTTAATCCTAAGGCTCCAATTCAAATACCACACATGAGTCAGGTTGAGGTCCAATATTTACGCATGATGAACTATTTTTTAGGAGTTATGGATCCCAACCAATACCAACCGTCCAGTCTAGAACCCTTTAATAAAATTATTTCTAATGTGAGCAATCAATGGGATAAATTTAAATGTTTAAATGTTAAAACCATATTAGATATCGTCCAAGAGGAGCTACAAGTGTCAAAGCCAATATCCACCAATGAGGATTATGGTAAATAGGTCCATCAAAATGTAGAGATTGGTTCTTTTTTAGAAATGCATGAGTCTTCAGACAATGGAGGAGTCTTAGATATAACTAGCATTGAAATATGTGATAGGTCAGGACCTTCCATAGAATTAAATGAAATTGTTAAAGTGGATGACCAAGAAAGCCAACATGTTCCAAATAATGACCAAATAGAAATGAATGGTTTAGAGTCATTATTTACAAAGGAGGATTGGGATAATCATAGAAAGCTAAATATAAGAATTGATCCCATTGTAGAAACCCTTGACCCACCAAAATATGAATCTAAGGAAGATGAATTTTTTGAAATTGAGGAGCATGAATCTGAAGAAGATGAATTTTTTGAAATTGAGGAGGATGAATCTGAGGAAGAATCTGAAGGTAACATGAAATAAGGGATGTAATATTATCACATATTTCAAAAGGATAATGATTCTACTATTCTAGATAAAGAATGGGAATCATTTACTTCTTTCACAATTCCTAAAGAAATTTCTATTCCACTTGAGCCGTCAAAGGTCATTTAAAGTGAATTTAAAAAGGAATCAATAGATGTATCTGAAGATTATGTAAAAGACTTGATGGAATATAATCCTTTGATTTTATAATATGATTATTATAACGGTTGGGGAAGATGTGGGTAATAATTATTTTTTCACACTCCTATTGATGAAATTTCTATTTCACTTGATATGCAGGACACTAAAACCTCTATCTCATATGAAGAGCTTGCAAAACCTGTACAACCAGAAAATGGTAGAACATTTGTAGAAACATAGAAGGTTTCTAAATTTGATTATTTTGAATATGAGTTTATGGAACACCTTGTTGAAATAGAAAAGGAAGAAATGGTAAATTTTTCTTATGATTCAGTTGTTTGGGATCAAGAAGAAGTAAAACCTCCTCTTTCATTTTGGAATACTAAAAAATTGGGTATGAATTCACATGATTGTCTTGAATATTCTAAGGAAGAAATAACATGGATGGTTAACAAGGAATTGGAACCAAATGATAAAAATATTGCTTTATTCGAAGCAACTCAAGTAATTTATCATGGAGATGTGTTATTTGACACATCCCTTGATTGACAAGATTTATGGTTTGAAAAGGATGGCCATATTTTTAATTGGGTGGCTAATTTTGATGTTTTTGATAAATAGGTAATTGATGAAGATGAAGGGCTACAAGATAACAATGATGGAGACCATGAGAAAAAATAGGAAATTACAAGTGATCATCAAGCTTTGGTAAATTAAAGTGTACAAAAGGTAAAAAATCATCCTTTGTGTCCAACCATTAAAACTCCTGGTAAAAGCTTTTCTAATTGTCTATTGGATTTGAACGTTATCAATGATGAAATGCCATTTGAGTTTAACAAAGAACTAGAGTGGATTTCTACTCACACCACTAATAAGATTACTTTGTTGAATGAAACATAAGTAGATGTGCTTGAATTGTTGAATCAAGTTCATCAACAATTAACAATGGAATCTAGGATAAAAATATATAATGATTCTCATTTAATAGATATTCTCGATGCTTGCAAATTGTTGCATAAGCATGATTGTCCTAAATATGTAAATGATGACATGGCTTCAAAATTTTTAGAGATGGACTCCTATTTAAAGAAAATTCTATATGTTTGTGAAAATAAGAAATTAGGTCAGAATGATGAATCAGTTTTTGAAATTTACACCTCTTTGAATAATCAAAAGATAATTGAAAATCATGCATTCGCTTGCAAGTTTAATGGATCAAAGCTTCACTATGGAATTGCTAATGTCATGGAATCAAATTGGTGGGTTGAGAGAGGTAAAATGAGATTGTTTGTATTGTATGGCCTAATCTTATTTTGGTTGGATTTTTGTAAATCTTGGAATGCACATCATAGTAGGTTTTTTAAATTGTGGCAATCGTGTTTGGGATCCAAGAAAATGATGGCCTAAATTTTGGCATCATATTGTACCATATTGTATATTATTGTATATAGTTTTGGTTTTCATTATTTTGTTTTTTAGCCTTTCTATTTTTGTGCTTTATCCTTAATTTTTGGTTTGACAAGTTTTGTGTTTGCTTTCTTGTCAGTTTGCATTAGGTTAAGTTTTGGGTTTATCTCCAAGTTTGAGTTTCAAGTTTTGTGTTTTGGGGTTGGTCCCTCTATTTGAGGTGATGTTTTGTGGTAGCTACTAATTTATGGCCTCTAGATATTTTTTGTGTTCCTTTATCATTAAGGGTGAATTTCTTATCATGTGGATCAAGGAAATGGGATGAAGTTGTTTAGTAACCACTCCTAGATTTTGGGACTAAGATAGTGAATTTTGAAATACTAAATCATTTTGCTAAAGCTACACATGAACACATCATATTAAGGGGTATGCTTTGAAATATTGAAGGATGAAATCATTCTGGTATGCAAATTAAGGCAAAAATCCAACATGCTCTATTTCAAATACTTTCTAACCCATGTGGTGCATAAAATTTTGCAAAGCCATTAAAAAAAGGTAAGCAAAGGAAAACACGCTAAAATCAGTCACCAAGTTTGGATAAAATCTACTAGGGCTATAGATGCCTGACTGACAATAGGGCTCTATCTAGACAAATATTGTTAAAAAAAAGGCATTACAAAAATATCAATTAAAAATAAAGGTAATTTAGATAAAATTGGGGCTATAAACGCCTGACTGCTAGTAGAGCTCTATCTAAATAAATTTATTTTAATGAGCAATATTTCTATAGCCTAAATGCTAAATAGGTGATGGAGTCTAGATGGTTTTCAAGCATGCAAAATGAAATCATATTCACACACATTAAGCTAAAGCAAAGGGTTCATGTGTTTCATTTGAAGTTATCTACCCCACCTTATTGGAGGTTGCTATATGGTTTATTTTTCTGATCTTTGGTATGTTTGTTTTCTCAGAACTGGGTTCTTCATTTGAAATGCTCAGGAGCATTTCTTAGCAGAGTTGCCATTTGTTGTTTCCATTGCACAACTAACCCTAAATTTGGGGACCCACCTTTAATTTTATTGTTTTAGGATTTTTGGTTCCATTAAGTGGTTATTTTCATAGGTCCCTACCTATGACCTAATAATATAGGCACTTAGAGTTGGTTATTAGTTAGTATCTTTTTTAGTCTTTGTGAGTTGTCTAGTGAGTTGGGTGGGGTTTTCCTTCTTGGTTTTAGTTTTGAATGTGTTTATTAGGTTCATACATTTGGTTCATTTTAATATGTTGAATTATTTCAAATTAAAGTTTAAAATTAAAAAATAATAATAATAAAAATAGAAAATATAAAATATAAAATTTTTAATAAAGTGGGTAATGTGTTGTTCTTTTTACCTACATATTAATAAAATGTAAAAAGTATAATAAAATAATAAAATAAATAAAATTTTTTATAATAAAAATAATAATAATAAAATTTTAAATTGATTATCATTTTTACCATAGGGTTTAATTCCTATGTTATGCGTGTATGCAGATAATATGGTAGACCCAGTCGAATGCGTAGTGGGATGGACATATAGCCACTGTGGGTAGTGTGACTAGGAAGCAGACCACATGTGGAAAAGATGCATATGTGGATGATTCTTTTGACTGGTACTGATGACATGGTGATTGAAAACTCGGACTATAGACGACGAATAGGGTATAGAATCCAAGTATGACTCAGTAGACATAACTTCAAGATGGATTTGAACACATAACCACACGAATGAGGACTAATTTAGACCTCCTAAGAATACCATGGATTATGATGTGTATTGACTTAACGATGGCTACTTGGCAGTAGATGATTATGTGGCAGGTAGGACAACAATACTGGCTTGACACGATGGATGCAGACCTAGACCTAAGCTAGACATAGGTGTGAATGTGGATGCAAACCGGTTTGAATATTTATGTGACACGATAGATATGGAAATGCATATGGTGATGCTAACGTGGATATGATAGGGACCAAAAATAAAAACCCAGACCAAAGATGCTGACATGGATATTGATGTATAGTGTGACAAGCACATTCACACGATTATTGAGGATGAGGATTGCCAGACCAACAGATTATTGGAGATTTATGTATGAGAGCAATGCCATATTAGAATATTAGTAAAAGTGAACCCAGATGATATGATAGAATGGAGATATTACATAGACAATTGAGGAAGGAAATCTGACATGAATGATAGTGATAGATGACTCAGATGTAGAATTTCTAAAGCAATATTTGGTGGACAAAAAATGGATGAAAGGAAACCATGGCTAAAAATCGTGGTACTAATGGTGAGAAAAATAGTGGGGCATAAAGGTCAATATGCTAATTTTGGACATGAAGATATGCAATGCATGGTAATATATAATGTAGATCTACAAGATGAGCACTGTGGTGAGGGGTTTAACCACAGTGCCAAATATTGTTTGCATGGTGAACACATTGAAATAAGTCATGGTAAAAAATTTCCTATCCACTCCTACATTTATATAATCAATATTTCAAACTCAATAAAATAAAGCAGATGCCTAAATATAGATGGGTGCATGTAAAATAGTTTTAGTAAACAATTTACATGGTGTATTCAACGCAAGAAGAAATTTTTTTAATAGTGTTGCTTTACATTTGAATTGATCCAGACTACTGACATCGTAAGTGTTATTGTCTATAATATGGAGATTTTGAGAATGTTGGCGAATGATGGAATTGGTGAGCTAACCAAATAAATCCAATTCAGATTGACTATTTAGAAAATTTAAGACTACGATAGAGCAATTTAGTGAAATTGCGATCATTGTTCCATGTATGTTCCAAAGGATGTGTGCACAAAACGACGAAATATACCACATGGATAAATGGATGATAGTTTACAGGGATCATTTTGAGAGCATTTAAGTGGACATGGTCATGATGGGTATGGTAGTTTAACAATGATAGGATAGTGAGTATCAAAGAGATATCATGAAGGTTTGTGCGGGTGACGGTGGAATTGGTGTCATTTTAATTAGTTGTATATATGCATATGCATGGAGAACACCCATGAAATTATGAACTAGAGAATGTTTTACTGGTAGCTACGTGTACTATGGTGTTGTTAGAGGGATTAACTAAATGTAGTGT
The DNA here is from genome assembly GCA_028583015.1 of Wollemia nobilis. Taxonomy (NCBI): domain Eukaryota; kingdom Viridiplantae; phylum Streptophyta; class Pinopsida; order Araucariales; family Araucariaceae; genus Wollemia; species Wollemia nobilis. The sequence continues at coordinate 2,609,930 of JAQPPZ010002712.1, read as the reverse complement.
ATAGGAGTCAGAATGCAAGCACACATAAAGCTCTCTTATCGAAAGGCTAGTAGGCCTCAAACCAAGGCAATAAATAATGTATAATTATGTTATTTTGTGAAGAATAATGGGAGTATCATGCAAACTAAAATGTTTTTATTAATAAAGTGGTGTTTTATTTAGTTTGGTGTACAAAGTAAAGTAACATACATATAAAGCCAGGAATAATATGTTACTCTAAGTGATTTCAAAATAAATAGAAAATTTGGTGGTTACAAATAAGATGTCATGATGCCAAGCCAAAAGTAATGCAATGGAAAATGTGAAACAAACGAAGGGTTTTTGGAAGAGGAAATGAATTTTTTTTTTGAAGTCTATAAATACTTATAAAAAATAGAAATGCAAGGGCTGGGATTTTTGGAAGATGTGGAATTTTTTTGTAACAGGGACATTATATTTTGGAAAATGAAAATACTATAGAAACTTGCACTTTGTAAGAAAAATCGGAGGAGATATTTTTTTGAATATTTTGAGCTAACAATCTATCTTTCCCTTCCATGCTTTTAGGCTTATATATAGTGTTTAATGCATTTTAATGGTTGCACTATTGAAGGTTTAGAAACATGGATTTTGTTTTCATTTCCTTAGAAGATTGCACCTAGTTTAGTTTAGATCATGCGAATGCAGCTCCGATTAGATTAGGTTACATTCAAAAATTATCATATCTCCAATTTTGTAGGATAGGGTAGCATTATACTGATAGTAGTTTGTCTTCTAACATTTTCAGCATTCTAGTCCATTTTCTAGATTTTATTTTTATTTCTCTAACCCTATCTTTTTCATTTTTTTAACTTTTGCAAATAAAATAAAAAATACAAAAAAAATTAAAACTCCAAAAATAAATGCACGGATTCCAATATTAAGCTTTAAAGTTTCATTTAAAGCAATTTTGATTTTATTTTGAAGCCAATTCAAAATTACAAAAATTATTCAAAGTTGTTTTTAAAGGAATTTTGTAATTTCAAATTTTACATGTTTTCACATTTTAAAGGAGGATTAAATTCCAAGCTTTGCACTTTTGTTTTCCAAGTGATAAATTAACTTCCCTTTATGAAAATTACAATTTCATTAAAGGGGGTAATTTATATGGCATTTCCAAGGCTATTGTATTTAAAGCAATAAATTAACTTCTCTTTATGAAAATTATAATTTCATTAAAGAGGGGTAATTTATATGGCATTCCAAAGGATAATGTATTTCACAGTTATTCATGTAGATTATTTTCTTTTCATGCTCCAAGCGTTAAAATGAATCCACTCATCCTTTCAGATTCACATTCTAGATATAGATTTTAATATTTTATTTCATGCTCAAAGCAAGGTTTAAAGAAGATAAAACTTGTTTAAATATGCTTAACAAAGGAAGATAAAATCTACCTAAAACACTCCAAGATAAAAGGAATTAAATCACTTTTCATTGTGGTCATATGAGGGCCAATCACATTTTCTTTCACTTTAAGATTAATGAACAATCAATAGCACAGCATAATAAAATAATACCCACACATGACCCTTGTTAATAGTTTACTTGCAATCACTAAGGTATTCCTATAAATTATTTGATACATTTTCACAAACATACAAGAACACATTAAGTAAAAGGAACCTTGGAGAATTTTCTATTTCTTTGCAAGAGAGAATTTTCTAAAAAAATCTTGACTATGATGGTGATTTTGCAATTGGGTAAAATTACCACTCAACACATATCAAGTATAACATTTGTTCAATTGGATATGGTAAGGTAGTTGAGATATTAGCTAGGGAAAGAACACACATTTGAATCCCTCTCTTATATGCTTTTGCATATGTTGGAAATTTGAGTTATTTTATGTTGTCATTGATGTCACATGGATCATTGATGTCACATTGAGTTTTGGTGGCAAAAGCACTTCATAGATAATCATCTATGATATTTTGGAGAGCATGGATATATACAGGGTTTTTATGAAAACCAAGGCAGGAAAAATAAAAGGTTTTATTTAAAACCATGGTGGGCTTATGTGGAAAGGGCTTTTCTTAAAATCCAAGGTGGAATTTTGTTTCATCGAAAAAGGACCTCCGGTGATGAAGATATTAAAGTTTAAAGTTTAAGTTTAAATTAATGGAGGGCCGACCTATGTGCAATTAATGGAGGGTGGCATATATATATATGTAAAGGTTTCAATTTATTTTGGAAAGTGGGCATATTATATATCGTCGGAAAGCTTATTTCGAGGGCTATTTGACTAACTTATTTAGAAGGAGAAATAAGGTGTGTGTAAAGAGATATTTCTGATTTTGCAAAGGGGTTCCAAAAGTGAAGTTTGCCTTGTTCTTTTTCAAGAGGATTAATTCTTTCATGAGGTGACAAGGTATGCAATATTGTGATTTATTTTATTTTATGGTATAAGTGGTTTTGGGAGTGAAAAGGTTATGCAATGTTTTGATTTATTTTATTTTATGGTACAAGTGGTTTTAGGAGAGATAAGGAAGTTGTGCAATTAAAGGCCTTGGTGATGATTATTGAAAAGTGGAGTAATGTTGATTATTTTGTGATCTACTAACCCTTGTGAAGATTGGCAAAAGAATTTTGTGATTGTGGCAGATTTACAAAGAGGTTTTTTCATCTTCATAAAAGGTATGGGCACATTCTCCTATTGATTGTTTATGGTGGTTGATTTCTGAAATATCATTGGAGGGAAAAGGATTGTTTGTGGTTTCCTTTTCGAAAGTGGTTGGTTGAATGCTTCAAGGTTTTCTGAATTGAGAGTTGTGTCTAAACCTTGTTTGATAAGCATAGTTGTTGAAGCCCATTGGTTGTGAAAGAACTTGAGTTAGAAAAGAACATGAGTATCATTGTTATGTGAGATTTGTGGTTGAGCATTGTTGGAAACATTTGAGTTGGTTGATACATACTTGGACTAGGGTTGTGTGAGAAAGAGTTGTCCCTTGTGATGATTGGTTGAGTTGAGTTGATTGAGCCTAGTCAAGTGATGTGTGAAGTGATTGTTCAAGTTCTATGAAACAAACTATTCCATCATTCTATGTTGAGTTGAGATTAAGGTTAGAACATATTGAGTCTCTAACAATTCTCTTTATGGTTCTATAAGACTTGAGTTGAGTTGAGGTTGACTTGAATTGAGTTGAGGTTGATTTGAGTTGAGAGTGAGATTAGAACATATTGAGTCTCTAACAATTCTCTTTATGCTTCTATGAGTTGATTTGAGTTGAGTTGAGATTGATTTGGGTTGAGAGTGAGTTTAGAACATATTGAGTCTCTAACAATTCTCTTTATGCTTCTATGAGTTGAGTTGAGATTGATTTGGGTTGAGAGTGAGATTAGAACATATTGAGTCTCTAAAAATTCTCTTTATGCTTCTATGAAGTTAATTTGAGTTGAGATTGCCATTCATTGTTGAGTTCATTTTGAGTACTACTTGAGCATGATTGATTGAGCCTTTGAGAAGGCCTTTGGGATAGATTTGAGGACAATTTTGGGACATATTTGAGGATAGTTTTGGGACATATTTGTAGAGCATATTTGGGAAAGTTCTTGGTGAGCTTGCTAGAGCATATTTGGGCAAGTTCTTGGTGAGCTTGCTAGAGCATATTTGGGCAAGTTCTTGGTGAGCTTGCTAGAGCATATTTGGACAAGTTCTTGGTGAGATTGTTAGAGATTTGACAAGTTCTGTGTGAGCTTGTTAAGCAGGTTCTGTGTGAGCCTATTGAGTAGGTTCTTAGTGAGCCTATTGATAGAGCTTTGGAGGTGATAGAGTACGAGAGGATAGAGTCTCAGTGGATAGAGATCCAACAACCAACACAGTTGAAGATAGATCTGAGTGAGGAGTCTTCAAGTGGAGAGAGGTCCACTAGTCAGTGCAATAGAGACATAGTCTTCTAGAAGATCACATAGCCAGAGTAGAAGGGGAAAGAGTTCTCCTATGGAAGAGATCCATGAACTTGAGATTAGGGGATCAGCATCTCCTTTGGACAGAGATCCATAAACATTGTAATTGGGAGTGATTCCCAAAGAGATTGATTGAGAAAGTTTTAGTAAAATATTTTCTCCGTGGAGTAGCCCACATTGGGTGAACCACGTAAATTGTGGTGTCTCTATTGTGTATGGTTTTTGTGCATTGCTTTGATTACTGCTATTGATACTACTATCTTTACACAACATAATATTGATTTGGAAGAAAAAGTAAAAAGTGGTCTTATACTGTTCACCCCCCTCTCAGTATAAGCTTGTGTTCTTCAATTGGTATCAGAGCGGGTTCCTTCGGAAAGGCTAACAACTTGAGGGCAGATTCTACAAAGAACACAGATGGCTTCACAAAATGGATTATCTTCAAATAAGGCTCCATTGTTTGATGGTAACAATTATGCTTTCTGGAGCATGAGGATGAAGAACTACTTGATATCACAAGGATATGAGGTATGGCAGATGGTTGAAAAAGAGTATAAGGTTGAAGGTGATCCCGAGGAAGATAAGACTACCAGGAAATTGGTTGAGATCAATGCAAGAGCAATGAATTGTATTTTGAGTGGGCTACGTGAGATAGATTTTGCAAAGGTCATGGTATGTACTTCAGCTAATGAGATGTGGACCAAGTTGAGGAATACTTATGAAGGAGATTCCAAGGTAAAGTTGGCAAAACTACAAACTCATAGAAAAATATTTGAGGAATTGAAAATGGAAGATTCTGAAGATATTGCAAAGTTCTTACTTCGAGTTGATGAGATTACTAACACTATGAGAGGCCTAGGTTTTGAGATGAAAGAATCAGAAGTTACTCAAAAGGTTTTGAGATCACTTCCCATGAAATATGATTCTAAGGTTTCAGCAATAGAAGAGACAATGGATATCAACAAGTTAACAATGGAAGAATTGCAAGGTACTCTCACAACTTATGAGATGAGGGTAAGTAAGCATCAAGCTCCAATAAAAGAGATTGCATTCAAGGCTTCAAAAAAAGAGAAAGGGAAAGTTTCAGAAATAGATAGAGTTTTAGAAAATGATGAGGAAGCTAACTTCATCAAAAGGAATAAGGACTCAAGGAATTTCAGAGATATAAGGAAAGTCAGGTGCTACAAGTGTGGTGATCTTGGTCACTATGCATACAAGTGTCCACATGAAGAAATCAGTGATGATGAAAAATAGGGTCACAGAAGAAAAGAAGATGGAAAGCATAAGCATGACAAAGATGACAGATTCAAGCAAAACAGGTATGAGAAGAAGAAAATTTTTCGTAAGGCAAAGAAATCTTACTACATTGTAGAAGCAAGTGATAGCTCAGATCATAGTGATAGAGACAATTCAGATGATGAAAAGGAAGAGCATTTATTCCTAGGAATAGAAGGTGAAAGAGAACAATGTTTTGTGTGTGGTCAAAGAGATCACAGATCAGGATATTGCAATGGTTTCAGTGATAGTGAAGATGAGATGACACATCAAGGAAATAGGCATGGTCAAAGAAATCTTGAGAGTTTGTTTGCTATAGAAGATTATAATGATCTTAGTGATAGTGAAGATGAAGAAGGGTTTTTCTATGGAATAAGAGAAGTAGAAGAAGAACATTCACTCCAAACAGAAGAAGTTAAACAAGAGGATAATGTCTCAATTGATCTAAAGGAAGACTTCAATGTTATCCATGAGCAACTACAAGAGGTTAAGGAGAATCTAAAAGAATTGAGATGTTCCCTACATGAGAAGTTTGATCCATCACATGACTCAAAAGGTCAAGATATTTGTACTAAGAAGGAAACATGTATTTTAGAGGCTATAGAGATGGATGCCAAGTTGCTACTTGACACAAATGAAGAGAAAGAAGAGGAAGATTCCAAAGCACCAAAGGTCCCATATTTCAGGTTTGGGGAATCACACTCAAAAGGAAAGGAAATTCTTGAAGAGAAAGGCAAGGAAGAAATTAAGGAAGAGGATTTAGATGCTACAAAGAAGGTTCAAGGATGCAATGCACAAGTTGAAGATGATCATAGGGATAATGGTCAAGAAAGGTATGAGGAACCAAGGCATGAACAAAGGGTTTTTCAAGGACATTGTTTTTCTTGTAATGGATTTGGACACAGGGCTATACATTATAGGGTCTATGGATCAAAGAAGTTTGATTTTGCTAGAAGAAACTTCAAAGGAAGAAGGTATGATTTTTAGGGACATTGCTTCTCATGTAACAGGATTGGTCATAAAGCTTTTAAGTGCAAAGGAAATGAGCAACATGGTTTTGGTTTTAGAGCTACACAATTCAGAAGTCATGGTCATAATGGTCATGAAAACAGAGCTTCACAATACAGGGGTTCAAGAAAGGAATGGATATGGAAATTACTTCAAGAAAGAATTCAGGACATGGGCACCATCCAAAGGCTACAATATCAAGTGTTTTAATTGCAATAACTTTGGGCATATTGCAAAATGGTGTAGGACTCAATTCCAAACAGGTTCAAGGCAAGAAGGTCAAATAGGTTCAAGGCAAGAAGGTCAAACAGGTTCTAGACAAGAAGATCAAGTAATTCATCAAGAGAAGGATATCAAAAAAATATGGAAGGAAGTTGATAGAGGAAAGAAACAAAGTGATATGGGAGTAAAAGTACTCCCACCCCAAAATTAATCACCTCAAGAGAGAAGGTGGTGAGGGGGCTAAGCTTAAGAGTCATATCTTTTAGCCCCATAGGTGTCCCTTTTGCCATTGATGTCAAAGGGGGAGAGATTTGAGTAAGGAGGAGAGCATTGAGTTAGGGGGAGCAGCCTCCAAAGAGAGTATTGAGTTAGGGGGAGCAGCCTCCATAGAGAGTATTGAGTCAGGGGGAGCAACTTTGATTCTCAGAGATGGCTTTTGCAGTGATTGTAGTGATTTGCATTAGAGGTGTTGCCATCAATGACAAAGGGGGAGATTGTTGGAAATTTGAGTTATTTTATGTTGTCATTGATGTCACATGGATCATTGATGTCACATTGAGTTTTGGTGGCAAAAGCACTTCATAGATAATCATCTATGATATTTTGGAGAGCATGGATATATACAGGGTTTTTATGAAAACCAAGGCAGGCAAAATAAAAGGTTTTATTTAAAACCATGGTGGGCTTATGTGGAAAGGGCTTTTCTTAAAAGCCAAGGTGGAATTTTGTTTCATCGAAAAAGGACCTCCGATGATGAAGATATTAAAGTTTAAAGTTTAAGTTTAAATTAATGGAGGGCCGACCTATGTGCAATTAATGGAGGTTGGCATATATATATATATATATATATATATATATATATATATATATTAAAGGTTTCAATTTATTTTGGAAATGGGGCATATTATATATCGTCGAAAAGCTTATTTCGAGGGCTATTTGACTAACTTATTTAGAAGGAGAAATAAGGTGTGTGTAAAGAGATATTTCTGATTTTGCAAAGGGGTTCCAAAAGTGAAGTTTGCCTTGTTCTTTTTCAAGAGGATTAATTCTTTCATGAGGTGACAAGGTATGCAATATTGTGATTTATTTTATTTTATGGTATAAGTGGTTTTGGGAGTGAAAAGGTTATGCAATGTTTTGATTTATTTTATTTTATGGTACAAGTGGTTTTAGGAGAGATAAGGAAGTTGTGCAATTAAAGGCCTTGGTGATGATTATTGAAAAGTGGAGTAATGTTGATTATTTTGTGATCTACTAACCCTTGTGAAGATTGGCAAAAGAATTTTGTGATTGTGGCAGATTTACAAAGAGGTTTTTTCATCTTCATAAAAGGTATGGGCACATTCTCCTATTGATTGTTTATGGTGGTTGATTTCTGAAATATCATTGGAGGGAAAAGGATTGTTTGTGGTTTCCTTTTCGAAAGTGGTTGGTTGAATGCTTCAAGGTTTTCTGAATTGAGAGTTGTGTCTAAACCTTGTTTGATAAGCATAGTTGTTGAAGCCCATTGGTTGTGAAAGAACTTGAGTTAGAAAAGAACATGAGTATCATTGTTATGTGAGATTTGTGGTTGAGCATTGTTGGAAACATTTGAGTTGGTTGATACATACTTGGACTAGGGTTGTGTGAGAAAGAGTTGTCCCTTGTGATGATTGGTTGAGTTGAGTTGATTGAGCCTAGTCAAGTGATGTGTGAAGTGATTGTTCAAGTTCTATGAAATAAACTATTCCATCATTCTATGTTGAGTTGAGATTAAGGTTAGAACATATTGAGTCTCTAACAATTCTCTTTATGGTTCTATAAGACTTGAGTTGAGTTGAGGTTGACTTGAATTGAGTTGAGGTTGATTTGAGTTGAGAGTGAGATTAGAACATATTGAGTCTCTAACAATTCTCTTTATGCTTCTATGAGTTGATTTGAGTTGAGTTGAGATTGATTTGGGTTGAGAGTGAGTTTAGAACATATTGAGTCTCTAACAATTCTCTTTATGCTTCTATGAGTTGAGTTGAGATTGATTTGGGTTGAGAGTGAGATTAGAACATATTGAGTCTCTAAAAATTCTCTTTATGCTTCTATGAAGTTAATTTGAGTTGAGATTGCCATTCATTGTTGAGTTCATTTTGAGTACTACTTGAGCATGATTGATTGAGCCTTTGAGAAGGCCTTTGGGACATATTTGAGGACAATGTTGGGACAAATTTGTAGATAATTTTTGGACAAGTTCTTGGTGAGCTTGCTAGAGCATATTTGGGCAAGTTCTTGGTGAGCTTGCTAGAGCATATTTGGGCAAGTTCTTGGTGAGCTTGCTAGAGCAGATTTGGGCAAGTTCTTGGTGAGCTTGCTAGAGCATATTTGAGCAAGTTCTGTGTGAGCTTGTTAAGCAGGTTCTGTGTGAGCCTATTGAGCAGGTTCTTAGTGAGCCTATTGACAGAGCTTTGGAGGTGATAGAGTACAGAGGATAGAGTCTCAGTGGATAGAGATCCAACAGCCAGCATAGTTGAAGATAGATCTGAGTGAGGAGTCTTCAAGTGGAGAGAGGTCCACCAGTCAGTGCAGCAGAGAGACAGAGTCTTCTAGAAGATCACATAGCCAGAGTAGAAGGGGAAAGAGTTCTCCTATGGAAGAGATCCACGAACTTGAGATTAGGGGATCAACATCTCCTTTGGATAGAGATCCATAAACATTGTAATTGGGAGTGATTCCCAAAGAGATTGATTGAGAAAGTTTTAGTAAAATATTTTCTCCGTGGAGTAGCCCACATTGGGTGAACCACGTAAATTGTGGTGTCTCTATTGTGTATGGTTTTTGTGCATTGCTTTGATTACTTCTATTGATACTGCTATCTTTACACAACATAATATTGAATTGGAAGAAAAAGTAAAAAGTGGTCTTATATTGTTCACCCCCCCTCTCAGTATAAGCTTGTGTTCTTCAGCATATTATATTGTATTTTTGTTGGTAATATATGACTGAAAGTTACTCCAAGGGCCCAATGGCTACTATGCTATCTTGGATAACATATCATTTTTAGGATGGGAGAGACCTAGGATCAAAACTTGCTAGCACCTTCTATTGTAAAAATAATTTGTATGGTCAATGTGGTGGTCGATATGGAGCTTTCACACACTATGAAAAATATATATTTTTAATTATTAAATATCCTCAAATAATCAAATACTTGAAAGTGTCTATTATTAGGTAAACCAAAGGAGTTAAATTGGTGAAGTGTGATTGGAACACAACAACAAATAAATATATTCCAACTAGTAGGTATTGAGTGATAATTTTACCCTATTGCAAAATCATACTCACAATCAAGATTTTATTAGAAAATCCTCTCTTGCAAAGAAATTTAAATTTCTCCAAGGTTCTTATTTACTTAATGCATGCTTGTATGCTTGTGAAAATGTGCCAAATATGTGTTGAAATACCTTAGAGGTGCAAGTAACTGTTAACAAGGGACCTATGTTTTGGTATTACTTTTATTTGCCATACTTTTTATTGCTCATGAAATTTGAAAGAAAATAAAATATGATGTGATTTGGCCCTCATATGACCATCTTAGAATGGTGATTTAATTCATTTTATCTTGAAATTTTTTAGGTAAATTTTATCTTCTTTTTCTAACCCTATTTTAACAAGTTTTATATTCCTTTGTTAAACTTTGCTTTGAGCATAAAAGAGAAGACTAAATATTCCTTTGTTAAACTTTGCTTTGAGCATAAAAGAGAAGACTAAAATCTATCTTTGAAATGTGAATCTTGAATGGTGCCCTAATGATTAATTTTAATGAAATTTTAGAAATTATTAAAATTCCCATATTTAGATAAAATGAAATTAATTATATTGCTTGAAAAATGTGCAAAGCTTGACCTTCACAATTTCCTTTAAAAAATGTGATTTTATGTGGAATTCAAAATTGCAATATTTCCTTTAAAATGTGAAATCGTGTGAAATTTGAATTGAAGACGTAATTTTAGAATTGTCATGTTTCCATTTTTTAGAGTTTTATTTTTTATTTTTGTATTTTGTTTGAAAAATAAAAAATAACATGAAAGGGCTAGGGTTAGAGGAATAAAAATAAAATGAAATGGAAATATCATGTTGTAGAAAGAAAGTGAAAGGCCACTATAAAATATGTAGAGAAGCAAGATGATTTATGAATAATTAACTTAATCTAAATAGACATGCATCCACGTAATCTACATTAGATTAAGTGCTATCTCCAAGGGGAAATAAATCATGCATTAACATATTAAAAAATGTCATCATATACATGCAAGAACATCAATTAATAGGAATAACACATGAACCAGAAATATGTGAAATAAAAACAATTTTTTATTCAAAAAATCAGAACCTCCTTTGTCTCCAGGGTACAAAGTGAACAACAGTTTCCCATATTCTCTATAACTTTCTGCTCCCAAATTTTTAGTCCTTGATCTCTATTTTCATTGGGTATTTACAGACCTCTGAATAAACTCTTTTTTTTTTCCTCTTGTTTTTCTTTTCGGTTCATACTTCTAAACATTTTGTTGTCTCTTTGCTTTATAACTAAAATGCCCTTGATAAGGCTATTTTGATAATGTCTCAATCAGGGTATTTAGCGTATTATTTTTTAATTGAGCGACTTCAATATATTTTATTAATAAATATTTTTTCACACATGAATGCTCTATTCTCCACCTATTTAAATATTTCTTTGATAACACCTTTTTAATAATTCTTTCATATTTACGACAAAGTGGTTACTCCCTACACCAATGTACAATACTGCCCACTTTAATTCTGAATACCCGTGTCATTCTTATAGCAACACTTGACTATTTTTTTCCCTTGTGCAAGAAAATAAATTATAACTAGGTAATATTTTGAGTACAGTGTTGAATGAAGTGGACATCTTATTTGATGACAATGATTTTTCATTGGCCTTGGAAAATCTCATAAACACTGCACCTTTGTTTGAATCTGAGCTCTTTTGAGTAGGAGTAACTTAATTTTAATAATTTTCATGATTACTCAATTTTTTTAAAGTAAAAACACCAATTTCATTAATAGATAATGCCCCAAAATATGCCAATCAATTATGTATGTGGTCGGAGAACATGCACAGCAAAAAACATAACTGCAAATAACACTATGAAATAGACAACTCAGTCGCCCTTGTACCATATTAAAAGGAACTATTCTGATATATCTTATATATGTAGTTCTACAAATATGACTCTATGTGATTGCATGCACAAGATATTACAGTGAAGATTGCAATCCTAGATCATTTGCACAAGTTGGATCATGGTTGTCTCTTCTACCTTTATGGTTCTCTTAGAAGCCTCTTTTACCTCTGAATGTGATATAATATAAAGAATTTGAATACCTTTGAGCTTAACCAAAGACTTATCCATCATATTTCAAACATTGGTAAGTTCATTCATCAATGTAACTACCAGCGCTTCTACCTCTCGTAGCTATTGTTTAGAGAATTCAGAAGCCCTTTTAGAATGAATATAAAATGTTCCATAGTTTGACCACCTACATACTCCCTTACATAAATGAGGGCTTACTTTTGGTATCCTATTAGAAGGTAAAGATGATGGTGTATGCAAAGGAGAGAGATATTCAATGTTACTTGTACAAAACATAAAATTAGCAGACTCAAGATATGGAGGTGATTTATGGTCAGCTAGAACCATGTTAATTGAATCCAATGCTAGTGACTTATACAATAGGATAGGGGAAATACACTATCCACTAGATAATGATAAAGGGGCATTAGTGGAGGGTCGACTTGCAACAATTTTACCAATATCAATAGAGGAATCATGTAGAAGATAAGAATATGATGACAATGAGTACATGGGGGTAGAATTTTATAGGCATTCAGTTTATTGAGGCTCGACACGTTCAATGGAGAAAAATACCTTACCCAGTTCCTCACCGCTGTGGAGTAAATTTATCTAACTTCTTATTTGTTCAAAGTTAGCATTTCCATAAATAATGGACTCTATATTTATCTCTTGTAAGAACAAGATATGACTTGGAAATCCAACTAAAAGACTCCTCCACCCTTATTCGAGTATATCCAGTGGATCACATTGAAGAAAAATTGGATTTAAAACTTTCACATGATTCAATTTAATTCATTGTTGCCATTCAATTCCTTTTGATGAACATCTTCCATAATATGTACTACTACATCAGTATCTTGTTCAAAAATGATGGAGGATCAAGACCATGAAGAATTACTCTGTGACTACGCGCTTTCTCTTTGAGAAAAATATAGCTTATGATCCATCCGTATTTATTTAATAGTTTTAGAGCTATTATCATTAGGACATCCACAACATAATATTCAAGATCTGCTAGGGCATCCATTAATTCAAGATCTAAGGATGTAGTAGTCAACACATAGACTTCCCACATCAGCTTTATAGCCATAAATTGCCCAAGACCAGGATTCCAATAATTGCCCAGTGATATATCCATGGTTGCCAACACATTTTAATTTCTTGATAACATAATCATGATGTGGTATAAATAATGTACATGGAAACTAACCTCTTTATGGCACCATAACTAATAATCAATGCAAATCCATATTTCCTAAAAACAACAAACTTTAAAATGGGTCCCCATATTTGGGGTGTGTTATGCAATGGCCACAACAAATTGTAACTTTGTTGGGAAATGTTCCTTAGCATTTCAGATGAATAAACCGATCTGAAACAAGAAAACCAAATATCAACTAAAGAAGAATTATTCAACAATATTCGAATAATATGGGGGTGGATAACTTCAAATGAAAACCAATGAACCATTTGCCTTTGCTCGATGAGTGGAAAGTGATTCATTAAGTGATTTATTTTAAATTCTTGAAAAAATATAGATTTCATCATTTTTTTTGCATTTAGGCTATAGAATATCACTTATTAAAAATATTCCTTTGCATTGATCCATTGCCAGCCAGACATCTATAGCCCCAGTGGATATGACCTTGATCTCTTCTAGAACTTCCTCTAATGCCAGTCATATGTCTATAGCCCTGGTAGAGATTATCTAAATCACCCAAGCATTAGATTAATTTTGCATTTACTTCCTTTCTTTTATCTTGTCTAGACATTGCTCCACTACTAGTCAAGCATCTATAGCCTTGGTGAATATTATCTAAAATTTTTGATTGATTTGGATTTTCTTTCCCTCTTTCTCATTTTTTTATCAAGCATTGTATTGCTTTGCAAAATTTACCTGTCATCTGGGTTAGAGACCACTTCAGGCTAAATATAGAGTCTATTGGATTTTCACCTTAATTGGTAAACCAAAAATAATTTCATCCTTCAATATTTCAAAGCATGCCCTTTAATAGGATGTGTTCATGTGAAGCTTTAGCAAAATGTTTCATTGTTCCAAAATCCACTATCTTAGCCCAACATCTAAGAATGACTACTAAACAATTTCATCCCTCTTTTCCTTAATTTTACTTGATTCCAAATAGGTAGTCCATCCTACATGACAAATAAACACTATCATAAAAGAAACTAGGAGTTAGTAGCTATGACAACCATAACCTCAATCAAAGGGACAAACCCAAAAGTGTGAAAACAAAAAGCAACACTCACAAATAAAACCTCAATCTAATGAACATTGACAAGAAATATGATAGCAAAAACTTGTAAACCAGATATTAAGTACAAAAGTTCCAGCCAAAGAGAAATTCCAAATGCAAAAGCACAAAAACCAAAAAACTATATACAATAATATACACGCATGATACATAAGTTTGACTATCATTTCCCTAGATCCAAAACATGGTCACCACAATTCAAAAGATATATATCATGATAGGCATGCCAAGATTTATACATATCTAGCCCTAAGAATATTAGGCTGAATATTACAAAATCCATTATTTTACCTCTCTTACCCCACCAATTTGATTTAATCCCATCACTGCCATATTTGAAATTTGATGCATTGAACTCATGAGTCCACAACTAATTTTGAATTATTTTGTGTTTATTATGTGGGATGTTCATCACAATTTCTATCTACATTGTGTGAGTTACCATTGTCAATTCCTTGCTTTAATCATTATTCTTATTATTATGATTAAATATTAGTTCATCCAAACTTGACCCTATTTCTAAAAAATTCCCTACCAAACCACTATTCATAGTTTTAGACCAATCATAATTACGCAACAATCTATAGGCATCTAGGATATTTGACATATGAGGATCATTATAATTTTATATCCTAAGATCAACAACCAATTGTTTGTGAACTTGATCTAGTAACTCAAAAACATCTAACTCTATTTTTTTCAACATAGCCATCCTATTACTGATGTGAGTAGGAATCCACTAAAATTCTTTGTTCAACCCAAATGGCATTTCATTATCAATAGTATCTAAATCCAAAACACAATCATGTAAATTCTTACCAACAATTTTAGTAGTCAATGACAAGAGTGAATATTTTACCTCTTCAGCATTCATAACAAATGAATCATAAGAAACATTTATCATTTCTTCTTTTTCACTTTTAGTAAGGTGCTCGATAAAATCATATTAAAAATGATTAAATTTTGGAACCTTCTATATTTTTGTGAGTGACATGATATTTTCTAAATGTACATGAATTGCAAGATCTTCATGTGAGATAGATATTTCAATGTCCTACATATCAAGTAAATAGAAATTTCATCAGTAGGAGTCTAAGACAACAATGATTCCTCATACATTCCCCAACCATTATATATCTATCTTCTAAAATCAAGGGATGAACGTGTATTCAAAAAACATGTGATTCTCTAACTGTACAAGAATTGTAGGCTCTTCATGTAATATAGCAGCTTTAGTATCCTCCATATCGGATGAAGAAAATTTTGTATCAGAAGGCGTGAAAGAAACACATTCCTCACATTTATCCCAACAATTATAATAACTATTTTCTAAAGCTAAGGGGTGAAGTTCAACCATATATTCTGTGTAATATTTGGATACATCTATAGATTCCTTTTTAAATTTACCTTCATCCACTTTTGATGGTTCCAAAATTTTCAAAATTGAATCAAATCTTGCATTTAGGTTGACTTGATTATCATAATTCTCATGGATGGGTATTGACTTTGAAAATTTCACCTCATTTTGGATGATGTCTAAGGTAGTTGTAACATCTAGACAGTTAATTTTACCATGTTTTTTGCTTATATTAGACCTTATTTGATCCAAGGGTGCCAAATTGATAGGTTGGTACTAGTTGGAAAATATATCTCTTGGAACATAATTCATCATGGGAAGAGGTTGTACATTAGCCTGACTCATTTATGGTATCAGATTGTGATATTTAGGTCTAAGTAGGTATAATTGATTCACACTAACCCCTTGAGAAATAAATTATTCTTCCAATGTTATTGCCTCATTGTATGCTTGGCATAAAGATATAATTCAAAGAACTATCCTTAGTAACTTAGATGAAATTGGGTCTAAGGCTCCAATGTACATATGTATGGTGTAATGTTGAGTCTTAGTCTTCACGAGTTTTACTTCAACTTTGTGGAAATACTCTAGCCCTATGCAATCTCAATATTTTTGAAACTGAGATTTCAGTCGTCATTTGTAACTCTCCCTAATTCTACCACCTAGACTCTTATAAGAAATTTTGAAATTGACTAGTCCAATGGTGCGTTAGGTTCTCAAAAAACTCATGATCAATAATAATAGTGGTTTCCCTATAGACCTACTATGGCTTGATCTACCATAGATCTGATACCACTGTTAGCTTTTGATACCACATACAATGGGAGATACCAATCACAAGATACAAAAATAAATAAATTATATCTACAAGATGATTGAAATATACTATAAATAGAAATGATAAAAAAGGATTATGATAATAGCTATGGAGGAAAAGGGTACTCCATAATATAAGCTACTGCTCCATGAATGTGCTTTGAGCTCATATCTCACACACACACTACCCTACTGCCTATCTACCACACACTGATTGTGATACTCTGACTTCTATATCTATGACCATTATATAGGAAGATAAGTTCCTTGGCCAAAAATCTATCTAGTTTTGAAAGTGGACACCTTGCAAATTGACACTTGTGCATTTATTACATTGCATGAAGTAACTAGATAAATTCCCCCTAAAGTAACCTAAAATCCTAATTATGCACAAATAAATGTACATTTACATGATCCAAATAATGTAATATAATCTATTTCTAACAAATTTGAGGCTTCCTTAAAGGAATTCAATGGTGGTTTTCTTCTTCACATTTTTGTTGTAATGGTGGCTTCTTTTGGCCATGAAAGTGCTATAGATTTTGTGATCCTTTGTTTGTGCTTTTAACAACACAAACAAATTGAGAATAACTAGTTAAAAAATCAATTAGTATAATGCTTAATAGATGCACTTTTAATGGTAACAATATTCTCACCTTAATGCTCCTATAATGTATCAAATATGCACTTAATAATTCCACTACAACCTTTCAAGCATAATTTGGAATGAAATCTTACAAATTTCACTACAAACACAATTGTAGGATCTAGTCTTCTTTTTTTAAAATATAAGATAGGTAGTTGATTGTAACTCTGAAATCTAATCAACTCCTAATGTGCAAATGATCCTTAAAAGGAATTTTTCTTTTTTACACTTTTGAAAACTATAATTCAATTTGCAATTTGATCCAATATAAGGTGATTTAAAAAATTTGATAAGTAATCCAATTAATGAATCTACTTGCACCAATAGTTACTTACCATTTTGAAAGATTTTGTAGAGGATGTAGATCAAGCTTGTTGCTTTAGATTTCTGCAACATTTGTTAACTTTTTCAAAAATATCCTTCCTCACTAAAAATAGGTCTCAAACTTTCTTTCACGAGACTAGGATTTGGTGGCTTGTTCCTCTCTAGTAATCTTATCCTTTCTATTGTAGATTTGGAGAAATATTTATACCTTATTATTGTGAAAGGTAATATTTAAACCTTTCAAATTTGGTAATATTTTTCTATCTTCAAGTCTTCTTGTCAAATTTTGACTTCAAGTAGGATCTTCTTCTCAAGACTTTGAATGCCTTGAGGTCTTTTGTATATTCTTTGGAACTCCTTGTCAATTATTCTTCTCCTTATAGGGATTTTTATCAGATGATGACACTTGTCCCAATTCTTTCCCTTATTAGAAGTTTTCTCCTTGATGGATAATTTTTCCGATGAGTTCTTCTAAGATCTCTTTTGATGATCTTACTTCAAAAATAAGGCTCTCCAAGCCTTTTTTCCTTGAGACCTCTCCTAGGTATTCGATTTTGCAGCTTCTTTGGTCTTCCTTGAGACATTATTATTCAACTTCTAAAATTGAGATCTCCTTCTTGGATCTCTTGATCCTACTACTTGATTTGAACATGACTCTCATAGTCCTTCTCATTCTTCTAGGAATGTAAGTTTCTTCAATGATATCTTCACCTAATCTCTTCACCTTGAAGTTTGCTTCAGGTACTTGATTTATTATGAAGAAGATACTCTTCCTAACTTTCTTGTAGGATGTTTCCCAACTCATTGAATCTTATCTCCCTGCAACAAGTTATTAGTACTAAAATATAAATCTGCTTCTAAATTAGGTACTCTATTCTGGAGTCTTCTTCAGGATTAAGGCTTCTGTGGTCTTTCTTCAGATCAAGACTTCTATGGCCTTTTTTAGGATTAAGGTTTTTGTGGCATTTCTTACTGTGAAGTTGACTCTTATCTATGGAGATATTTAATCTCCAAACTTCACCATGATTAATTCTACTAGAGTAGTATTCTTCTCTTGTAGTAACTAATCTCTACACTATGAAGGCACTCTAACCTTTGGGTAACAAAGTTTAATTCTCCTATATTTTTTTTGTAGGAGGTGTCCTAATCATATAAGAGTTAGTTCCCTACAATAAATGAAACTTCAAGAAATAGTAAACTTTTCAAATCTCTTAGATGAGCTTCACTAGTTGATTAATAAAACTAGTAGATCAAATGTTGAGTCCTTATCTTCATGATTTTTCCTACAAATCTATGGGAAGACTCTGAGCCAAATGTATTTCACAATATCTCATTCTAGTATGTTCTACCAAATAATATTAAAGTAACAAAATTTACATGCAATGGGTCCGAAGGGACATCAAGTTTACAAAAAATAAAGCTATGGCAACTAGCCCAATTTTAAGAATATTACTTTATCAAAGATCTCCCTACCACCTTGATTATTCTAAATATTTTTGCAAGAGCCTATGCAGTGTGGAAAATTAGGTTCACAAAAATTTAGTCTTAATAATAATTGTGGTTCTCCTATTAATATATGGTAGCTAGTTCTACTGTGACTAGATCTACCCTGGATTTGATACCACTATTATATTTTGAGGTAGATTGAAATGGGAGATAAATCACAAGATGTAAAAATATGAGAGAAAGTAAATTCATGAGATTGCAAAAATATGCTACAAATAGAAATGATGGAAATGAATACAATATTGCTATGGAGTAAATGGACAATCTATGCAAGAAGCTATAGGACTACATTGTACTCCATCATTAATGGAGTTATATAGTAATGCTACTCCTACCTATTGTCTTTTCAATATCTTACAATGAGGCTCTTTTATAATGGAAGATAGATTCCTTGGCCAATAGTCTACCTACCTGTACAAGGGACACCTTACACATTTACAACTTGCACATTGACACTTGTGCATTTGTTACATTGCATAAAGTAACTAGATAAATTCCCCCTAAAGTAATCTAATATCCTAAGTATGTACTGAGGAAGCTATATTTACATACATAATTCAAATTATGTAATAGAATCTAACTCTAAAAAACTAAACCCCATTCTCTCAACTAAGGTCCTATCACGTCACTCCATGTGAGGCATGATTATTTTAATCAAGACAACCAAAGAGGATAATAGTTTGATGGTATACTCAGTGGGTCCCTAATGAAAAATTATTAGTACCAAAATCTACAACAAACATTAAGCCTATACTTGGTGAGGATCTTTATCTATTCTCACTTATTGAAGTGCCTCTCACTCACCTAGTGGCTCCCCTATAGAAAATAATACTATAAGAAGTCATTGATGATGATACCAAATTAAGGTTACGATGAAGGACTAAATCTATACACTTTCAAAGAATAAGTCATATTCACTTGGATATTATGCATCCATCAAGGAAACCTAGAGGTATATAAGAAAAAATCACTCTCAAAATATTTTATTAATATATTTTGCATGATACAGTTCAATTTATGGTCATTTTCTCAACTGATGTAGGAGCATCCAGTGGGTGTAAGAGTGATATTGCATCATATAAATTTATATTTATTTTATTTTGTTCTAAAGTTTGTTTAGTTGTCTATGGGATGGAAAAATAGACCAAATGGTGAAAGAATCACCCCAATATATTGAGCGGTTTGGGAGATATGTAAGTTTTATGGTAAAATCCCTACCAAAATGGTGAAAATTCTACCAGTAAAACTTAAAGGTGAATTTTGAAGGCCTTAGAGTCCTCGTAGGTATTTTCAAGAGCTTTCCAAAAACATGCACTAAAAATCAATCCGAGCAATGAGCGAGGAGTTGACCATGAGAAGTTTTACCTCTAAAATTCAAATTTCAAATGAATAGTTTTAGGTGGGAAAAGGGAAAATAGGGTATTATAAGGGGATTTTAAAATTGTAAAAGGGGAGTCTAGTCTATATCATAATTTTTATGAAAAGTAATAGGAAAGCTCTGACACTATTTTGCATCTTTGTTGGCTGTAGTGATAGTTTCAATGCCTATAAGTTGTATGATCATATTTCCAAGAGGATATTTTTATCTAGTGATGTTACCTTTCATGAGTATCCCCCATATAATCCTCCTCCTATGACCCCCAATTTTGAATTAACTAATGAAATAGTTGCTCTATTGATACCTACAATATCATCTAGTCCTTACTCTTCACTTATAAATCAAGAATTTCTTCCACATGAAGAAATCCCCAAAAATTATCCATCTCATCCTAATTCTCCATATAATGATCAAGCCACATCATCCAATCCTTTACCTAAGTGGGGTCAAGCCACCATAGTTGAAGCCCAAAGTCATTTACCCAATTATATAGGTAAAAGACCTTCATCCCTAAGACACCAAGTAAATTATGCCCTCATGGCCAAATTCCTTAGCCAACCTGAACCCTCTAATATCAAAGAAGCACTTGGTGATCCTAAATGGGTTCTTGCCATGGATCAAGAATTGGATTCCGTTGAAAGGAATCACACTTGGAAGTTAGTTGATTTATCCCAAGGTAAATATACCATTGGCACAAAATGGGTGCACAAGGTAAATTATAAAGTAGATGGCTCATTACATTGCTACAAGGCTTTCCTAGTAGCTCAAGGCTACAAGCAACAAGAGGGAATTTATTATGAGGAGATTTTTTCTTCGATGGTAAAAATGACTACAATCCGCATAGTTATTTCTTTAAAAAGTCAAAAACATTGGTATATATATATCATATGGATGTCAAAAGTGCATTTATAAATGGTAACTTGAAGGAGGAAGTGTATGTGAACCAACCACTAGGGTACACAGTTGAAGATCAAGAAAATAAAGTCCTTAGATTGAATAAATCTCTATATGGGTTGAAGCAAACACACCAAACTTGGTATGCAAAGATTGACTCCTATTTCATCAACCTTGGTTTCACTAGATTTGTAGCATAATCTACTCTCTATGTGAAACATTGGAAGAACCACATAATTTTTGTTACATTATATGTCAGTATAGGTGATGCATAGAAGGAATAAGGCTGCTGAAGGAGAACTTATGTAAAAATTTTAAGATGATAAACTTAGGCCTCATCCACTATTGCTTAGGCATAGAGGTATAACAAAATCCTCGTAAGATCTTTATCTCACAGGATAAATACATTCAGTCATTATTGAAGAGGTTTTGCATGGAGGAGCGTAATCCCTCCCTCACTCCTGTGGAAACCAGGTTGAAATTGATTAATAGTGATGATGAAGAAAGGATTGATGGCTCTCTATTTAGGAAGGTTTTTTGTGTTCTGTTGATTATAGTTATGCTTCATTAGCCTATTGTGTTCTTGAAGACCACCTGATATATGGAGAAAGATCCTATATTCAATATTAGAAATACTACCAAAATATAATGGTGAGGGTCCAATCACTCCAGTTGAGCAATTGAAGGAGCTAGTGTTTATATATTAGACATATAATATCATAGTATAAAATGTGACCATGAGGTTACCTGTTGAATCACTCAAAGGAGGAGCATGTCAAAAGTATGAATACCTTTCCTCTTTTTCCATTATAGAATGTAACCAATTGGCTTCCTTAATCATAAAAGAATTCTAAATAAAGACAAAGGGAAATGAAATTAAAATTGAAAATTATCTTATTAAGGAAGAAGGAGAACCTTCCACTTCTTGTATAGATCAAAGCACCCAAGTGAGCACTAAAATAATACCTCCATAATCTAAAACCGATCAACTTATGGCCCATCATGAGGACTTGCCTCAATAATCAGCTAAGAAAAAAGCTTTAATTTTGGTCCATCCGTAATCAATAAAGAAAACTAATGGGATGGGACCTAAAGTGAAAGGAGTAAGAATGTCAAATAAAATCCAATCAAATTTCCTCCCACCCTTACTAATACATGTAAGCATGCTATTAGAAAGGGATAATGGACCTCTAAGAGAAGATGCCTTGAATTCGACACATAATAAAAGCATATTTTGGAATGAAGTATTTCATCCTATTCTTGTGAATATGGGGGTTGCCAAGTTAAGTGACTCAACAACTAGAAGTCTCCATACCTCAAGTGAAAAAAAGCACTAATGGTGAATTATAATATGGGATCTTGTCCTAAGTAAAGTACAAGGTTAGAGGCATAGGATAACTAGAAGCGATGTCTCATAAAAATAAATAAAAAAGCGACACACAAACCAAGGTTGACCAACCATAAAAGATCAACAATGAAAATTTAAATTACAAGAAAACTAATGGTTTAAAAGAAAATATCCAAAAACCCAATAACGACAAAACCCAAGAAAAGCAAATGGTGAATCCTTCTAACCAAATATTTTTTGGTAATAGAATTTGGTAGCCATATGCAGGAAATCACAATAAATTCTAGGGTTGGCACCCACTTCAACCATGATCTAAAGAAGACAAGAAAATTATAAGGATGATTATGTCTTAAAAAATAGAAACATACATGAAATCACTAGCAATAAAACATAGACATATCATGTAAAATCAACAAGAAAGGATAATAAATGCATGGGAGGAAAAAAAATGAGAAGCATGCTAAAAAAAAAATCATAACCATTTAAGTTCAATACTTTCCAAAAGAAGCGACAAAAATCTCAGTATTCTACAACAAAAGCCTAGGGTGACAACAAAAGAGTAATATAAGTATGCTAAATTAGAGAAGCCAATCAAATGTAAAAGAAGAGAGGATCCATTAAAGCAATAACTTCCAAGTCAAATATGACCAAGTCATAAGGCTCCCATGTAGCAAAAAAACTAGAAGTGCTTGTACGTATTTATTCCTCTAATATTAAAATGTTAAGTGACCCAGTAGATGAATGTTTAGACCCTAGAACCTCATAAAGAACAAAAATATAAGGATAGGAGCCTTGGAATTTTACAAAGTTAGCATATTATCAAGTTTTGGGGAAAATATATGGACTAGCTTCCTATTTTAATATATGGTCTTTGAGTTAGATAGTTATGAGATGGTGGTAACATGTGTAGAATATTATAAGCTTGTTACTTAGGGGATCAGCTCTCAAAGTAGAGAATTTAGATTAAATATTAATGGCTCCATTATAAAAATCATACTACTATTATTAAAAGGAGAAATTCATGCTAGAAAAAATATAAAAAAGGAAAGGTTTGAATGAATTTTGAGCAGTGAGAATATGGCCTTCCTATTTAGAATGTAAAAGTATAGGTAAAAATAACATAGACCCAAAAGGTTCCCTTATTATCAATATATATGGAGAAATATTGAGAGGTACCTTGAGTATGTTGGCCTTCCTCCTAGGCATGGAATATTACAAGAATATCAACATGACCAAGTTGTGAAGTTTGTACAGAATGAGATAGGAATCAAAGACATTGGATTTCATCATGTTGGTCATTGGACAAATGAGGAATGACCTAAGCTAATTTGCAACAACAAAATTTTTTAGTTCATTATTCCTTGTGTAGTTGATTTTTTTCCTATAGTGAAGATTAAATACAATTGGCAAACACTACCTCAAAGGCCACCCAAATATGCATCCACCATTGCTTAGAAATGGTGAAGAATAAGCCACTAATGATGGATCCCCTCTCCTCACAAGCAAAAGGTGATGTTTGTAACCTCCAAAAGGTATGTTTAAGGACATATTAACTAAGGGGACCAATTGAAAGAACATGGAAGAGGTCAATTTAACCATAGGAACCACTAAACCAATATTGAGTGATTGGGTAGAAGGTAAGGCATGATGATCTAGTACCAATCCTAGCACCTTACAACTTGATGTAGTTCTCTAGGCGATATCTTAAACATTAATTCTATGACAAGGAAGATAGCCCAAGGGGCAGCACATGATCCAAGAAATTAATGACAAACAATCATGAAAGTCTAATAATGGAGATTTTATACATCCAACTATAGATCTCTAGGGCATCCAGATAATTCATTACTAATGTTGACTACCCTAGACATAATTTTGAATTCAAATCTTGAAATATTGCATGGATTTTTGGGGGAATTTTTCCACTTCTTATAAATATATATTCTTCCTATCATTGTAATCATTGAAAGACATCCATTATTATGAGGGGTACTTTCCTTCATTCTCTCATATGTCTTGGTCTAGATAAAGTCTTGTGTAGCCAACCAGGTAGTTTTCAAACCACTTCTCTTTGCATATTTATAACTAATATTCAACACTAATAAAAAATTATGACTACTTATGAAATACTTATGTTAGTTCTAATATGGGTGTTATGTATTATTGCATGTTCTTGGAGGGACCTATGTTCATCGTACTCTATCAACCACTGCACATGTATTCATTTCAACCCACCATGGCATGGAGGGTCTTATTAGAGCTTTGGTGCACCACCACTTGTAGGTGGGTTAGGTAGGATAGCTAATATTTACCATTTCCATTTTACTACTTTCTCTTCTTTTTCATTTTTCCTAGAGATGGACCTAAATAGAGTAGTCTAGCATAGGAAGAAGAAAATGAGTGTTGAGGATCACATCATAACAAGGAGTTGCTCACCTAAACACTACCTTGATTGCCAAACAAGATTTGCGTCTCATCAACAATGAGGAGAATGAGTGGACTGCCATAATTAAAAGAAAATATCTTCAAGATACTGATTTCCTAAATGACACGGTGCACGGTAGAGGTTCGGCATTCTAGAAAGCAATCTTAACAAGTAGAGAGGTCATAAAGAAAGGCCTAATATGGGTTCTAGGTAACAGGCATAAGATCACGTTATGGGATGATAGGTGGTCCATGGATGAAGATTTATCTTAGGTTCCTACCCTTGCAAGGATCAAAAGAATCACAAAGTATCTCATAGGAAGGAAAGTGGCTGATTTCATAAGACAGGACAAAGGTAGGCTTATTTGAAAACAGATAAGGATTCAAGGATTTGAAGCTAAATCAGAAGAACTCCAAAGCATCCTGCATCAAAAATTCATTTCCATGAGACCTAAGAAGGATCATGTAATATGGGTAGCTACCAAAAATGGGCAGTTCTCAGTCAAATATGCATACATGCTAATGTTAGATACCGAGCACTCCACACTCCAGACACAGCTGGTGTGGGTCAAAAACCTTATTCCTAAAGTTGCAATGTTCTCATGGCTGGTGATCCAAGGCAGGATTATGACGATTGACAACTTGTTAAGGAAAGGTATGATAATTGCTAACTGATGTTCTTTTTGCAGGGCTAATTGGGAGTCCACCCACCATATTTTCCTTGAATGCCCAGTCTCTCTGAGTGTCCTCAATGGGTTGTTTCAAGCATTTAGCATTTGCTGGGTCAGACCGGCCACCATCATTGACCTCTTCCACCAATGACCAAATCCCTTTGTTAGCCTTAGGCTGAGGTTTTTTTGGAAGATTTGTCTCCATCATTTTCTTTGGCAGGTGTGGCTAGAAAGAAACCATAGAGCTTTCCATTAGTCAAGCCATGATGTTACCTCCATTACCAATAAGATTCTTACCTTCGCCTATGAAAATGTCAACCTTATCCCTCATGAAGATCGAAATCCTTTCCCCTGGGAGAGGTAGATCGCTCAATCCTTAAATGTTACTCTGGGAAAGAAACCTGTGTCTACCAAGGTCAATCCAAGATTAGATGTCAAGTGGAAACTACCCCCGGTTGGTTGGTTCAAGATCAACTTCGATGGGGCCTCTAAAGGTAACCCTAGCAATGCAGGGGCTGGAGGAGCAGTGAGAGATCATCAAGGCAAGCTGGTGATGGCCTTTTCTAAGCAGCTGGGAACAAGGACTAACAACAAGGCAAAAGCAAGAGTGTTATGGAGGGGTCTTCAGTTGGCTTAGGAGATTGAAGGTAAACTAATTATCGAAGGAGATTCGATGCAGGTCATAAAACTTCTCAACAATGGGAAAAATCCTCTGTGGAGGATTAAGACTATCATAGAAGAGGTTAGGATCCTTTACCATGCTAGGAATGATCGAAATGCCCAGTACGTGTTTAGGGAAGCAAATAAAACACCTGATATCTTGGCCAATATAGCGGTGGAAGCCATTGGGCTGGTCACTTGGGAACATGGGGTCCCAAGTGATGTGGATAAAATTATTCAAAATGATCGCCAATGATGTTGAAGCTATGGGGATCGAAAAAAGGGAGAGGAGTTTCATTTTTTTCTGTTAGTATTGCTTCGGTCCTTATTATGACGACTTTAGTTTTCTTTGTAACAGGGGAAGGATCCAGGTGGCTTGGTGGCTTCATGTTATGGGGTTATGGGCAAAGGCAAAGGCCAAGGACCGATGTCATGATTTTGTGACTTGTTCGAGTCTAAGGAAAATCAAATTATAGCAAGAAATAAAGTGTAGCAATATCGTGACATGTTGAGCAAGAAAGCAAAAGTGTCACGATATCGTGACATGTTGAGCAAGGAGGAAAAAGGGTCACAATTTTGTGACATGTTGAGCAAGAAAGGAAGAGTGTCACGATTTCATGACATGTAGAGCAGGAAATAAAAAGTGTTGCGATGTCACGACATGCTGAGCAAGAAAGAAAGAGTGTCATGATATTGCGACATGTTGAGCAAGAAGGAAAAAGTGTCACGATATCGCGACATGTCGCTTTTTCATGATAAAAAGAGAAGAGAAAGAGCAAGAGGGAAAAAGTGTCGCAATATCATGACATGATGAGCAAGAAAGAAAGAGTGTCACGATATCATGACATGTTGAGCAAGAAGGAAAAAGTGTCACTTTTTGGCGATATGTTGAGCATGAAGGAAAAAGTGTCGCGATATCACGACATGTCACAATTTTACGACCAAAAAAGAAGAGAAATAGCAAGAGGGAAAAAGTGTCGTGACATCGCAACATGTCATTTTTTCATGACCAAAAGAGAAGAGAAAGAGCAAGAAAGAAAAAGTGTCACAATTTCGCAACATGTCGTCTTTTCGCGACCAAAAGAGAAGATTAGGAGCAAGAAGGAAAAGTGTCACGATATCATGACAAGTCACATTCTCGTGACCAAAAGAGAAGTGAAAGAGGAGGAAGGAAAAAATGTCGTGATGTCGCGACATGGTGAGCATGAAAGAAAGAGTGTCGCGATATCGTGACATGTCACTTTTTTGCAACCAAAAGAGAAGAGAAAGAGCAAGAAGGAAAAAGTGTCACGATATTGCAACATGTTAAGCAAGAAAGAAAGAGTGTCACGATATCGCGACATGTTGAGCAAGAAGGAAATAGTGTCACTTTTTGGCGATATGTTGAGCATGAATGAAAAAGTGTCGTGATTTTGTGACATGTCGGATTTTCGTGTCCAAAAGAGAAGAGAAAGAGCAAGAAGGAAAAAGTGTCGCGATATCGTGACATGTCATTTTTTCACAACCAAAAGAGAAGAGAAAGAGCAAGAAGGAAAAAGTGTCATCCTTTCGCAACCAAAAGAGAAGAGAAATAGCAAGAAGGAAATGTGCCGCGATATCGCAACATGTTGCATTCTCACGACCAAAAGAGAAGAGAAAGAGGAGGAAAGAAAAAGTGTCATGATATCGCAACATGTTCAGAATGAAAGAATGAGTGTAGCAATATCGTGACATGTCACTTTTTTGTGACCAAAAGTGAAGAGGATGAGCAAGAGGGAAAAAGTGTCGCGATATCGTGACATGTCGTATTTTTGCGACCAAAAGAGAAGAGAAAGAGCAGGAAGGAAAAGTGTCACGATTTCGCGACATGTCGCATTTTCGTGACCAAAAGTGAAGAGGATGAGCAAGAGGGAAAAAGTGTCGTGATATCGTGACATGTCGTATTTTCACGACCAAAAGAGAAGAGAAAGAGCAGGAAGGAAAAATGTCACGATTTTGCGACATGTCGCATTTTTGCGACCAAAAGAGAAGAAAAAGAGGAGGAAGGAAAAAGTGTTGTGATATCACGACATGTTGCATTATCGTGACCAAAAGAGAAGAGAAAGTGTTAGGAGATGAAAGTGTCACAATTTTGCGACATGTTGGTTCGCGAGCAAAAGCCAAGAAAAGGAGAGTGGAGGCAAAAGTGTTGCGATTTTGCGACATGTTGTTCCTTCCTGTCCAAAAGCAACAAAAGAGGTAAAAGTGGCAGAAGCACCATGATTTCATGACATGTCATTTTATTGACACGTCACAGTTTCACGATGATCCAGAGCAAATGAAGAAAAAGACTCAAGGATGACGTAATTTTGTGACATGCCGATTCTTTGTAGATGGAAGTGGCAAGAGAAAAAAATGGGCAATGAATGTCACGATTTCGTGATATGTCTCAGTTTTGCGACAGGTAGTAGCAAAGGAGCTGACCGAAGATAGTTTTTCATGATTTCACGATAGATCTCTTGGTCGTGACATGCCGTGGTCTCGTGACTTTCTAGAACAAATGAAGGAAACGACATAAGGGCATTGCAATTTCGTGACATGTCTCATAGTTGCGGATGGAAGCGGTAGGCGTGCAGAATGGGAGATGAATGCCATGATGATTTTGTGACATGTCTCATGGGCATGACATGTCGCATTTTTGTGACATACAACGGCAAAGGAGCAAAACGAAGGCAAAATGTCACAATTTCGTGACAGGTCACATTTTCATGAATTTCCAAAGTAAAATATGGAAACGACTTAAGGATGTCACGATTTTGCAACATGTTGCATTTTTACAGCTGGAAGCAAAAAGAGTGCAAATTGGGAGATGACTGTCACGATTTCATGACATGTCTCATTTTCATGACATGTTACCGTTTCGTGACTCTTTAGAGCAAGTGAAGGAGAAGACTTCAAGACGTCGTGATTTCGTGACATGTCGCATTTTCTCGGCTGGGGCAGCAAGAGAGCAATGTGTTGGGCCATTGCCTATGTTCTAAGGTGTTTGTAATCTTTTGTAAGGGACAATGCTATTTTTTGGCAGTGTGGCCTCATTAGGGGGATAATTGCAAAGGACAGACTATCCCTATTGAGGTTTTGTTCCGTTTCAACATTGTGCTGATTTTGTAAAAGGTTTTGGGTCAACCTGTAAAACTCAGTTGTAATGAATTTGTACCTTAATTACCAAAAAAAATAACAAGGAGTTGACCTTGGTAAAAATTCTCAAAGGTCATGGAAAGGAGTTGAATCCCATGATCTTACTATGTTTTTGTTGAACATTTCTATGACTCAGTCATTGCATTTATTGGATAATCTCAAATAAAGGTCATATCACAAGGCCACATATCTCACTTGGAAGGAAAAATTGCTAGGGATTGGTTCTTCACTAAGGAAGGAATAGTAATAAAAATACATGGTTTTAGTTTCCATGTTTATCTTCTACTAAAATATGTCCTTGACTAATTCTTGGCTCTATAATTCTTTAGGCAGATTGACACATTAGATTTTAAATATGGGATTGGTAAGTCAGAGGTATCATATTATAAATAGCCAATTACCCTAGGAGAGGCCATCCTTCATAGGAAGAAAGGAGCTTATTAGACCTCTACCAAATATAAAATTATAAAAATCCTTCTATGAAATAAATAATAGTTTCAAACAATAGGATAAAATAAGTGAAGAAAATATGGAGGATTTGAGACAAAGGTATTGAAAATGCCTATGATAGAGGTATGGTGGAAGATGAGACAACTAGTAGGGAAAAGGAAGGAACTTAGTTTAATATAGGAAGATACCATATTCAATTAATTATACAATGAGGAGTGGCCAAGATAAGATAGAAAGCATGAGAGATACCAATATCTGATATCCCAGAGGAAGGTGAAAATGCCCCCAATCCTTGGAAGAAAGGAATATTTTTTTTACCAATAGAACAACTATCCAAGCATGAGTCATAATAGTGATAGGTCAAAAATAGGATATGTAGCTAGCCCTAGTAGTTCAAAGAAAACCAAAGAAAAATAAATTTAGCAAAACAAAACAACAATAAGATATCAAATTTTAAACATTCTACTCCCTCTACAACCAAATAAAAGGCTTGAGAGTCAAGAGAGGAGGTGAAGAACACAATATTATATTTAGAGTGGGGTGAACATTATAAGATACAACTTTTTACTTTTCCAAAGTAGTAATATCCAATATCATCAATTAAAATAATGAAATAATGCATAGATCATCACACACATAAGAGACACATATTTAACGTGGTTCACCCAATATGGGCCATGTCCATAGAGAAAATATTTCTTAAAAATTTTGTCAACAAATATCTTGGGAAATAATTCCTTATTACAATTTTTATGGGCACCAAATCAAAGGAGACACCAATACCCTCTCACATTAATGGACACCACTCCACACGAGACACAAATCCCTTCTATTTTAGGTTTTTTGGACCTCTATCCATAGGAGACACCAAAACCCTCTCAAGTTTGTGGACACCACTCCACAGGAGACACCAATCCCCTTTGCTTCTGGTTTTGTGGATACCACTCCATAGGAGACACCAATACCCTCTACTTTTGGTTCTGTGGACCTCCATATACATGAGAAACCAATCCCCTCTCAATTTTGTGGACCTCTATCCATAGGAGAAACCAATTCCCTTTGCTCTAGTTCTTGGACCTCTATCCATAGGAGACACCAATCCCATTTTCTCTAGTTTGCTCCAAAGCTTGCTCAAATCTACTCCAAGGCTACACACAAGGCTTGCTCAAGCCTGCTCCAAGCCTATACAAGGCTTGCTTAAACCTGCTCCAAGCCTACACACAAGGCTTGCTCAAATATTATCTAAGCCTACACACAAGGCTTACTTAAACCTACTCTAAGCATACATACAAGTCTTACTTAAACCTTCTTTAAGACTACACGCAAGGCTTGCTCAAATATACTCCAATCATAGCTCAACAAACCTTCTCAAAATAGCTCACCAACCCTGCTCAAAATTGTTTACAAAACCTGCTCAAAACAACTTATCAAACCTGCTCAAAACTCTACCCAAACCTGCTTACAAATCTACTCAAACATGCTCATAAATTTGCTTAAATATTTTCCTCAACCTACTCATAAAACCTTCTCAAATCTATTCCAAACCTTGTATACAAAAATTATTTATCTATATTGCATAATGATGTCATCAAGTGCTTTATCTATTCTTCAATGTGCTTTCCTCAACTAAAGCAGTTTAGACATATTCTACCCAAAATTTATTTAACCTCTTGAACATATAGAGAATGATATGCACTAAAAAATGCTCAATATGTTCTTCACATTCATTAAGTCTAACAATTTCACATCTCAATTATATTATATTATAAATGTATCTCTAGTATATCACTTTACAACTTACCTGGTATTTGTTGATTTGCAACTTCACTCCAAAACAAATCACAATGCACAAGTCTATAATTTTTATATACTCCCAAAATCAATCATTATAATGCATAAATTAGCTTCATAAATATGATCTATAACTCTTGCATTTAATTTCCAATATCACTCCAAAAAATGTACACTTATGTTCTCAAACACTTTGCACTTTAATTACCAATTTCATTCAACACTAATACATAACTTGTTCTCAAACCTTAGCACATGTGTTTCCAATTTCATTCAACAATGATGCACAAATTTGTTCTCAAGCCCTAGCACATGTGTTTTCAATTTCATTCAACAATGATGCACAAATTTTTTCTCAAGCACTAGCACATGCGTATCCATTTTATTTCAAAAATAAAGCACAACTTAGCTTTCAAAATCTAGCACAAATATTTCCAACAATGCACATAAATTAATCCTTATATCTCCACCTTTTAACTTACAACTATTTTATTCAAGCAACACCAATTTGAGTAGGAGTTAAAACACCATACCTTTAAAACTACCTTGATGAACATGTGCCCTCAAAAATCTATCTCAAAATAACTCCCTTTATTTGGCCACTTCAAAACAAGTTAGCTAAACTCCTTTTCAAATAATCCATATAAAATCCTTTCAAAACGATGTGCACAAGAATACCTAAAAATAATGCTCTATAAATATCTTTTGGTTTCACAAGATAAAGCCCTTAATAATGAACCAAAACCCTCAAAATATCAAGCAAGAATACAATCAACAAAAAGACCACAATACACCTTATGTCTTCCTTCTAATGTGCCAAAAATACAATTCAATTTAAACCAAAATACACCTTATATCTCCTAATTAAACATGTAGAATCACAACTTTCAAATAAGACCCAAATAACCTTATTACAATATTAAATAACATTTTTACACCTTATGACTTCCTCTAGATCAAATTCAAAATAAAATATTTTCCCCCTTAATGCACAACGAACTTAATACCTTTGCAAAACAACTTTTAATAAAAATGTATTCATACCTTTCATAAGTGCATGAAATATTCTCTTTTGACTTGCCAAAAATCGTTCGCAGTCATTTGATCTTGTGACCTCTTGGCCCATGGTACCCTAGTTCTAGCTAGATGTCCAACTGGGCTACACCAGTGAATAGCAATAGTAGTGCACAACTTAACTCTAAAACCTTATTTCTACTATGTAAAACAATATTTCTACCACAAAACAACACCCGCGTGTCACTCGCATGAATCAAACATATGACCACCTCTCTCACAGTGCCTTAGTGCTACCCAAAGGACCAAATATGCTAGCCTACCAACTAAAACCAAGTGTGCAACATTTTTTCCTTATCTTCAATGTACCCTCTACCAAAATTCATGCCCCTTCTCCTCTATGATTCATCATTTTAAAAAGTGTAGGCAGATATCAAAATGCACACATTCAAAACCTTAGCATTGCATTGGATTCATGTTTGATTTAAATACCTTTTACGTCGACACTCGAGAATTTAAATCATGTTTTTTAAACGTTGGTGCTATGCTTGTAACTTTATATTATAATATTACTTTTTTAAACTTAGGCCTTCAAACCTTTGTCCCAACTGATTTTAATTAAACCATTTTGCCTCCTCTTTAAACCTTAAACTATTGGGATTCTTTTAATATTTAAACCTAGCCTTATCCTTTAAACCTTTGATTTGATTTCTCCTTTAAAACTTATTCCCCTGTATAATATTTTAAAAATAAACATTATAAACCTTTTATTTTCACCAATTTTCCTTGCTTTGAGATATACCTTGCCTTACATAATTTTCCAACCATACAAAATTTTGACATAAATCCTTTGACATCAATGAAAAATCTTGAAATAAATGATAAATTAATATGCTCAATATTTCAAACAATCTCCCCCTTTGTCATTAATGGAAACCCTTATTAAAATTATTTTTTTGCTGCAACTAGATTCCAAAAATGCTTCCCCTGAGAAGTTGCTTCTCCATACTGAATTCTCTCCTCATTTAAAATCAATAGCAAAGGGATCCTTGGGGATAAAAATAATACTCTTAGCATAGCCCCATCACCACCTCATATTCTTGAGGTGATCAATTTTAGGATGTGATTAAAACTATTCCCAACTTACAATGCTCTTCTTCTTTCTCAATATTCTTTTTCCACACTTTTGTAGTCATACCCTTTTGAACCTTTTTACTATCCTTCTTCTTGCTTGTCTTTGGAATTTCTAGAAATTATATTCTACACCACTTTACTCTATGCCTAAAATTATTGCAATTGTAACACCTGATGTTGTAGTCCTTGAAAGGTGCAAATGAATTCTTGGTGAAACTATAATCATTTTTACCATAAGCCTTGCAATGTATAGCTTTATGACCAAAATTATTGCACTTGAAACACATGATGTTGTAGTTCTTGGAAAGTGCAAGTGACTTAAAATTTCTCTTGTTGAAGCCATAATCATTTTTATCATGAACCCTGCAATGTATAGATTTATGACCAAAATTATTACATGAAAAACAATAACCTTGGAAGAGATATTCATCTTGCCTTAATCTCATGTTTCTTTCTTTGCTTTTCTTATGATGGTCCCTATTCCTTGATGATTATTTTTTTGCTTCCTCGTTGATTCTACTACTTCTCAAATTATTAGTATAGGTCTTAAGCTCTTCTTCAAATACTTTCTTTGATGCTTCTATTTCTTTTTATCTCGACTCCTCTTCTTGTACCTCTTGACTTGTATTCATAAATAGAGATCTTTGTTTTGATAATATCATCCAAATATTTTGAGCTTTTACTAAACTAATATATCTTATTATTAAAATTTTCAAGTCCCTTAGAATGATAGCTTCATGTTCTAATCTTTCACATTCTAGTTCTTTTGCCTTTAAGTATTCAACCATACCTTCTTCAACATTATTTGCCTCTTCAACCTTCACTTTTAAGTCTATGAGATATTGTAGGATATTTGTATTTGTTTCTTCATCCTCTTGAACTTGAGCCTTCAATTGTGAATTCTTCTTTCTAACCCTTTTCAATTCTCCAAGAGCAACAATAAGTTCCTCTTCTATGTTAACCATGATTTCTTCATTATTTTTTGAATCTTTCTCTTTTTCTAGGTCTTTGATAATAGGAACATCTTCATTCTCTTATATGGCCAAGAATAGGATTTCCACCTTTTCACTATCAAATAATCTTCCATCACTTTCACTAGAAGTACTGCTTTCTTCTTCAACATAAAAACTCTTGTGCCTTTGAAATATCTTCTCATGCTTGCCTTGACCATGCCTATTTTTATTTTCATAATAAAACTTTGTTTCCTTATTTTTCTTGTAATCATTTTCTTCTTCACTATTGCTACCTCTATTTTATGGACAATTAGCTGCATAGTGACCAATGTTACCACAACTAAAATATTTTACATTCTGCAGACTTTTGTATTTTCTTGGACCCTTTTTATTTCTTCTCATAAATTTAGCCTCTTCTTCACTACTTGATTCATCACTTGATTCTTGTTATTTGTTCTTTTCTTTCTTTGAAGCTTTGAATGCTACCTCTCTTTTTTATGTTTGTTATTTTTCTATCCTCATATCATAGGCTATGAGAATTCCATGTAGCTCATCCATGCTTAAATTTTTGAGATCCTTCATCTCTTCTATTGCTGAAACCTTTGCATCATACCTCATAGGGAGTGACCTTAATTTTTTTGAATAATAGTATATTCCTCAATATTTTATCCAAGTCTATGAATGGTGTTGACAACCTCATCAACACGAAGTAGATACATAGCAATAACTTCATCATCTTTCATATTTAAGTCTTCAAACTTCATTCTATGTGTTTGAAGTTTTTCCATTTTGACCTTGTTTTCTCCTTCATATATTCTCTGTAACTTATCCCACATTTCTTTTGCTTAGGTACATTACATGACCTTAACAAACTCTTATTCACCTAACCCACTCAAAATTACATTAATTGCCATGGTATTATCTTCACATGGTTTCTTACCACTTGCATCTGTAGGAGGAGTTGTAGATAGTGTGAATATATTTTCAACATATTTCCATGTATCATATCCATGTGCCATCAAATAAGTCTTCATACTTACACTCTAGAAAGCATAGTTAGTCCCATCAAACAATGGAGCCTTATTTGATGAAAACCCTTCCTTATAAACCATGTGTGTTCTTGAGATATTTTCCTTCAAGTTTTGAGGCTTCCATGAAGGAACCCACTCTGATACCAATTGAAGAATACAAGCTTAAAATGAGATGGGGGTGAATAATATAAGATAAAATAATTACTTTTCCAAAGCAGTAATATCCAATATCATCAATTGCAATAATGAAACAATGCACAAATTATCACACACATAAGAGACACAAATTTAATGTGGTTCACCCAATATGGGCTATGTCCATGGAGAAAATATTTCTTATAAATTTTCTCAACAAATATCTTGGGAACCAATTCTCTATTACAATTTTTATGGGAATCAATCCAAAGGAGACATCAATCCCCTTTCAAGTTCGTGGACACCACTTCACAGGAGAAACCAATCCCCTCTGCTTCAACTTCAAGTTTTATGGACCTATATCCATGAGAGACACCAATCCCCTCTCAATTTCATGGACACCACTCCATAGGAGACACAAATACCCTTTACTTTAGGTTTTGTGGAAACCACTCCATAAGAGACACCAATCCCCCCTACTTCAGTTTTTGTAGACCTCTATCCATAGGAGACACCAATACCCTCTCAAATTAATGGACCTCTATCCATAGGAGAAATCAATCCCCTTTGCTCTGGTTCATGGACCTCTATCCAAAATAGATACCAATCCCCTTTGCTCTGGTCTACTCCAAAGCCTACTCAAATCTACTCCAAGCCTACACACAAGGCTTTCTCAAACATGCTCCAAGCCTATAAAAGGCTTGCTTAAATATTCTCCAAGCCTACACATAAGGCTTGCTCAAATATTCTCCAATCCTACACACAAGGCTTGCTTAAACCTACTCCAAGCTTACACATAAGGCTTGATTAAGATTACTCCAAGCCTAAATACAAGGCTTGCTCAAATATACTCCAATCACAACTCAACAAACTTGCTCAAAATAGCTCACCAAACCTACTCAAAATAGTTCACCAAACCTACTCAAAAAACTTCTCAAAACTCTGCTCAAAATTGCTTACAAATATGCTCAATCCTTCTCACAAATTTTCTCAAAGATCCCCCTCAACCTGCTCATAAAATTTGCTCAACTCTATTCCAAACCTTGTATACAAAATTTGTTTATCTAGCTTGTGTAATGATGTCATCAAGTTCTTTACCTATTCTCCAATGTTCTTTCCTCAACTAAAGTAATTTATATATATTCTACCCAGAATTTGTTTAACCTCTTGAATATATAGAGAATGATATGCACTATAAAATACTCAATATGTTCTTCATATTCATTAAGTCTATCACTTTCACATGTCTCACATCTATTAGATTTTAAAGGTAGCCCTAGTTTAGCACTTGATAACTAATTTGCAACTTCACTCCTAAACTAATCACAATGCACAAGTCCTCATATACTCATAAAATAAATCATGAACAATGCACAAGTCTGTCATTTTTATATACTCCTAAAATCAATCATGATGATGCACAAATTATCTTCATAAATATGATCTATAACTCTTACATTTTTATTTCCAATATCACTCAAAATAATGTACACTTATGTTCTCAAACACACTGCACTTTTATTCCAGATTTAATTCAACACTAATGCACAACTTGTTCTCAAACCCTAGCACATGTGTTTTCAATTTCATTCAACAATGATGCATAACTTTGTTCTCAAGACCTAGTACATGTGTTTCCAATTTTATTCAACAATGATGCACACCTTTATTATCAATCCCTAGCACATGTGTCTCAAATTTTATTCAACAATAAAGCACAACTTAGCTTTCACACTCTAGCACAAATATTTCTAATAATGCACATAAACTAATCCTTATATCTCCATCTTACGACTTAAAACTATTTTCTTCAAACAACACCATTTTGAGTAGGAGTTAAAACACCATACCTCTAAAACTACCTTGATGAAGATGTGCCCTTAAAAACCTATCTCAAAATAACTCCCTTTCTTTGGCCACTTCAAAAAAACTTAGTAAAAATCCTTTTCAAATAATCCACATAAAATATTTTCAAAAAGATGTGCACATGAATACCTGAAAATAATGCTCTATAAATACTTTTTGGTTTCACAAGATAAAACTCTTAATAACGAACCAAAACCCTCAAAATATCAACCAAGAATACAATCAACAAAAATACCATAATACACCTTATGCCTCCTTTATTTTTTATTTTTTTTAAAAGTGAAAACCCCCTTGTAGGGCTGTATTGGTCAGAGAGAGCACGACCAAGGGGTTCTACATCGTTAAAGTAACTCAGGAGTCATCCCGGACCTACCTACACCAACATTATCAATTAGATTTTGGGTATCCAATTCAAATTTTCGGTAGGATGGAGATTCAAACCTAGGACCTCCCTTGGAGGACTGCCCTATCTCCTTTCTAATTTGCCAAAACTACAATTCAATTTAAACCAAAATACATCTTATATATCCTAATTAAACATGCATAATAACAACTTTCAAATAAGACCCAAATAACCTTATTATAATATCAAATAGTATTTTTACACCTTATGAATCCCTCTAGATCAAATTCAAAATAAAATATTTTCCCCTTTAATGCACGTCGAACGGAATACCTTTGCAAAACAATTTTTAATAAAAACTTATTCATACCTTTCATAAGCGCACACAATATTCTCTTCTTCCTTGAAAAAATTATTCATAGTGATTTGATGCTATGACCTCTTGGTCCATGGTGTCCTAGTGCTAGCTAGGTTTCCAGTTAGGCTACACCAACATAT
Source organism: Wollemia nobilis (assembly GCA_028583015.1). Taxonomy (NCBI): domain Eukaryota; kingdom Viridiplantae; phylum Streptophyta; class Pinopsida; order Araucariales; family Araucariaceae; genus Wollemia; species Wollemia nobilis. The sequence continues at coordinate 2,571,482 of JAQPPZ010002712.1, read as the reverse complement.
ATCAATAGAAGTGCACAACTTAACTCTAAAACCTTCTTTCTACCACATATAACAATATTTATACCACCAAAACAACACCTGCATGTCACCCACATGAATCAAACCTATGATCACCTCTCTCGTAGCACCATAGCACTACCCAATTGACTAGCTACACTATATTCCTAGATTAAACCAAAAATGCAACCCTTTATCATTATCTTCACTATGCCCTCTATCAAAATTTGTACCCGTTCTCTTTGATTCATCATTTCAAAAAGCGCAGGTGGATATTGAAATGCACACACTCAAAACATTAGCATTGTGTTGGATTAATAATTGATTTAAATACCTTTTACCTTCATGCTCACACAACATCGGTTCTTGAGAATTTAAATCATGTTATTTAAACATTGACACTATGCTTGTAGCTTTGTATTATAATATTTTATTACTTTTTTAAACTTAGGCCTTCAAACGATTGTCCCAATTGATTTTAATTAAACCCTTTTGCCTCCTATTTAAACTTTTAACTTTTAACTTTTGGTCTTCTTTTAATATTTAAATCTAGCCTTATTATTTAAACATTTGCTTTGCTTTCTCTTTTAAAACTTGTCCCTCTGTGTAATATTAAAAAATAAATATTATAAACCTTTTATTTTCACCAATTTTCCTTGCTTTGAGATATACCTTGCCTTGCATAATTTTCCAACCATACAACCTTTTGACATAAATCCTTTGACATCAATGACAACTCTTGACATCAATACTTTGACATAAATGACAACTCAATATGCTCAATATTTCCAATAGGAATTTCTACCAAAAATATCTAATATTCTCCTATCACCAAGATTGTGCTACCTCTAACTCACTCAAGGATATCTTAGACATATTCACAAATCAACAAGTTTTTTTTTTTTTTGGTAATTATTTTAATAGATTAACAGTGGGTTTTTATAGAGGATCCCAAAACCTTATGTACAAAATTATCCATACTTCTAATGATGTATCATGCCTCCTGGCTAGAAATATAAGCCGAATTGCAAGAAGAGCAGACCCTAGACTAATTGCCATGAGGCTACAAAAAGGGCATTTACGCCTGATTAACCATATAACAAAACATAAAAAAACTAGGAAAACAACAAGAAAAAGCCAAAGAAATTAGAACATGGAGATCGAAAGCACAATAGCCAAACACCAGAAACATCAAATCCTGGTCCTCATGATCCTACGAATTCTGACTCTTTTGGTCCTGCTTCAAAATTTTAATCATGGAATTGATGGTAGTGAGAGTAGTTGAAGCCAGTTCCAGAAGGGATTTACCAGGAGGAATCTCCCTATCACTGTTAGTGTCTAAGGAAACTCCTCATGAAGGGATATCCACTCTGGAAATTCTTTTGACCTCGGATGGGAAGCAAGACCGCCACACGATCGAAAACATAGTCGTGAGCCATTTTTTGGCCATGTGGTCAGCCACGTGATTGCCTTATCTAAGGATATGATTTGCTTTCCACCTGCTACGTTGGGAAAGAAGCGTCCTTGCCTCAAGAACGATGTTGAAGACCCTCTAGGATGGGTTTTTGGTGCCTAGGAGGTAGTTCACAATATTGAGCGAATCTATTTCAATAATAAGAGGCCGAGGGTCCTTAGAGAGGATCTGGATTCCTTTAAGAGAACCTTGGGCTTTGGCATAGTGATTCGTTTGAGAGCCCAACTCTTCATAGTAGGCCACCACAATATTCCCATCATGATTTCTAACAACACCCCCTAAACCAGCGGGCCCAGGATTACCCTTTGCCGCTCTATCAAAATTTAATTTAATCCACCCCACAGGGGGTTTGGTACATCTACCACTTCTTTGGCAAGGACCTGTAATAGCTTTTAGAAATGGGAATAGATTCATCCTTTTAAAAATTGCTTCTTCACTCAGAATTATGGGGAAGGGACTGGAAACATCATTAGAGTTCTCAATGGCATAGGATAAGGCTCTTTGAGCGACACAAGGAGGCACTTTTGGAGCTCTGCCAAAGACTCTGGAATTCCTCTCTAACCAAATTTGCCAAATGGAGTGGTGGAAGAAGGCCTCAAGGAGGAAGCGAAGTTTAGGATTCTTGAAAGGATTAGGCCATTGATGGAAATAATCTCTGAGGGATCGGGGAGAGCACCAGAGGATTTGGAAGGAGGATAGGACAATGCTAAGGATCAAGTGGGAAAAGGGGCAGTGTAGGAATAAATGATCCCTCATCTCGCACTCTGCTAAACACATGTAACACCTGTTGGGGAAGACAAAATCCCTATTGTGAAGTTTGTAAATGGTTAAGGTTTTGTTGTGAAAAGCAATCTATGAAAAGAAGTTCACTTTAGGGATGACCCCTTTCCTCCAGACAACTTTCCATAGATAATCCAGGGCAGTATCACTGGTAAGAAACTCATAGGCTGATCTAATAGAGAAAAGAACATCCTCCGTACCACACTAGATGATTCTGTTAGTCCTCCTAATAAATGGGATTAAAATCGATTGGAGGCTGTTTGTCAGAAAGGTAACCTCATTATTAAACCCTTCTACAACTAGAAGTTTCCACCGAGGGAGACAAGAGCACCCTGAGTTGGAAGTTTGGTTCGATTTGTTTTCTCAGCCCAACAATGTCTGTACTCAAGCCAAGGGATTATTTAGTCACCCACTTGTCCTTCCAAAAGAGGATGAGGTTGCCATCATCTGAAATATAGCGAGCGCCCAAGCTGATCAAATGATGGGTTTGGAGCACAAATTTCCAAAATGTCGACGCTTTAGGAGGGATCTCAGCATCAAAAAGAGAGTTGGAGCCAAGATACTTCCTTTTAACCAACTTAAACCACTCCATCAGGTCACTAGTTAGGATCATCCAAGCATGCTTCCCGATCAGAGCTGAGTTCATAAGTCTTGATCTTCTCATCCCCAATCAGCCTTGGTCTTTTCGCGAACAAACTTTGTCCCAAGAAACAAGAGGAATTCTGGATTTTTCTTCATTGCTAGACCACATAAAGGTTATCTGAATCTTCTTGATCTTGGAGTGAACAAAAATTGGAAGCATGAACATCGACATAAAGTAGGTTGGGATCCCATGAAGACAAGCTTTGGTAAGGGTGGCTTTCTCGGCTTGTGACAGGAGTTTGCCCTTCCAAGTGCCAAGTTTCTTGTGAAGGTGTTCCAAGATCATATTCCACATACCTCTACTGGCATGGCCATTGCAAGATAGAGGCAACCCCAGATAATATGTAGGCAGGAATTCAATGATACAATCTAAAATTTTGGCAATCCGAAGTTGCCTACGCAGGGGAGTGTTAATAAAATAAATTTTGCTTTTGATGTAATTAACCTTTTTTTTGGTAGCTTGATCGTAACGGGAAAGGATACGCTTGAGGGATTTGGCCTGGGAAACAGATGCCCCAGTGGAGATGAGGATGTCATCTACAAATTGTTTATGAGTGATAGGTTCAACCCTAGAAGTCGACATAATGCCAAAAATCTTGTTCTAACGAAGATCCTCTTTCAAAGACCATCTCAGAATCTCTACCAAAAGGATGAAGAGGATGGGAGACAAAGGGTCTCCTTGTCTGAGGCCTCTAGCACTTTGGAAATACCCAGATAGGGACTCGTTGATCAGGAAAGAAAAAAAATGGGTGGATATATAGCTACAAACAAGGTCAATCCAGTGGAGATGAAATCCGAACTTGAGGAGGACAACACACAAGAACCTTCTATCAACCCGATCGAAGGCTTTGTTCATCTCTAGCTTAAGAAAAAGAGTAGCATTCTTGGAGTGGTAAGCAGAGTGAAGAGTTTCATGGACAGTGATGACACCATAAAGAATGTTCTTGCATTTAATAGTGCTTCCCTGACAAGGATCAACCAAGAGAGAGAGAACAAGTTTTAGTCTATTGGCTATAGACTTGGTGAGGATATTGTAAAAAACATTGCACAGGCTGATGGGCCAGTAGTCAAAGAAAATATTACAGGTTGGAGACTTAGGAATGAGAGCAAGAAATGTGAAATTGAGTTTCAGGTGAATGGATCTAGAAGCTTGAATATCATGAATAGCTTTGCACACATCCGAACCCACAACATCCCACATGACTTGAAAAAAATGGGGGGGGAAACCATCGGGACCAGGGGCCTTGTATGGTTGCATGGAGAACAAAGCTTCTTTAATATCACATGAGGAAAAAGGTTCTAGAAGCTTGATGCTTACCTTGTGAGGGACTTTAGTCAGAAAGTTGGCAAGCAACAATTTTTGAACCTGAATGTTGCTTTCGGGAGGAGTGCCAAGCAATTCCTAAAAAAAATCAACCGCTTCACTCCTGATTTCCTCTATTTCCCTGGTTACATGCCCATACTTGCAAGACACTTCTTTGATATTATTGGCCCCCCTGTGCCTCATGGTAGACGCATGGAAAAACCTCATGTTGGAGTCTCCATTCTTCAACCAAAGGTCTCTAGATTTCTGGTGCCAGAAGGTTTCCTCCCTAGCAAGAGTAGAATGGTAATCCAAAAAAATACTCCGCTCTTCCTCCATGAGACCCTCGGTGTAATATTTGAGCTCGATCCTCTCCTCCAAAACTTTCAGGTTGTCCGAGTTGCCAAAAACCTCTTTATTCCATATTTTTAGCCTCTCTTTGACCATTTTGAGTTTTAAAGACACTCTCTTAGGGGCATTTATTCTCACCTCCTGTTGCCACCATGTTGAAACTAAAACTTTGAAGTATTTTTGAGAGATCCATATGGATTCAAATATGAAGGGGGTCTTAAAAATGGGCCCGTCGTTCACCTCCAAAATAATAGGGTTGTGATCAGACCCAATCCTTGGTAGGGTTGAGAGAGTTGTACCGCCAAGGATGGGAATAGCTTCTTGGGAAATGAAAAATCTATTGAGCTTGAATTGAATCAGGCTGCTCCCAATCCTTTTGTTGCTCCATGTGAAGGATGCCCCTTTGAGCTCGATGTCAAGCAGGCTGTTAGTAGAGACAAAATCTCTAAAGTCCTCCAAGCTGCAGCTTGAATGGTCAGACCCTCCTTGTTTTTTTGATGGGTGAAGGGGATAGTTGAAGTCTCCCCCTAAGACCCAAAGAAAATTACCAAAATTCTCCCTCATCTAGGAAATAACCTTCCACATTTCTGCTCTCTCTGTGGTAGAATTTGAAGCATAAACATTAGAAAGAATCCAGGAGAAATTGGTGGTTTTGGAATGGAATAACACATTGATAATCCTATTGGAGATTGAAAACAGGTTGCCCTCAACACTCACTAGATCCCATAGAACCATGAGACCTCTCGCTATTCCCACTATAGGGCTGTACAAAAATTTTTCCTTGGCCCAAATGGCCTTAGCAACTCTATCAGAGAAGATTGCATCGGTCTTGGTCTCTTGCAAAATTAAGATGGAAGGGTTAGTCCTCTTTCGGAGATCAGCCACTAACATTCATTTGGCTATTCCATTCAGTCTTCTCACATTCCATGAGAGAACTTGCATCTGTATAGTTTGAGGTTCTTCTTTCCTCCCCTCCCTTGTTGGGGGGGAGGTTTTGGTACATGCGCTTCATCCGTCTAGGTATCAGAGTCATCCAGAATCAACAGACATTGGGTTCCATTAGCAACATCTATCGCTGTCTCTTTGTCTCGCTTGTCTTTGTTAGGAGGATGGCTCTGCTTCCTCTCACTACCAAAATATACACTTTATTTTTGGCTCCTCGTATTTCGAGGGCTAATGTGACCAGACTGTTCACCCCTCCTACCTAGGAGGTAGTCTTCTAGCAATGTTTGTGAATTGAAATCGGGGTGGCCCTGGTCCTAGAGCTTGGGTGAATCATATTGAGTGATATTTTGGGAGGGAGTCCAATCCTTCTCCTCCTACGAATGGCTTTCTAGAAGAGATTCTGCTCCTAGCTGGGTGTTTGCTCCAAACTGCATAGGGTCTGTTTGGAGAGTGAAATTATCAACAGGCTGGGAGAAATCGCCATAGTCCCTAGAGGGGCCTAGAGATTCATGGCTCATTGCATTTGGAAGATTTTACTATTTTTCCTGTCCTTCGCAATGTTCCAAGGGGTTACAGGTTTTGCACTTCTGCTTACCTAATTTTTGAAGAGGACAGTTGGGCTGGGTGCCCTTGAGATCGGCACTGGGGACAAAAAGCTGGCCTATTCTCATAGACAATAGCTTGTTTGTGAAGAATGATGCCTCCAAACTAGAGAGTGATGGAGGATGGGAGATCCACCTCCAAATCCATCAACACACAAAAACGGGCTTGGACGAACCTTATTCAAGCTCGGATGGGAGGGTCAATGGTGACCAACTCCCCTATGGAGCGAGCAATACCTCTTATTACATTTTCATGCCATCCAAAGAGGGGAGGGCTCAGGAGCTTAACCCATATTGGGGAAATGTTGATGTTCTGGGTATCAGGATTGAAGTCCATGCCACACTTCCTAAGGAACATATTTCTACGGCCTAGAAACCGTGGCCCACCAGCCAGGATTTTACAATAGTCCTCTTTGTTGTTCAATCTAATAGTGAAAAAACCTTGGGATAGGACCGCCAAATCCATGTGTCCAAAGGTCCTCCATTTGCTTGCCGCCCACTTGCGAATGGTCTCCATGTCGGGATGACCACCAATGAACTTACCTATGAGGGTATACTTCTCATACTCCACGAAGCTTGAGAGTACTTCCACCGGGATGTCCAGCTCATCCCTAGCCAGGAATAACTCATTGGTAAAAAAATTGCTTAGGGTTTTTGAAGCTGCTGCCTGGGTGTATGAATTTTGTGGCCCACCCTCCCATTTGTCTGGTGGGTCCTTACCCCGACTGACATCATCATCAATATGTTCTTCTTCATTTGGCAAGGATGCCTCCATATCTCCAGACCCCAAGTGTCCTCCGCCTGCTCCGCTATGCCCATGGTTTGAACCGCTTCCGCTCCCATGCTCTCTCACAGAGGACTTCTCGCCCATCGTATTTCCCACAAATCAACAAGTTTTGTTTGAATAGGAAAAGGATATATTGCTAAAGTAAATAGAACATTTAAAATATAAAAGTAAAGATGAACAATGGCTTAGAATACAAAATCTCATTAAACAAAATTAAATATGCTTATTGGGATGAGATTGGTAAGTTGTATTGACATTATTCCCATGTTCAAATTTATAGATTCAACTACACTCTTAATTATTTGAGTAGATGTATAAGTCAAAGAAAACCTTAATAAAAATTAGTGCAAGATTAGAAGAAGCCAACATATATCAGACTAAGCTAGCCTCAGATGTCTGATTCCAAGATTACAACTATAGGAATACAAGATAGGGAATCCATAGCATAAAAAGTGATCAAACTATTTTTAAAATAACAGGAAGTAAATTAGTGCATCAATCGATTTAATACCTTATATTTTAACATCAAGAAGCTCAAGACAAAGAATAATTCTCAAATATAAGTAGGGCTCCCTTCAGCATGGAAACAATCTAGTCAACTTTTTTCAAAAAAATAATATTTAGAATTAATTGAGGAAATTAAAGAGTTCTCCCTTGAATTGGAAGAACATATGGGCTCCATTGGCATAAAGGAAATAGCCTTGGTTATTGGGACATTAGAAGAATTAAATATGCGAGTACATGAGTTGATAAGACAAAAAAATTACTTTTCTTAAAATGACAAACATTAAGTACTTGTAGTTCATGATGAATTCTAGAAAACCTAATACCCATCAGATGAAGAATGAACAGAGATTAAGCAAACATAGGAAAATATCTCCACCTAGTTATTTAAATTTTTTGCATTTTTTTATTTTTTCATTCTTATTTTGTAGGACTTTTAATTTTTTACTCTAGGCCCAAGGCTAAAGGTAATTTTGGATTCTCTTTCAAGCAAGCTAGAAGGCTCTTATGAGCCATTGAAACTATAGTGATATATCACTACTGATTTATGCATAAGGAAAACTCTTGAGGAAGGAAAATATTTCTTCTTAGAGTGATCTCAATTTTGTGTAGACAACAAGCAAAGCACATAGCCTTAGAACTAGAAGGTTCCTGCCACATTTTGAAAGTAGGAGGTCAAGATAATTTTCAATAATCAAAATTAATGAGAATATTATAAAATAAAGGGAAGAGAAGTCCCAAAAATCATGATTATGAGGGAACTAAAGAAGCTTCCTCCCAGATAATTTTAATATTAGAAGTTTTGTAATCTCTAACCAAGGTCAATGACAAGAAGTTCTTATCAACCTATAGAAATACATCAAGATTTGAAAGGATCAAACATACCAAAAGTATTTAAACCATCAATAACATCTTAAGCAATCTGAAATGCATATAACAATAAAAAGAGGGGGTTGGTGAGTTGAATTAATACAACCTTACCTAAAAACAACAAGTACCACCTACCAAATATCATTTCAATCAAGCAGTCAAAGATTCATTTAAGATAAGCATGATGATGTTAGTCCTAGATTTGACAACTAATATGGCCAAGGGTACCCCATTAAATTTTTAGGATCCCTTGAAGAGGTAACTAAAATTTTCAAATCCATATACAAATAATTTTGAAGGAAAAGCATGCATACTATATCTATAAATAGAAGTAGTCTATATTATAAAAAATATCAACAAGTTTGCAGTTGTAACCTATTTTAAGTGTTTCTTTCATTTATTTCTATAGAGTAGTTGAATCTTGAGCAACTTGTGGGAAAATTGAATGCCCTCTCCAAGCACAATATTTGTAAAGTTCATTTAAATGCATATATATATATATATATATATATATATATATATATATATATATATATATATATATATATATATATATATATATATATATTATAGTCCAATGCATCAATTTTGCACTAGCCATCTATGGTTCTCCCAGTAACCTATCTTTGTATGTATTTGCATGTTCTCAAAGTTTACTTGTTATTTTAGGTCTTACTCTACACATATGTGTATGGGAGGCCTACACCTTATTTTTCGAACTAGCCATCTATTGTTATCTCATTGACCCATATATTTGCATGCATGTGTGCTAGTAAAAATTATTTGTGCTTATCTATGTCAAGGAGAGTAAGTGTTCACCACTAGCACATAGTGTCCAATCCTTTTGTACAAAAAAATATTAGTGGATATTTGGTGCATTGCTACTCCATATAGCTTAGATTTTTCTTTTGTTGAGTTGTTTTTATTTTTATATCTTGCATCCTTTTTCCCCTTAATTTTAAGTGCATATAAATATCACATCATAACATGGAGCTAGCCTTTTAAAAAATCTCAGTTGAGGCCTTTTTGAGTCACTCTAGGTGAGGTGTGATTGTTATTATTGGTACAATAAGAGATGAAAACATAAACCACACTTTTATTATCATTGGAAAGTCTCACAAGCTTTGGAGTATTGTTATTTTTATTGGAATTGATATCTGCTTATATTGCTCGCACCCACACATAATTAGTACATACAATTTTAAAACAAGATGGTTCCAAATCAATTTGAGACATCAAAGTATAATTAACCAAATTACCTTTAGGATATTCTTCATCATATCCACATATGTACAACCTTTCCAATATTGAAGCAAGTTGAGAAACTTCTTGATCTTGGCCTCTTGTAAGTATCCTTTCAAAATCGCGATCAATAATTTAACTTGGTGAATAATCTTGAAGAGATCTATTCCATTTCTTAGCATTTATAATATCAATAATTGGTGATGAATTACTTGAGGAACTTTGTAAAATATTGTTAGGACTATTTGAAGAACTACTTAAAGGACTACTTGGAGGACTTAATTTATGAGTAGTCACACTAGTGGTTTATTCACCACCAAAACTATTATTACCAATATTGATGGTCTTACTAGCTTGGTCTCTTTCTTACCATATAATCCTCTTTCATTAAAAACCATATCTTTAGAAACCAACACTTTGTTAGTCTTTGGATTGTAGAACCTCTAAACTTTGCTAATTTTATAATATCCAATAAAAAACAAGGCTCACTTTTTAGATCAAGCTTCTTCCTTTCTCATTAGCAATATAAACATACACTAAAAAAATAAAAACTTTAAATAATTAAAATTATGTTTGTTCTCATAGCATGTTTCATAAGGAGTCATCTCATCAAGATCACTTATGGGACTCTGATGAAGAATGTATATTATTGTAGAATCTGTATTAGTCCAAAATGAATAGCTCATCCATTTGGTTTGAAGCTTACTTCTTACCATATCAACCATATTTTAGTATTTTATTTTATCCACCTCATTTCGTTGAGGTGTGTAGGAAATTTTAGGAAATTTTATGTGTTTCTTGATCCCATTCTTATCACAAAACTATGTAAACAACCTTGAGTAATACTAACCACCATGACTAGTATTTAAACACTTAACTTTATGTTTACTTTTATGTTTACTTTTATTTTCTACAAAGGCTTTTCCTTTTGGAAACCTTTCTCTATAATTCTTACCTTTGGCACAACCTTCACAAACTTCTTTTTGATCTTCAACTTTGGGAAAACCAAAGACCACCTCTTGAGACGTCAACAAATTCAAACTTTGAAAGTTTAAGTGGTCATACCTCAAATACAACAATAAAATATTATATTCAATAACAATATTTGATACGCTACTACCATTACCTCCAAACCTCAAAGGAAATATTTGATTGCTTAACATGGGAAAAATTATGAGAACTTTGATCCCATGGTTCTTATTATATATGATACATTTCTTATCATAAAAAACAACTATGTAAATATTTTTACAAAGGCACCCAACACTTGAAAAATATTTTTTATGATTAGGGGTGTAATAAATATCATGAATTTTCTTTTTATATTGTTTAGTATTTACATCCATTATATCTTTTGCTTCCAGCCTCAAAAATGGTTATCACCAAGCTTGATATTGGACATGTATTTCTCATCCAAAGTAGCAAACAACTCTTTGTTTCCTATCATGTGGTTGAAACAACCAAAATAAAGATACCAAATATCTTGAATATTCTTTTCATCCTTTTCATAAGATAAGAACAAGTTGATTGAAGCATATTCATTCTAATTTAAATAATTTACTCTTTTTATTTCATTTAAAACATTTACCCTACATTATTAAAAATGTCCACACCTTTTTCAATTGTAGTACTGGACATTTCTCTTGTTAAGTATTGATCTTTGTCTTCCTCAAGCAATAGATCCACCCCTTCTTCCTCTTGAATTTTTTTATTTTGCTCTCTACCTTGTCATTTTCCTTGTCCTTGGTTGCTTGTGCTAGCACCAACACTCTTTGAGACTCTTATCTTTGAGGCAAAAGGCATTTATTCACCTTCACCAAAGGTATCTCTTAGTCTTTCTTAATGCGACGTAATATAACCAACGAGATAATAAAAATATAATGTTGTTAAATCTTTAATTTCTTCATTAATGATGGCAACATAGTCCCATATTAGTGTAGAGTTCTTAGCATTTTATTTACAACAACTTCCATATCTATTGTTTTTCCAAGAGTACCATTTTATTAACCACATATTTCACTCTAACACAATATTCACTTACACTTTCATATTCTTACATACTCAAGTTCTTAAAATTTCCTTTCAATATTTTTAACTTTACCACTTTCACTTGGTTACTATCTTGGCAAGCCTCTTTTAGAGCCTTACAAACATCATTAGCTTATTTTACATCTACAATATTTGGAAATAAGCTCTTATCTAGAGGTGACTGAATTGTTGGAATTTATTACATTATTTGGTACATTCCAATGTACCACCATGTGTAAAAATTTAGATTAGGAAATTATCTTAGATTAATATTTGAGTATTTACTTTATAAAATTTAATAAATACGCAACTATTATTATAATGTGCAATGATGTAAATGTGCATGTTGTCCACATGTACATGAGTCCTTAAGAATAGGAAGATGAAGAGTCATAGGAATATGGAAGGCCAAGAGTCATGTCTCACTATATATAGGCCTTCTTATAGAAGTAACAAGTGAGAGCCATAGAGAGAAGGTAGATAACATTGAGTAGAATAGTAGTAGATACAATGTAGAGCATGTATGCAATATGGAGAGTTTGAGACCTCCATTTTTATTAATGTCCTATTTATGTACACTTTAATTAAAGGTTATTTTATGAGTAGTTATAGAAGTTTCTCATGAGTTTTACATGTTTAGTATATTACCATTATCATAGCTTTAATATTACATGCTCATTTTATACCTTGTGGTTGCATTTCCTTTAATATATAGTATCAAAATATAATAGTGGTATTAGAGCACAAGGTAGATTGATAGGATATAAGGAGAACCACAAAAGAGATTGATAGAAGATAGGGATATATTATTTTCAAAACACTAAGAATTACTTTCTAGCTAGAGTATTTCCATAGGGTTGTAGGAAAACTCATGAAGACTAGGACTCAGCATAGATTTATTTTCCACTAGATTGAAGGATAACTAGTGATGCTTATTGACTTATAGAGATCTAGATATTTGCATGGATTTTATTGCTACTATCTAAAAATTTTATTATAGAAAATTAATTCTCAAAAGTTGAGAAGCTTCCTACAATGGATAAAGAAGAATTTCCTCTTTGATTACCTAAAACTCTATGTTATTTCCATGTGTAGGGATTAGTTATTTATTGTAGAAAAATAGATTAAAAAGGAGGAGACTCAAGGAAAAGGTCCTCTTTGGAGATTGGATATAGAATATTGAAGAGATAAAACAAGGATATCCCCATTAGAGCTAGAATATTGAAGACTCCATATTGAATAAAGAAGAAAGCAACCTAAGAAGATAGAAAGAGGCCAAAGGAGCCCTATTGAAGAATGATGAGACCAAGAAAAAGGTCCAATTGAAGAAATTATAGATTTAGAAGATAAAATATTGAATATTGAAAATTAAAGATAGAGGAGAAATAATAATAGTCCTATTGAAGATTTGAGAAGCTACAAAATTTGAAGACACGAAAGAAGAGATCTCAAGTAAAGTTGGAAAGAGAAAGAAGAAGAAGGATAGAAAAGCCCTATTGAATAACTTGGAGAATATTTGAAGAAAGCTCAATGTAGGATATTGCAAGAAGGAGTATCTCATAAAAAGGAAGAATTTGGAATAATTGGTTCCATCCAACAACAAGACCAAAAGGAATAAGGATTTGGCAAGAAGTTTTCCAAATTTTGGAAAGGTTATTTGAAGATCTCAAGACATTCAGATTCTTGAGAAAGAGTCTAGTTAAAGAGGCTAGTTTTAAAGCTAGAATTTGAAAAGTGTTAAGGAGGTGTTGGTAGTAAAAGAAGGCAGTATTAGAAGGAAAAAAAAAGGCTGAAAATTAAATATTTTTGGAAAGCAATATTAGAGCTATGAATTGGAGGAGTTTCCTAGAAAATTTGAGAGAGTTAAGGATAGTAAAATGGAGGAGAAATTTGCTGCAGTAGAATCTAAAATTTATAGAGTTTAGGAAAGCAAGAGGGCAGTAATTTAGGTAGTACTAATAGTTGTAAATTTAAAAGTTTGAGAAAGCTAAGTTAAAGAAGAATTTAAGCCACAAAATAAAATTTTTGGAAAGCAATATAGAACTTCAAGATAGTCAAGTTTAGGGCAGCAAAGCATAAGGAATTGGAGCAGCAAATTTTATAAACTCAAAGAAACAAATAGGTGAGTCAAATCACCAAGAAATATAGCTTCAAAACGAGACCAAAAGGTATGCAATACTGGTGCAATAAAAGTTTATTATTTAGCTTATTATTAAGTCTTTAAAAGCACTATATTTGAGGTTTTAAAGTAGCAAGAGGAAATCTCTCAAGTTTTTGTCTTCAAAGTTAAAGAAGACTACACTGCAAGGGATTAAAACCTACACAAAAGGAAGGATAAGTTAGATATAATACAAAGAAAATAAAATACCAACTTCTTATTATCTATTGGAAAATAAATAAACCAATACTATATAGCCAATATTGGATACAATAAACTATACAAAAGATAAAATTTTTGGCATAAATTAGAAGTCTGGAGTCACCATATTTAAACATAAAAAAATTATTTGATAAATGAAGGAGGTAAGCAAATAGATTGGACAACATAGAAGAATATATACAATAAGATTGGAAATCTAACATGGATTAAGCAAGATCTATGTTGAGTGCCTTAGCATTGGAAGAGCAACATCAAAATTTGAGTGCCTCGGTATTGGAAGGGGAATGGACTAGTAGCCAAGCATAGAAGAACCATCGTTTTCAAACAAGTCAAGCCACGATTGAAAGGTATAACCATAAAGCCAACGAAGACATTGGAAGGAATAAAGAGTGTTAGGTTTGATCATCATTGGAGAGAATTTGAAGAGACACATTCGAAGAGACTAAAATAAATTGAATTGTATTTGGGAGTTACTAAAGCATGTAATAGTCAAGAGAATCTAAAGGGTGCAATAGACATTTGGAGTGTTAGGGCAAAGAGGAACGAGAACCACTAGGTAACATCATCCTGAGCAAGTGAAGAAGCCATTTACCACTTGTCATATCATAACACCACTAGGTAACTTCATTCTAAGCAAGTGAAGAAGCTATTTACCACTTGTCATATCACATAAGGAGAGTTGAATATAGATGAAAACCACTCATTATCAAGCATTACATTACAAGGAAGAGTGTTGATCAACGTACCTATATGGTTGATAATCCAAAGGAGTAAAGGTATTACTTGCCGCTTGACACGATAGAGAATCAATCATTGAATATAGTCTGAGCACAAGAGAAGTTCAACCACCACTACAAACAAGATAAATGAGGACAACAATAAAAAATATGGAATGTTAACCAAAGGGATGTTATAATTCATGAGCAAAGGTGCATACATGGAGGAATCAAGAGCAAATTGAAGCTCATACATGGAGGTGTTTAGTACCTCAAGGCCACATGCAAGAGCTATGTTGAAGAAGAGTGAGAGTTATGTCCAAGCACCTAGAATAAGCATCAAGACCTCATATCAAATATCCAAGTAAAAAGAAGTGTCAACCACCACATTCGTAATGCCTTCTTACACACAATAATGGCACAGGTCAAAATATACAAATGTGAAAAATAAGAATGATCACGAAATATGTGTAAGGACAATGCACAAGCACTGTAAAGTAGAGGAGAAGGAGACATATTGAAGAGTTAGCATTAAATGTAGGAAGAGCGTATTTAGAACGTAGGTCACAGAGTCAAAGAGCAGCAAGTTGAATCTTTAGGCACCATATTCAAGAAGGTAAAAAATATTTAAATTAAACCTTTGCAAAGTCTAAGGAGGAATAAGGCATAATATATTTGAAGTAAAGATTAATTAATTATATTTAAGGTTATTTGAATAATAGGAGAAATAAGGTGATAACCTTAGAAAAGTATTGAGTGCCTTAGAATATATT
Organism: Wollemia nobilis; assembly: GCA_028583015.1. Classification (NCBI taxonomy): domain Eukaryota; kingdom Viridiplantae; phylum Streptophyta; class Pinopsida; order Araucariales; family Araucariaceae; genus Wollemia; species Wollemia nobilis. The sequence continues at coordinate 2,556,088 of JAQPPZ010002712.1, read as the reverse complement.
TGAAGTAAGAAGTCTTTTGAAAGTCTTATTACTCTCTTCATTCTTGGAATTAATAGTACATTGAAATATTTGTAAAAAGATTAATTTGAAGAGATAATGACTTACACACCAAAAATTAAAATTTTATTTACAAATAACATTGTTTCTAAATTTCCAACCAAGTAGTTATAAGGAGTTCAACATCAAATTTAGGTTACTGAAATTTAAACATTTTATTATTGAAACTTGAAATAAGCAAAAACAAAGAATTTCTAGAAAGTTGGAAAAATTAATTTTGATATTATCTCTTGCTCAAATTGAAGGGACATAGAGAATCCAACTTAAATATCTTGAAGATAGAGATTGAAATTGCATCAAAACTATTTTTAGCTTTCTATAAGAAGAAATAAAGTGCTTGTCTTAAAAAATAAAAGTTGAACATTATATTGAAATTGTCATCAAAATATTAGGGAGACAAAAGGGATTCAACTCAAAGAAATTTTTTAGAAAGTTAAGCATACTATCAAAGCCATACTCAAGAAAATTTGGTAGACACAAGGTTTTCTACAAAACTTGAAAATTGATAAGATATTATCAAATTTGATCTTATGCTCAAAATACTAGGGAGTTAAAAGGAATTCTACCTAGAAATTTGATTCTACAAAACTTGAGAATTGAAGAAATATTATAAAATTTGATCACATACTCAAAACACTAGGGAATCATAAGGTAGACAACTTCAAAGGCTTTGAAAAATAAAATATTCTATCAAAACTATTTTCAATACTTAATACTAAAGAGCTAAAAGGAATTCTATTTTAGAATTTTGACTATTGATTGTTCATATACTACAATAATTGAAGGTTAAAATATAGGGAGATATAAGGTTTACAAGTGACCTTGGTCTATCAAAACTAAGGAGGAAAAAGGATGTCTACTTCAAAGAATACAATGAATAATGATATGGAAAACATCATTAGAAAGGAAAGGGAAAATGTCATAAAAATTAGAATCAAGAATTTACTTACAAAGTCTAAAGGAAACTTAGATCTTACTTCAAAATTGATCTATAGTGAAGCCTTAGAAGAAAACTTTAAAACTTTGGAATATTATCGACATGCTAGAATCATTGAAGCAATCAATAATGGAAAAGATGATATTCTAATTCCTTTAGACATTGGCAGCATATTATATATGTCATTACTTATATTCAAATATTACAAAGAAGAAAATATGAAGCAAAAAGAATTGATTGAGTCACTTAAAGAGAAAATAAAATTAGATGAATCCTTCTTATATAAAATGTTTCATTCTTCATACATAACTGATACTTCAAGTTATTCTAACTCAAGATATCATCATGATACTTTAAGTGATTGCTCAAAAGGTTGTATACTAAAGAAGACTTGTGATAAGAAGGACAAAGGTAAAGAGAAAATATTTTTGTAGGAATCTGATGATAGCATGACAACTCATGAAAGCACAAATACTAACTCTAATAATGAAAATAAAAAAGAAGAGAAACCTGACCAAGGAGGCATATAGTGCAAAGTAAATTAAAGATAAGATGAAGACTATATTGAAGACTAAAGTCTTCAATAACCAGATAATATAATACAGTGGGGTGTTGGAATATATTACATTATTTGGTACATGCCAATGTGATACATATTTATATTAGGATTTTGTCTTATATTAGGATTTGAGTATTTATTTTATGCAATGTAATAAATGTATAAGTATTATTAGAACGTTTAGTTATGTAAATGTGCATATTGTCCATATGTACATGAGTCCGTAATAATAGAAAGATGAAGAGTAATAGAAATATGGAAGACCAAGAGTCATATATTATTATATATAGGCCTTTTTATAGGAGTTACAAGTGAGGGCAGTAGAGAGAAGGTAGATAGTATTGAGTAGAATAGTATTAGATACAATGTAGAGCATGTATGTCAGGGTTATGCATAAGGGGTTGGACTCAAAATGTACTTGTAAAAAAATGATGAATCCTAATAAAAATTAGGGTGAATCATAGAGAATCCTAAGCAAATCAAATCAAGCATCTTCATACCAAAATTTGGGGTATTTGAAGCCCTAAAATATAAGATTATCTTTGGGACCACTTTTGACCTATTAAATCATCTTATAACTTCATAAAAACACCACCATTAGATCAGGATTGAAAATATCTTTCCAACAAGTACAAATATACCTATGTTTGGATATATTGTGGTGAATTAACCCTAATAAAAAATTGGTCCTAAAAATTTTAGGCAAATGGGCCGATGTCGAGGGTCCTCATATTCGCCAATTTCCAATTTTGGAAATCCTAATATTCACCCAATTTGTGAATATTTGCCACTATGCATAACCCTGATGTATGTAATATGGAGAGTATGAGACCTTTACTTTTATCAATGTAATTTTTTTGTAAGCTTTCATTAATGGTAGTTTTATGAGTAGTTATAAAAGTTTCTCATGAGTTTTACATGCTTGGTATATTGCCAATATCATAGATTTAATATTGTATGCTCATTTTATACCTTGTGGTTGTATTTCCTTTAATATATAGCATCAAAAGCTAACATGAATATGGTACAATATCACATAATTCTTCCTCTTGGCCTTCTTTGTTTGTCTATATGAATATGGTATAGCCCCCCAGAAGTTGTCCATAGTTAACCTGTTGTAATCCTCTTTTGCACCTGGATTTGTATAGAGAGTGGTATTAAAATAAATGGGTTCAATTTGTTGCATTTTTTTGTCATCCGAAAGTGATAACACAACCCTAAAAATTGTTAGAAATATTAATCTAGATTTCACGCCTCCGCCAAACTTGGGTGAAGCCAATTGTGCTCCCGCAGTCGGGGATCCTAGCAAAAATTTTGACTTGACGTCACACAGACCTTTTAACAGATGTGATGTCTGACAAATCCGATCGTCGTAGAAGTTAATGCCAGTTCGGCGATTGGTCAAAAACCCTAGTTTAGGGTCTGTCAGAACCTGTCAGAGGACAACCCCTATCTTCCTCTCCTCGGCTATATAAGGCAGTTCGGGTCTTCAAAAAAGGTGTGAAAAGAGAGCAGAAAGAGAGGAGAGTGGGAGGTAATTTGGAGAAACAACAGAGTAGGAGACGAGATCATTTTAGTGAGTAGTGTGGCTCATCTATTTAATGTCCGAGCAGCAAACTTGACATTTGTTTTTCGTCTCAGTTTATCCTGTAGCTTTAGTCTGTAGATGTTAGTTTTCCTCAGTTGAGGACTTTTGTAACCCTCATTTTATATGAATAAATTTTGTTGTTGTTTAAGGCATATGTAGGGTTTGTAGTTATCTTTGTGTGCTAAAATCTGTTGTTCTTTGTAAAAATTGCCTCAGAGCAATTTCATTCAAGTTCTATAAGTTAGAGCTCAGATCTGAAACATTGCATTCAGATTCGATGTTTCTCTCTTCTCGTACAGTTATTGCTAAGCCAGGAAAACCAAAGTTGAAGCCGCACAAACCTCCGGACAGGAAAAGTTTGCAAGGCCAAACTTTGGCTAAGTCTAGAGCTATCTTCCCAACTGCACAGTGAAGTCAGACTTCATTGCCTTTGACCAACGAAGTCGGGCGTTGACCAGTCGCTCCCCAAAATTTGGCTAAGTTTGGAGTTGTCTTCCCAACTGCGCAGCGAAGTCGAACTTCGTTGCCTTTGACCAGTGAAGTCGGGAGTTGACCAAATGCTCCCCAAAATTTGGCTAAGTCTGGAGCTTTCTTCCCAACTACGCAGTGAAATCAGACTTCGTTGCCTTTGACCAGAGAAGTCAGGCGTTGACCGAGCGCAACCCTACTTAGCAAATTTTTGGAGTGCACCTCGATTGCACAAGCACAACCCGATTACACCAATTTTTTGAGCGTAACCCAATTGCAGCTATGCACCCCGACTTTAGGCCCTCCCTACTTCACACTTCGCACTTTGCATTGCACTCATTTTGATGATAAAAAAAAATTAATTTTTTATTCAAATTGGTATCAGAGCAACTGACCCCTTGATACGAAGAACAAAGTAGAATGGCTTCTAGTAGCAACAACTTGTAGTTGTAGATCCCACGCTTCAATGGAAAGAATTACGATTACTGGAGCATCCAGATGAAGATCCTGTTTGGATCTCAGGAGTTGTGGGAGTTAGTCAAGAATGGCTACCTAGAACCAATAGATGCAATAGCACTGGCCACCCTCTCTCAAGCAGACAAGGATCTGTTGAAAGAGAACACGAAGAAGGACCAAAAGGCCCTCTTCTACATCATGCAACCGATGAAGGAGTCCATCTTCCCACAAATTGCATCAGCCACCAAGGCGAAGCAATCCTGAGAAATTTTGGCTAGCTTGTACCAGGGCACCAACAAAGTGAAGTTGGTGAAACTACAGATGCTCAGGAGTTAGTTTGAAAATCTATATATGAGTGAGTCCGAGTCCATGAGTGATTTCTTCACCCGAACGATGGAAATTATCAACCAGATGCGATTGAACGAAGAAATTATGCAAATCCAAATAATCATGGAGAAAATTCTTAGAAGTCTGCTTGCCATGTTTGATTAGGTTGTGATAGAAATCAAAGAGTCGACGGATATAACAACCCTCTCGATAGACGAGCTCATGGGTTCATTGTAGACATATGAACAAATGCTGAGCCATTCATATTAGACCTCTCTAGAGCAAGCATTCAAGGCTCAAGTATCATTTCAAGATAGCGGTAGACAAGACTCCCACCATGGTGCCTCTAGTTCTCACGGAGGAAGAGGTAGAAGCAGGTGTGGGAAAGGCAACAAGCAAGAAGGACGATCAAACCCTAGTGAAAGGGAGACATACTGTAATTTCCATTAGCAAGGTGGAAGAGGCAGTTCAAGAAATCAACAAGCTGGATCTGGTGAGAAGGACATGTCAAAGGTCCAGTGCTATTTTTGTAAGAAGTTCGGCCATTAGATATCATAGTGCAAAAAATGGATGGCCAAGGAGAACCAGAAGTAGGCCCATTACATAGACAAAATTGGAAATGCAGTAGGAGGAAATGTGTTGTTGACTTGCAACATTGAGGAGTGCTAGAAGAATGTCTGGTATTTAGACAACGGGTGCAACAACCACATGACGGGGAACAAGGAGATGTTCTCCCAATTGGATGAAACAATCCAGTCTGAGGTGAAGATGGGGAACAACAACAAGGTTTCCATAATGGAGAAAGAAAATATCCTCATCCACACCAGGCACGATGAATGAAAGCAAATCTGTGACATCTACTATGTGCTTGGCCTGAAGCACAACCTATTGAGCATTGGACAACTTGTGCAGAAGGGACATACAGTCTAATTCAAATACAGAGCTTACACAATCAGAGACAAGTCGCATGGGTAGATTGCTATAATGTTCATGATGAAGAACAAAATTTTTTCGCTACAGATTCAGAATGAATCATTGATGTCTCTGAGTGCAGTTGTGAAAGATGCCACCTGGCTGTGGCATCTCAGATTTGGTCACTTGAACTTCAGTGGCCTGAATCAATTGCATAAGAAGTAGATGGTGAAGGGCTTACCCATGATAGAGCAATAAAATCAAGTTTGTGAGGGCTACTTAGTTGACAAACAACATAGGGATTCATTCCCTTTCGGTCAGTCTTGGAGAGCATCACAACCACTAGAGCTGGTGCACTCAGACATTTACGGTCCGATGCAGACCAGCACATTTGTTGACAACAAATACTTCTTAACATTTATAGATGACTTCAACTGGAAGAATTGGATCTATGCCATCAAGGATTTCAAGGCTCTAGTGGAGAAACAAAGCAGATATCAGATCAAGACTCTCAGGACAAATGGCAGAGGTGAATACATATACAATGAATTCCATAACTATTGCAAGCAGCATGGAATTCAAAGGCAGTTCACTGCCACATACACACCACAACAGAATGGTGTAGTTGAGAGGAAGAATCAGACCATCATGGAGATTGCATGAAGCATGATGAAGGAGAAGGGATTATCGCATGAATTTTGGGTAGAGGCTATAACATGTGCAGTCTACCTGTTGAACAAATGTCCCACCAAAAGAATGAAGGAAAAAATTGCTCAAGAGTCCTAGAGCGGTGTGAAGCCAAGTGTGGCTCACTTACGTGTGTTCGGGTGCATTGCATATGCACATGTTCCATAAGAGAAGAGGCATAAGTTGGATGATAGAGCTGAGAAGTGCATTTTCACAGGGTACAGTGAGCAGGCGAAGGCATATAGGTTGTACAACCTTGTGACGAAGAAGCTCATCATCAGTTGGGATGTGAAGTTTCTTGAAGATGAAGCCTGGAACTGGAAATTGGAGACTGGCCGATCAGAGCCAGCACTAGTAGAGTCTGTTGACTTGGAAGAAGGAAGGGTGCAGTCACCTGCAACATCCAACAGCAAAAATGATGCCAGCAATAGCACAACCACTCCATCTCGGTCGCCTCCATGTGCAAGTAGAATCTAGAACTTGGTGATGCCAGCGAAGACAAGGAGCTTGCAAGAAATCTATGAGGTACCCCAAACCCATGTAGATGAAGTGTAATCTGAATTTGCATTCTTTATTGAAGTTGATTTAGTAGAGTTCGAAGACGCAAGTCAAAATTAAAAGTGGGTATAGGCGATGGACAAAGAGATTAAAGCCATTGAACATAATGATACATGACAACTGACAGATATTCCAGTAGGGAAGAAGACCATTGGGGTCAAGTGGGTGTATAAGACAAAGTTTAATGCCTAAGGAGACGTTGACAAGCATAAATCCAGATTGGTGGTGAAGGGTTACAAGCATAAGTCAGGCATCGATTACCATGAGGTTTATGCGCCTATAGCTCGACTTGACACAATCAGGATGATCCTAGCATTGGCAGCCCAATAGGGTTGGAAGATGTACCATATGGATGTCAAGTCAGCCTTCCTCAACGGAGTGTTGGAGGAAGAGGTCTACATATACCAGCCACCAGGTTACGAAATTAAATGCCAGGAGGGCAAAGTCCTAAATCTGAAGAAGACCCTATATGGTTTGAATCAAGCACCCCAGGCTTAGTACAACCGGATTGACAATTATTTTTAGGAAAATGGGTTTGTCAAATGCCCATATGAACACACCCTATACATGAATATAAATGAAGTAGGTGAGCTCATTATCGTTTGCTTGTATGTGGACGATTTGATTTATATTGGCAACAACAATGTCCTGTTTGACCAGTTTAGAACATCCATGAAGGAGTTCGAGATGATAGACTTAGGGCTGATGAAGTATTTTCTCGACATTGAAGTTGGCCAATCGGCAGATGGCATCTTCATTTCTCAGGGCAATTATGCAAAGGATGTCCTAAAGCGGTTCAAGATGGAGGACAACAAATCTACCATCACACCTATAGCCATAGGTTTGAAGTTGAGCAAGCTATATTGAGGGAGGAATGTAGATCCAATGCTATTGAAGAGGCTAGTTGGAAGTCTAATGTATTTGACTGCAACTCGGCTAGATCTGATGTTCGAAGTTAGTCTAATCAGTCATTTCATGGAGACTCCAAAGGAAATGCACTGGCAAGTAGGTAAGAGGATCTTGTGCTATGTCACTGGGACGTGGAACAATGGCCTATTTTACGCCAGATAGGACCAATTGGAACTGGTGGGCTTCATAGATAGTGACTGGGCTGGTAGCACCAACGATCAGAAGAGCACCTCCGGGTATGTTTTCCATCTTGGATCGAGGGCAGTCTCATGGGTGTCCAAGAAGCAACCCATTGTTGCGTTGTCCACAACCAAAGTAGAATATGTCACTACCACGTCAGTCGCATGCTAAACAGTTTGGTTGCAAAGAGTTCTGAGTGAACTGCACTATCCTCTGGAAGGCGCGACAATAATTTTTTGTGATAAAAATTTGACCATTGCACTATCAAAGGATCCCATGTTCCATGGCTAGACAAAGCACATCGATATTCGTTATCACTTCATTAGAAGTTTGGTGAAGTCCGAAGAAATTCATCTGTAGTTTTGCAGATCCAAGGAGCAGTTGGCAGATATTTTTGTGAATCCTTTAAAGGAGAAAGACTTCAATAGATTGTGAGAGCAGCTTGGAGTCAAAGAGCTCATGAAATCAGGTTTAAAGGAGGGTGTTAGAAATATTAATCCATATTTCATGCCTCCACCAGACTGCGCTCCGAACTTGGGTGAAGCTGAACTGTGCTCCCATAGTCGGGAATCTCGACAAAACTTTTGACTTGACGTCGCACAGGCCTTCTGACAGATGTGACGTCTGACAGATCCGTTCACCGTAGAAGTTAATGCCAATTCGACGATTGGTCATAAACCCTAGTTCAGGGTCTATCAGAACCTGTCAGACGACAACCCCTATCTTCCTCTCCCTATGACTATATAAGGCAGTTTGGGTCTTTAGACAAGGTGTGGAAAGAGAGCAGAGAAAGAGAGGAGAGTGGGAGGTAATTTGGAGAAAACATAGAGTAGGAGACGAGATCGTTTCAGTGAGCATTGTGGCTCATCTATTTAATGTCCGAGCAACAGATTCGACATTTGTTTTCTGTATCAGTTTATCCTGCAGCTTTAGTCTGCAGATGTTAGTTTTCCTCAGTTGAGGACTTTTTTAACCCTCATTTTATATGAATAAAGTTTGTGTTGTTTAAGGCATCTGTAGGGTTTGTAGTTATCTCTGTGTGCTAAAATTTGTTGTTCTCTGTACAAATCACCTCAGAGTGATTTCGTTTGGGTTCTATAAGTTAGAGCTCAGATCTGAAACATTGCATTCAGATTCGGTGTTTCTCTCTTCCCGTATAGTTCTTGCCAAGCCAAGCAAACCAACGCCGAAGCCGCGCAAGCCTCCGGACAGGAAAAGTTTGCAAGGCCAAAATTTGGCTAAGTCTGGAGCTGTCTTCCCAACTGCGCAGCGAAGTCGGACTTCGCTGCCTTTGACCAGCGAAGTCGGGCATTGACCAGCCGCTCCCCAAAATTTGGCTAAGTCTGGAGCTGTCTTCCCAACTGCGCAGCGAAGTCGGACTTCGTTGCCTTTGACCAACGAAGTCGGGCGTTGACCGAGCGCAACCCGACTTAGCAAATTTTTGGAACGCACCCCGATTGTGCAAGCGCAACCCTATTGCGCCAGTTTTTCGAGCGCAACCCAATTGCGGCTGCGCACCCCGACTTCGGGCCCTCCCTACTTCGCACTTCGCATTGCGCTCATTCTGACGGAAAAAAAAAAAAAAATTCTTCAAAAATGTCAGAAACAAGAGGAGAACCTTTGGGAAAGACCTGCACCGAAAACATCAGTTACAATTAAAATTTCGAAATGCAATGGCTTCGAAAATATATTTGTTAAAGGGAGAAGAAGGCACTTACAAAACCTAGACCGCCGGTTCTATAGGTAGGTCCAACCGTCCAACCATTTGGTATCCGCAATGTGACAAGAACAAGCGGACGTACGGGATCTCGTGGAAACTGGCAGCAACGCCCCGTTTGTTTGGACCCTTGGAAAGAGCGTCTGCAAATTCCTTCTGGTTTGAATATTTTCTAAGATTTTTTTCGGCTATACCAAGCTTATCCCTCAAGTAATCATCAGCAAACGATTCATCCTTATGACATACGGGAAGTCCATTGGCTTGAAGAGACTCTACACGTATAATCGTTGGTTTAATTTGTTGAACAGTGAGGATGGATGTCAGACAGGCTGTGTAGCTGGACACTAAAATTAGAACGACAAGAAGCCAAATTATTGTCACCAGTCGCGCTAAGGTGCTGATGATAGGTTCTCGTGGGAAATTATTCAAAACAAAGTACCATAATCATGACTGATGTGTTAGTAGTATCAGCACAAGTCTAGACTTCAAGGAATTCATTGCTAGCACTGTGACAAAAGCAAACATTTCATTCAAGTATACTGAGAATGCTTACCGATGAGAACCTGCAACAACGAGGGAGTAGACAACGTTAGGTTATTTCATTCATTGAAGTAAAAATAACAAATGTAAGAACGAAGTTAAGAAAGGGTGAAATAAATACCATTAGAGAGTAACCGATTAAGTTCCGGGCGCCACCCTAAAGACCGGATTTATAAAATATGAATAAAGTTTCCGTTGTAGTCCAAAAGGGTGGAGTAAACGGCATATAAAATGCCCAAGCGTTGTTCGCTTCGTCTGTTTTAGTGGGAACCACCATCACTAAACCCGATTCTATATACGGCTGTATAGAATCGACAAATTTGCTCCGATTCGCTAGAATTGTAGTGTCACCGACCACAACGTCGAAGTTCTGTCATTCAAAAGAATTAGCACTAGTTTGCTTTTCGCTAACCCGCCCAAAAATCTATAAGAAGAAAGAATTTTGAAGGATAGTCAATTAAAATGGGGCAGGCAAACACACCTTGAGATACACTTGATAGACAAGATTGTCATAGGTATCGGTCGTCTAAGGTTTCAGAGGCAGAGTCGAATGTGTTTACCTAGGCCAAGAGCTAACAGTCAAGATTCAAGATTTGGAGCCTATGAGCTAAGAGATATGTCCAAAACAAAGAGGCGGAGCTCAAGTTTCTTTAGCTCAAATAAATGAAGGGGATAAATAAAGGGGATGTTAAGAATATTGGAGAAGAGCATTCTTTCTATATCTCTTCAATTATATCTATCTCATTATTATTGTTTGTATCGATCTCCTCAATTATATCTATCCCATCGCCATTACTCAATGATGTAAGTATTTAAAAAAACATTCTTCACCTCGCCATCACAGGTTTTTAACCTTTCATAAAACGCCAACTGCTTTTGCTAGCCATGGAATGCAGAGGGCAAGTGAAGAGCAATCATAATTATCTTATATTTATTCCGTGTTTCAAAACTCTGTCATTCACTCCAGAATGACACGGTTCACGTAGGCGTTATCTTGGATTGCAATTCCTGGGTAGGAAAAGTAGCCAAAACCGCTATAAAGTTAGCGGCGGAAGACGTTAATAAGGAAACTAAATTCCTTAATGGTTCACAACTTGTTCTTCACGTGCAAGACGGGCAAAGCGGTCCCTGGTAATTAATTAAACTCCCAAGTCGCAGACTTTTAAAAAATCATTATGTTCTTGATCGCCAGATTTGAAATGAAATCTAAATTGACCTTTGACGTGTCTGTAACTGCACCCATTGATCTCTTGAAACGAGGAGTAGCAATAATCGGCCCACAAACGTCCGAAGTTGCAGAGTTCATATCAGATCTAGCAGATGCAACCCAAATTAGCCCTGAGGTCATCACTAAACCAGGATATTGCAGAGACTCGTAGCAGAGAACGAAACAATAGGTACGTGCGCTGCATCTCCTATATCTGATATGAACTCTGCAACTTTGGACGTTTGAGGCCCGATTATTGCTACTGCTCCTCCTTTCAAGAGATCAATGACTGCAGTTACCGATACGTCAAAGTTCAATTTAGATTTCATTTCAAATCTGGCGAGCAAGAGCATAATGGGTTTTTGAAGTAGGCGACTTGGGAGTTTAATTAATTACCTACGGACGCCCCCACGACTGGATCGATTTGCCCGTCTTGTAGGCGAAGAACCAAACGTGAACCATCAAGGAATTTATGTTTCTTATAAATGTCAAAGCGGTTATGGCTACTTTCCTACGCAGGAATTGAAATCTAAGATAACGCCAACGTGAACCGAGTCATTCTGGAGTGAATGAAAGAGATTTGAAACACAGAATAAAAAGCAGATAATTATGATTGTTCTTCGTTCTTGGCCTCTACATTCCATGGCTGGCAAGTAGTTGGGCTTTCATGAAAGTTAAGACACCTCTATGGAGTGGCAAATCAATTTGATTGATGCAACAAAGTCTATATTTAATACATGTCTTTATGGATACGATCAATGATCATTCGTTGCAAACGATGAGATCGATACAAACAATGTTAGATACAATTGAAGAGATAAATACAAATGATACTACTAGATATAATTAAAGAGATCGATACACAAATGATGCTAGATACAATTAAAGAGATAAGATACAAACGATACTAGATATAATTAAAGGGATCGATACAAACAATCAAATTAATTAATATACTCGATCGATACAAACAATGAAATAAATATACTTGAATAGATTGATGAAGAGATAGATACAAACGATGTTTTTGTCTAAAATAATATAATAAAGTAATGGTAACAAGCTTTTATTACATTATTTGAAATAGAAAATATTACAACCCCTTAATCCAAAGTTAGAGAAACTTGGGCTCCAGCTCTTGGTTCTTGACTCTAACTCTTGGTTGTGGTTCTTAGATTTTGACTGCTGATTTTGCTCTTGGCTTTCGGTAAAGCCCTTTGGATTTGCCTTGGTGCACATCTAGTTGACGTTGGATTGCAGAGAATCTCCTCCAAGTCTTTCACAATCACTCCTAACGGAGTATCGACTCCACCTATGTGATGCTACCTATGTGGCACTATATCTCTTCAAGAAATTACTGGCTGAAGTCAACATCGAGAGTCGATGTCACCGATCAGCACGTGACTGGTTGGTTGATGTCCTTCAATTCAATAACAGTTACAAAGATACAATAAAAAATAATAATATTACAAACGATACTCTGCCTAGAATAATATAATGCCTAGAATAATATAATAAAATATTCTAACAACTTATTCTTGCTTATACATCCGACAAAGTCAAAAGGGGCAGCTTAGGGGCTAAGTTGTCTTTCGTTTCAAAGTAGACTTCCATTAAGTACAAGGACTAACAAGTTTGTCATCTCGTTTAGCCAAAATTTCCCTACAATTACGGATCCCGGATGAGGATTCATACAATCAGACATCGATACTTTTACTTCACGCCAACAGCAGGCCTCTTAGCCGTATTTCTTGTTCTGGTCATGTGGTGAAGCCTTTCAAAATACTTAGTAATAGATATGTGTATTTTGATTAAAATATATGTACAACATAACTTTGAATTGTGTGGTCACCATTTTCTTCCCAAAAAAAATATATATGTACAACATAACATCGAATTGTGTGGTCACCATTTTCTTCCCAAAAAAATATATGTACAACATAACTTCGAATTGTGTGGTCACTATTTTCTTCCGATTTTTACTCTGTCCATTGACCTTCATCCATCCCTTAAATTAATAATATAGTAAAAAACTTATTTTTTTAACCTGCACTAACAAAGTATGTTTTTGGGGTGGGCACATTGACCAGACGATATAATAACGAGGGATTATAGTTTTTTCGGTGTTCTACAAGGCTAGAAAGTTTACCTGTTTTATTTGTGTATGTCAATTTTTATAGTGTTATCGTACATTCAAATTTTATTCGTGTTATTAAACTCAAAGGTAAAATAAAACTTCAGACTTAAAATAAGTAGAGATTTTATAAAATTAATTTTATAAATTATATAAAATATAAATAAGGAAAATTTTGCAACTTTCAACAAGTTATGCACTAACAATCATAGTGCTTTCTATAAAACAATTCAATTGTTCAAATCAACAATCATTAAATGGGTAATTGTTCAATTTACTAAATTCAAATTTATTAATAACAGTAAAACATCTTGGGAACTATACAGCCATACAATCAAGGCAATTGTACAATATCTTAATAACTGTACAATCCCCACAATCATTCAAACCTAGCAACCATAAAATATCTTAGCAAGCATATAATTCGATAACCATACAATTTAAGCAATTAATTATTCACTTTTATTTTATGGTCACTTTTTAATTATTGTATCTTTATCTCAGGAGTGTACGATTTCAACCCTAACCCTAATTGTAAGATTTTTCCTTCGTGTAATTGTACAATTTTACTTTTTCATGATACATTTTGATACACTCCAATTTATTGTCTTTCACTTTACTCTCTTTTCACCATTCAAATGCAATCTTCTGTCATTCGTTCAATATTGTTCCTAGTTACTAACAATTGTACTGTTTGTTTATTCACAACTACACACCACTATACAATTTTCTTACTCACAATTATACAGTTTGCTTCCAACACACAATGCCAATTGAAATGAGATCTTGACATTACAATGATGACTTTAATTAATTATTATGTAGCTTATTATGTTCAATCTTCTTCATTTCCCATCTGGCTCCAAAATAAGCATCATCTCCTTCACGCATTATAAAATATCTTACATCGCAGTTTGAAAGTGGACTTATCGATTCCTTAACCACATTCAGTATCTCGAATGGTCTTCTTATCCATAGTCATATATTTCAATGGCTTTGATATCACTTATACCCAATGTTTTTCTTCAATGTGATTTGCCTTTATCTTGCTTGAATGGCACCTTAGACTCTAACGCCATGAAAGATTCTCAGAAACCTTAATTCACTTTGTCCATTCACCAATGTCTTATTATGCTTATGTAACCTACACATAAGGAGAAAACTGCATGCACGGTTCCAATGGAATAATTTAAGCATTCACAACACAAACAATGGGTACAAAAGGAGTTTCAATCATTCAACTAGGAATGCTCATAACTAATTGGCAATTTTTTTAATGTAAAAAAGCATTATAGTAAAGAATTAACAAAATACATTTTTACAAACAAAAAAAGAGGTGGATAAAAATGCCACGTGGTTAACACCATTAGAAAAAACCATCCCCATAAAATTTGAACGGGAACCCAAGAAAATAATTTACATGGACAACAAAATAAACTGATTACAAAATGATGAGGTTTAGCCACCCCTGATTACCACTAGAGACTTTAACAATGAGTCCCTCCCTTGTCAAAATGTTCCAGGAACATAAATCTCGCCATAAAATCTTAATTTATTCCAAGCATCAAGTCATGTAGCCATGACCATCTTTGTAATCACCTTGAGCTAGGATAGGAGTGTAGTTTTGGAGTGAGTGATATTACTATCTGGACCTGGACCTGCTATGAGGAGTATCCTGAATTACTGAGCATGATTTGTTCCCCCACTGATCAATAAGCTCTTGAATATAAGTGAGCTCCATGACCATCTTATTGGCATAAAATGTAATCTAAAAATATATACATGAAATAATATTAGACTTCTTAAAAGAAGAGATATGCAAAGAGGAAGAATACTTACCAAAAATATAGTCATTTCTATCTCTCCATATACTGAACATGGTTGCCATACAAAACAAGTGCTGCACTTCAAAAAATAGTCGATAATGTTGGGGATTCTCCCAAAATGATATTCTTCCACTCAAACATGGCAAAGGAATAGGGACTAAAAAAGAAAAAAGCCACTCTCAAAGGGAATGAGCACGAGCACAAACCCAAAAGATATGGATCTTAATATTAAATATAGAAAGGGTAAGAAGGTTTAAGGATACCTAAATGTTGCAAAAACTCCCCAACAGGAAGGCCTTGGTGCAAAAGACCAGACAAAATAATAAATTTTAGGCTCCAAGAAAGGAGGCCAAGCAGTGTAGAACCTATGCAACCAAAAAAATTGAGGGGAGGATACCTTCCACAATTGATTGAGCTTATCGATCATGGGTAGACAAGGAGAGAACCATCCATACCCCAATCAGGCCTTATAATTCCATAACGGAGTGTTTAGATACCACTTCCAGTCCTTCCACCAAGGTCATTGTGAAATCACAGAAATCTTGTGTAACATGGAGCAGGGAGAGTAAACTTGAAAATCTCAAAGGTATCCTTATTAGAGTGATTAAGCCCAAATTTAGCTCTAAAATCATCTCAAGGAAGTCAATCCCTGGTTGGACAAGAAAATAAATCAGTTATGGATCGCACACCTTTTCAAAATAATCTCAGCGTATGAACTCAGGGAACCTACACAATTAGGGAACCCTGGTATGTGATAACAGGTGACCACCAAACATTCATTTGGTTTATGGAGAGGCCATGCCAAAAGATCTAGCTATTCCATCTAAGCCAAGGCTTAACACTCCTTTAGACTTTTCAAATGCTCCTAATGACGAGGGATCCTAGCACTTTGATAGACAAAGGGACAACAAGGAGGGAAGGGAATCCCATGAACTTCCAAATATTATACCCAAAAGGAGAACCTTCACTAATATAGTGTTGGATGAGAATATTCTAGGCGTCATTACTCATGAGGGCTCTGATGACCCACTTAACACAAAGGGCCCAACCTTGATGTTGGGTATTGAGAATGCTAAGTCCACCATGGCTTATGGGAAGACAACAATACTCCTAGACAACATGGTGGAATCCTAAAGCATTATTGGAAGAGGATCATAAGAAGTCTCACAGAAGCTTATCAAGATTCTTATAGCAATTTTTGGATGGGACCCAACAAGAAGAATAATAAACAAGGGTGGTCACAAGGACTTTTGTGCAAATTTGAAATTTACTAGAAAGGAAGAGCTTCTTGGTGGACCAGTAGGTAAGTTTTTTTTCCATATTGTTAACAACATACTTCCATAAATCTAGAAATGACCCATTAAAGGCAAAAGGAATACCTAAAAAATGAAAAAAAATTCCCCTCTTGGATGATCTTCCATTGATATTGATTCAACCAATGGGACATTGGGTCGAGAGACTACCTATAATATTAGGCTTTTTCCCATTGAATGGAGGATCCAAAAGCCAGAAAAAAAGTGTCCAGACAAGCAAGAGCTTGTTGAATGACATATTATTCCTCAATAAAAGTGAGGAAAGAGTCATTGGTAAAATTATCATTGATCAACTGAGTCTCACCTTTGGGGAGAGAAATTCCTTGAATAGAACCCTGAGTAGCGTGGTGAGCTAGTAAATAGCCAAACCCTTCAATAATAAGGACATAAAGGTAAGGAGCTAATGGTTAACCTTATCTCATGGATCGAAAGATACCAATGACTCAGGAGTTGTGTTTGTTAATGGATAAAATATCCAAATCCTCAGTAAACAACATTTCCATAGAACTAATGAAGTAGAGCCCAAAACCAAGAGCTTTAAGCATGGCTAGAATGAAGAACCAATCAATACTATTGTAAGATTTCTCAAAGTAGATTTTTAAGAACACATATTGTTGGTTAGAATTGTAAGCCCACTCCATACCTTCCCAAATAGCAAATATATTGTCAAGGATGAACCTACCTCAAATGAAGCTAGTTTAATCTAGGCACACGATAATAGGAAAGATATGGAGGATGCATAAATCTAGGGCTTTGGCTATGATCTTATAAGAGATATTAATTAGAGTAACAAGTCTCCAATTGGTGATGATTTTAGGATCACATTTTTTGGGGATAAGTTTAATAATCCTTTGATTAATATTAGGGTCTAAAAAAACCTTACAAAAGGCCTCCTGATAGACTTTGAGAAGATCAGGCACTATAGTATCCCAAAGGGATTTGTAGAATTCACAAGGGAAGCCATCAAGACTAGGGTATTTATCATTGGCCATCTAAGAAAGAGCTTCCTCCATATTCTTCAAAGAGAGGGTCTTTTCACAGGTAACTCTTTGAGGCTCATAAAGCCATGTTGGGACCACATAAAGGCAAGATTTAAGGCCTTGGTCATGTTGTAGGGAGCAAGATTGAGCTGCAAACATAGATTGGTCATACTTTTCAAAAGTAGAGAGAATACTAGGAATATTATAAACATTCTCTCCATTAATGTTAAGGGATTTAATACCTAAAAATTGATTATGAGGACGTAAGCACTGAAAGAAATCCTTGGTAACCCTATCTCCAAATTTGAAATAGTGCAACCTCACCTTGATTTAAGTGCCTTTAGCATCATAGTGCTCTGCCATAAGAAGTTGATGTTTAACCATAGTGAGGTGCCTCTAAACCTCCTCATTGAAAGGATTGTACTGAAGCTAAGAAGAGGCCACTTCCAACTCCTGATTAAGAGCAGTGTTGGAGTGATGATGAAACTTAGAAATCTTACGTCCAAGTGAGTGTAGGAAGTGGAAAATGTATTGGATAGCATTTTTCCACCTTTCAATCCATCCTGAGACCCCTTTCGATCTGGGGATAAGGTTTCAAATTCTGATAACATAGGCCCTCAACATGGGGTGGTTCAAAATTGAGGTATTAGGGTAAAATTACAAATGAGAAAGAGGAGGGGTAGTAGAAGAAACCAATATGGAAAAGGAAATTTAGGAATGGTTATAAAAGTAGAGCTCAGGGTGGACAAAGATAAAGGGAGAATAAGATGAGGGCTACTCGAAGGAGAAAATATTAGAATCTGAGTGCATGGCTCTATCCAATATTTTTATAACACGATTCTCAACTTTTTGATTGTTAGACTATGTGAACCAGGCACTAGCTGGGAATGAAGAGGGTAAAAGCAACTATTGGGTTTAGATAGCCCCAAGTTTTCTTTCATGAAAAACCATGCTTCTCTTCCCCTTGAGACCCACCTCATGGGAAGAATACCCACTTTATCATGTGGGAATTTGATCATATTAAAGTTCCCACAGAGGAACTAAACAATAGGGGGAAGAGAGAGTGTCACCCACCACCATAGTACACAATGATCATTCGCATCGTTATGAGCATAGATGTTGAGCACACTAGGAAGATGGCCATCAATATCCATCACAACCCAAACAACATGATTAGAAGGGTCACAACCCCAAGATATCAGTTTAGAATGATAAGGTTATGAAAGATAAATTAATGCCCCTTCTTTACCTATGTCATGCATAGTATAAAAGGTGTGGGCTTAAGGCCAGAGAAAGGAGCAAGTACTTGATAACATAAAGCTAGTGACTTTGACTTCTTGAGGAAAAGGATATCAATATTACCATTTTTTAACTTGAATTCATCTAGACCTTGACGCACTATGTTATTGCACATAGGACCTATCAAACCCATGATATTTCAAGATATTCACTTCATGAGACATGATCGAGGAGCATATTTTCTTTGAGGACCTCAAATTCCTCGAGATATGCTAAAGATTCAAAGGTATTTATGAGAAGACTATTATGGTTTTCATAAAAAATATATATTTCATCACTTCTACAAAGGGATGCCTAAGTTCTCCTTAAATGGATTGTGAGAGTGATGAGGGTTTCATGAGGGAACTTCACTAGGTAGATTAGGTGGAGAAACATGGCATTCGCTTAAGGGAGTGGACTCTAGCATACCTAATGGCTTAGCCACCTTGGAGGCTTGAATAATTGGGAAAATATTTTTGTTATTACCATAAGAGGTACCTAAAGGAAGAAAAACATAAGTTCCTTCTATAGAAGTTGCATGAGAAACCCCTTATTGAGAGCTTGGTTGAGACTCCTTTTTACTAGCTCCCACAAAAGGTTGTGGTCGGTTTCCTTTGTTGTTATTCCTAGTGATAGAAGTTCATTCCTACCCTCCACTAGTGGGAGGGGTAAATTTATTTTTGTTTGAAGGCATCTCTATTGAAGCCCAATTTTTGAATCAAACCTCCATAAGAGGATAATATTTTATCTTGTGGTTAGAAGACTAAAACCTATAATAGGTATTGGAGAGATTGATATAAACCACCTATTTTTGGAAATGGGTCTCCCCAACCTAAATATCAATAGAATCCTTAAGATCCTTTGATAAATTAATTTCAAAACAAATACATTTTTTTGGCCCCACAACATAGAATTTTTGTGGCTCAATGCACACAAAATTGCCAATGGGTGTGACAAATTTGTTAATCATTCAACTCAATAATCGTACAATGTGTCAATAATCATACAACATCTTGGAAACTATACAACCATACAATCAAGGTAATTGTACAATATCTTGACAACCGTACAATCCTGACAACCATTCAATCCTAGCAACCATAAAATATATTGGCAAGCATATAATTTGATAACCGTACAATTTAAGCAACCAATTATTCACTTTTGTGATCACTTCATAATTATTGAAATTTTATCGTATGATTGTCTAATTCCAACCCAAACCCTAATTGTATTATTTCTCCTTCATGCAATTTTACAATTTCACTTTTCATGATGCATTTTGATACACTCCAATTTATTGTCTTTCACTTTATTCTCTTGCACCATTTGAATGCAATCTTCCATCATGCGTTCAATATTGATCCTATTTACTAATAATTGTATGACTTGTTTATTCACAACTACACACCAATATACAATTTTCTTACTCACAATTATACAATTTGCTTCCAATACACAATGACAATTGAAATGAGATATTGACATTACAATGGTGACTTTAATTAATTATTATGTACAATCTTCTTCATTCCCCATATGGCTCCAAAATAAGCATCATCTCCTTCATGCATTATAAAATATTTTACATCATAATTTGAAAGTGAAGTTATCAATTCCTTAACCACTTTCAGTATCTCAAATGGTATTCTTATGCATAGTCATATATTTCAATGGATTTGACATCACTTATACCCAATGTTTTTCTTCATTGTGATTCACCTTCCTCTTCCTTGAATGATACCTTAGACTCCAACACCATGAAACATTCTCAGAAACCTCAATTCACTTTGTCCATTCACCAATGACATATTATGCTTATGTAACCTACACATGAGGAGACAACTACATGCATGGTTCCAATGGAATAATTTAAGCATTCAAAACAACATAAACAATGGGCACAAAAGGAGTTTCAATCATTCAACTAGTAATGCTCATAACTAATTGGTAAAAAAATTATCTAGAAATGTTTCTCATATTACAATATTAATGTTTCTTAGTTTTTACTTTTTCATTACCCTTCCATCAGACTAAATTTCTTCTCTTCGATATTTTATCCGTATTGCATTTTACTTCACCATTTATTCCTCTTCTATTTAACATTGACATCTTCCTCTTTTATTTAGTTTCCTCTTCCCATCCTTGTCTCATATTTCCTCCTTTGCTCCTGTCAAATTTTATCTCTTCTTCTAGTAGTAACTAGTGATGGTTATTTTTATCATAACCAGTAGGATTCCCTCACTGGGTAAAAGAAAATATTTCATGAGCTCTAGCTCATGAAGTCTTCTTCAAAGGTATTACCACTCTAGCTTGGTTGTCTACACAAGGATAACTTCATGGTTTTGTATCAGCCTTCCTCTGAAGATCAAACCTACTCATATAGAATGCACTCACCATTCTCTTTACCTTATCCCATTGTAGCACATCCTTCCAAATGCAATCAAAATGCACTTTATTGGAAACTTTCTCCCGATACCAACACTCATGTGTGGAGTGATTATGTCCTCCACAACTCCCACAAGGATGTAGGTTCCAACACCTAGTTGCTACATGTCTAGATATTTCACACTGACTATAACAATCCATTCTTTAATCTTCATTTCTTGTACTACTATCTCCTTTTATTAATTTAGTCTTGTTTATTCCTATCAAAATTGCATACCCAAGGCCTTCATTATTTGGCCTTATCTCTAGTATTATGGGTATTTTCACACCTTACCCACATCTTCCTAATCCTTTATCATTGTATCCCATTATTCTAATTAACTTAGATCCAATGCCTATGGTGTACCTTTCAAAGAACCCAAATACCTCATACCCAATCTAACCTTGGTCATCATCATAACGTCCCTTCACCACATTTGAAAGTACCATCATCACTATCAATTCTAACAACATGGTCTTTGCCATGGCCAATAACAGCTTGATGAGGTTCATCGTCCTCTACTCTTTCTTTACCACTTCTTGCTTCCTTTTTACCTTATTAATAGCAAGAATTTTTACACCATCATATTCATCATCACTTCTATAGGTGACTTAGATCATCGACCTATTTCCCATGTTTATTCTCTTTCATGTGTCCACTCTTTTCTCCATTATTTTCACAATTTTTTTAATGCTAGCTCTTCTTCTTTCAACTTGGTATTATGACCCTTAATTCTAGTGACTTGGCTTATTTTCCTCCTCCATATGCTTATTATTTCACTTTTCTCTATCATTTTATCCTCATTATCAATTGATGATGACTTATGATGTAATATTAACCTAATACTAGAATTTATGTGATGATCCATGCTCCTTAGTGGTGGTAAACTATCCTTTGAAAGAATATCTACATATTGTTCAAAAAGACCCTTCACACCATGTAGGATTTCATTCATATTTTTCACTATCCCTTTTTTTGTGGTTTTAGCAATGAAACTCAAAAATACTTCCTTCTTCTTCTTTCCCTTCAAGGATTGAATTTTTATACACTAGAAAACTATAGGATTGTTTCCCACTTCTTTCCCTTTTTTCTTCAATGGACTTAATGTGTACCCCTTGCTATCTTTATCAATGGTGTAGGTGTCCTTCCTACCTTAATTCATTGTTGTTTTATCAAATTACCATTATCTTCCCAACAATACATGACACATATCCATCAACATGATGTCACATAGAATCACATCCTTATAAGAGTCAATTTGGATATATACCATACATTTACCAAAATTCAATATCCCTTTTGCAACCATGACATGTTATACATATATGGATTTTCTATTATCTTCAAATCAAGCTTTTCCACCACCTCTTTTGACACAAAGTTATTTGTGCTTCCACTACCCACAATCACCTTGCAACATTTACCTCCTAATTTGTAAATTTTCCTAAACAAGTTCCTTCTTTGCTTGAATTCATGTACCTACATTGCTAGTTTCAACAACACTCTATCTATCATAAGGAATTCTCCTTTTTCTAGTTCTTCCATTTGCTTTGGTGAAGTAATATTGTATTCATTTGCTTTTACAACTTGTTTACTATCTTCTCTTCCATAGTCGTTGGTTTCTTGCACTTGAGGGTATTCAAATACTAGATGTCTAGCTTCTCCACATCTATAATATTTACCAAAAAAACTACGTCCTCTTCCTCTACCAAATCCACCTTGCCCTCTTGATAATTCACCCTTTTCCCAAGTACTTTGATTGAAATCACTTTGAGAAGTACTAGCTTCTTCTTTTTCTTCACTAAGAACTTTGGCTTCCTCCTCTTCATAATTACTAATATCTTCCACTTGAACACCTCTCCTTTCGGTAGTCTCAAGTGCATCCAACTGGGAAATGATTCCTCTCATCATCTCAACTACATTCATCGCTTGAGGTCCTCATAGTCTCCCTCTTCCTCATTATGCCATCTCTCCTTATGAACATGTCATTCCCCACTCATCAGAGATATTTTAGCTCTAATACCAAATGATGCAATAACAATCATAGAACCTTCCACATTTTTTCTAATTGATCAAACCAATAATTATACAATCATTCAATTTAGTAGTTTTTTAATTCAAAAAATCATTCAATTTAGTAACCGTACAAAAAAAATTCTAATAGTTCAACTCAATATTCATACAATATCTTAGTAAACGTAAAACATATTGGCAACCGTACAATATCTTGGTAACTATTCAATCCAAGAAATCGTACAATATCTTGGCAACCGTACAATCCAGGCAACCATACAATATCTTGGTAACTATACAGTATTGATAATCATACAATATCTTGGCAATTTTATAATCCAAGAAATCAATCTTTCACTTGTACAATAATTTCTTAATTATTGTAATTTTTATTTTCTTATCATGCGATTGTATGATTCCAACCCTAACCCTATTTGTATGATTTATCATTCATGCAATTTTACATTTTTACTTTTGTATGATAGGTTTTTTTGTACTCCAATTTATTATATTTCACTCTATTCTTCCACACCATTCAAATGCAATTTTTCATTGTTCATTTAATATTACTCCTAACTACTTACAATTGTACAATTTGTTTATTCATAACTACACTCATCACTGTATGGTTTGCTTACTCATAATTGTATAGTTTGCTTCCAAGACATAATGAAAATAAAAATTGGATATTGGTATTACAATGGTGAATTTGATTAATTATTATATAGCTTATTATGTCCAATATTCTTCATTCTTCTTCTAGCTTCAAAATAAGCACCATTTCCTTCACGCATTATAAAATCCATTACGTTGTGGTTTGAAAGTGGAGCTCTCAATTCCTATACCACATTAAATATCTTGAATGGTCTTCTTATACATAGGCATATATTTCAATGGATCTAATATTTCTTATAGCCAATGTTTTTCTTCACTATGATTTGCCTTCCTCTCTCTCAAACGATGCCTTAGAATCCAACACTATGAAATATTCTTAAGAACCTCAGTTCACTTCGTACATTCACCAATGTCCCATTATGCTTTTGTAACATACACATGATGAGACTTCATGCATAATTTCAATGAAACAATTTAAGCATTCACAACAACATAAATAATGGGCAAAAAGGATTTTTAATCATTCAACATGGAATGATCAAAAATAATTCTCAAATTTTTATTTTAGAAACATTTCTTGGATTACAATGTTGAGCTTTATTTTATTTAGCTTTTTCATATTAATTATCCTTCCTCATGCTCTCTTTATTCTCTTTAATATTTTATTTGTATTACATTTTCCTTTAGCATCTATTCAAAAATTTATCTCTTCTTCCAATAGTAATATGTGATGGTTATTCTTCTTGTAATCATGAGGATGTTCCTACATCATACTCACTAGGTAAAAGAAAATGTTTCATGAGCTCCAGCTCATGAAGTCTTTTTCCAACCTATTACCACTCTAGCTTAGTTGTATACACAAGGTCAAATTCATTGTTTTGTCCTAGCCTTTCTCTAAGGATAAAACATCCTCATATAGAATGCACTCAACATTCTCTTCATCTTGTCCCATTGTAGCACATCCATCCAATTGCAATCAATATGCACTTTATTGGTAAA
Organism: Wollemia nobilis; assembly: GCA_028583015.1. Lineage (NCBI taxonomy): Eukaryota > Viridiplantae > Streptophyta > Pinopsida > Araucariales > Araucariaceae > Wollemia > Wollemia nobilis. The sequence goes on along the minus strand of JAQPPZ010002712.1, from coordinate 2,531,400 downwards.
TTCCTCTCGATTCCAACACTTGCATGTGGAGTGATTATATCCTCCAAAAATCTCAAAATGATGTAGGTTCTAACACCTAGTTGCTACATGTCCAAATATTCCATACTAATTACGACAACCCATTATTGAACCTTCATTTCTTGTACTACTCTTTGTTGGATAATATTATATTATTTGGTACATTCTAATGTACCACCTTGGTACAATATTAGATTAGTTGTGTGTCTTAGATTAGAGTGTGAGTTTATATTTCATGTAATGTAATAATGTGTAGAATATGCACAAGTGTCATTTGATTAAGTGTGCAAGTGTTGTGAGTGTAAAAATGCATAAGCGTCCATTATGTAAGAGTGCACATGTGTCCTTAGAATAAGAAAGTGAAGAGTCACAAATAAGAGTGAAGGTTAAGAGTGCACCATATGAGTAGTCACAAATCATTATATATTTGTGATAAAGCATTGTAATTGGTATAAAAAAATGCATAGAACATAACATGCATTAGTAGACCTTTAATCTATATCATTTTTGGTATTTTTGTGAGAATTTACATGTTATTATTTTGTGAGTATTTTTGAGTTATTATTATTTTTATTATTATCTTTATTGAGTTATTTATATTACAACTTTGTTATATTTGATTATGTGGTTATTTACATTAAGTATTAGGCTACAAAATCTATCAGTGGTATTAGAGCCACAACAAGTTTACTTGCACATGTTTTTAAAAGTTGTAAATAGTCTAAGGATATTTCCACTAGCTAAGAGAAATACCAGTGAAGACAAGAATTAATAAAACTAGGTTGAAGGACAACTAGTGAAGATTAAGAATACAAATTTTAGAGAACCAATGCAAGAAGAAAATTCAAGTAATTTATAGATTGAGTTTACCTACTCCAATATGTTATTTAGAATAGAAGGTATTCTACAGTATATTTTAAGATCTTGGAGATAAACCTAGATATTGGTAGATAAAGGAGACTTGAAAAAAGTCACACTAGAAATAAAAGAATTTTGGCAAAGGTGTTTACATAATATTTGGTACAATCATCGTCATTCGATGATAACACCATAAGATATAGAAGACCCATTGAAGGAGGCCCTAGTGAATATTATACAAGAAAGGAAAACTTGAAGGTAGAAGAAGACTTCAAGATAGAAAAAGGTCTTGAGAACAATATGATTTAAAGGATAGTGAGAAGACAACAATATTACAATATTTTAGAAGTAATTACAAGTCCACATTGGACAACAAGCTCAAGTATTCAAGTAAGCAAAACCACAAGGGTATAATAGTTATACAACAAGAGAAAGAAGTCACAATAGACCACAAGGGTGAAATAATGGTTTAAGAGTTTTATATGAATATCATTCTTATTAGGAAAGTTGGAATATTTTTCAAGCTTGATATTTGCAACTACAAAACAAATGGAATTTAGAATAGCCAACGTTTAAAGCATTAGATAAAGAAAAAGAATAAAAGAGATAAATAAAGGATCATTTGGAGTCAGTCAAATTTAGTAGCATAGCAAGGCAAGTTGTAAAGTTGCACAACTTTGAAAGGAGTGCAATAGCACTAGTAGCATACAAGGGGAAAACATTGTCATAAGCATCATGTATAAGAGTCATATACACCTGCAATTACAAATGAGATTAGTAAGAAGATAAACAAAAAAGTTCTAATACCAAGAGCCAAGAGTGAACCAGTTTAAGCTAAAGAGAAAGGCAGTATTTTGAATGAGTGAATACCACAAGGGCAATATTGAAAAGTTTGAAAGCCACAAATGGTAGCATCCATGAGAAATATAATGTAGTAAATATCACAAGGGTAACATAGATTTTTAGTCAAGAGAAGACAACAAATAAATGTTCTAAATAAATGTATTTTTTGTAGCACCATAGTAAAAGAAGCATTATCAAAGAAGTATATAGCAAGTATTGAAGAAAAACAATAATAAGAAACATTAATAAAGGTTTGGAATCAAGCTAGCATCAACAGAGAGGAAGGTAAACTATTAAGTAGAAGAAACATTGTCTCTATTAGAACTACATGGAGAAAGCAACATTAAAAGTTGCATGCACAAAACCATTATAGAGTGCTTAATATTTTCAAAGAACATCTATGCTAGAGAAGAATAGGCTCAAGCGAAGAAGCTTGATATTGTGAGCAAGGTAGATAGAAATGAGTCAACCTAAAATTCCTACAATTAAATCCATCAAACGATAATCTAGAATAGTATAGTGACATGAGCAAAGGAAAGTTGTAGATACTATAAAGAAAATTACACAAAGAATTGGATGGTATAATATTTTAATGTATTTTCTTGAACATAGAGTAGTGCACCTGAACCTACATAAAAAAAGAGGTAATCATAGTTAATGAAACCATCATAATAAGCTTTGATAAGAGTGCAATCAAGAAAGATCAAAGATTAGTTATAATAAAATTGAGCATAGGGGTACAATCAAACTGTCAAGTATCCCTAGCCAACAAGAGCTAGTATCATTCAGGAGATACAAACCAACAAGTTTTATGAGTAAAAAATAACCAACATAGGAGCCATGAGCCATCGATATGCTATGAGTCATTCAAATACCAAGTGTTGATGAAGACATTATGTCCATATAGATAGATAATGCAGGTCAAAAAGCTTCAAAAAAAGGATTCTAGAGCATCAAAAAAGCAACAATGTTCCTTGAAATATAGACATCAAGAATCACCTGAGAGGATATTAGAATATAAAAACCAAAGGATATCAAAACCAAGCAAAATATCACTAAAAATAGAAGTATGAGTACCACCTGAAGAAAGCATTGCAAGCACCATCAAGAATTATTTGGAGTATTTGTATCACTCATCTAAAAGGAAATCAAAATATCAAATATTGAAGGTGAATTTTTAGAGATATGTAAAGATCCAAGCATCATGAGCAGGGATAAAATACCAAACTTGAATATTGAACTAGTGCTACACGAAAGGGAGATAACATATTTTTGAGCATAAAAAGAATCTAGAATGCCACTTGTTTGAATGCATGAAAAGAGTGTCACATTGGAGCATGCCAATTATTTTTTTTGGAAGTAAAATTCTTGAAACACTCATCACTTTTCCAAAGTTCACTAGATGTAACTGAAGGTTTGATTAGAACACTTGAGGCAGATGAAATGCTCACCAATGTGATTGAAGAGGTACATGCAACACAATATATTTCATTCACTGGTAGAGGTTGTTGAAGCATCCAATCAGAGGGTAAGTAGTCAAAAATAAGGATAAGTGAGCATTTATTCTCACACACTCGAAAATGAGGAAGGCATAGTGAAACACAGTGCCATAGAATGCATTTCTAGAAAGACACGTCATTAAGGAGGTAATTATGGTTTCAAAAAGTTTATTTAAATTTTTGCAAAGGTTTATTAAGTTTAATGGAGATATAAGTAGGTTAATAGAGAAATTATTACCTTAGCTACTTTTATAGTCTTGGAGTGATAAGTAGGGACTAGTATACTTAATTTGAAGTTTTCAAAAAGTTATTTGATTACCTTATTTAATATTTAATTGTATTCTTAGAAGTTTATGAGGAGTTATAAGGCATAATATTAATTTGTTTAATGAGGAGTGATAAGTAGCTATTAAATGTTTATTAAAGTTTATTAACATATTATTTGAATAAATTTTTTAAATATTTTCTTTTGAAGATATTATTTTTGCCATAGATTATTTGCAAATAATTTTGGAGAGAGAAGGAATTCTACTTCAAACTTAGGAATATTTAAATTTGCAAGCATTCTTATTTTCTTAATTTCTACTTAATTAGGGAGACATAAGGTAGTCAACTTCAAAGGTTATATGAGTGTCATCATGACATCCAACAAATTATTTCTTTTAGAGTCCCAACTTCTCAAATGTCCTAATTATGCTTCATGGAAAAACAAAGTGAAATCAATTCTAATGGTAGAAAAAAAGTGGGACATTGTTAGAGGAACCAAAACAAAACCTATTGAAGGTGATAGAGAAATTCAAAAGTATGAAGAAGAAGAAGCTAAAGCTCTTATGATAATAAAATTTGCAATTACAAATGAGATACAACCATACATAAACTCAATAATAACCTCTACATAAGCATGGAACACTTTAACCAAATATTTGAAGGAAAGAACAAAGCTACTATTTGAATCTTCAAACCCAATTACATTCTTTAAAGGTTACTAGTGGTGAAATCATTGAATTATTTTTAAAGAGTGGCAGAAATAAAAGCAAAGATATTAAATTTAGGTGGAAAGGTAGAAGATAAATTGTTTTTTCAAGTGATCCTAAGAGCTCTTCCAAAAAATTACAAACATATATTTACTTCTTTTCAAATCCTTAGCAAGGACATTTCATTTGATGAGTTAGTCAATATTCTACAAGAGTATGAAGTTGAGAATTCTATCAAAGATGAAATGACTAACAATGCACTGGTAACTAAAGAGAACACTCAAGGACATGTTGCTTCAACTTCAAGAGATAATTTTAATAGGAATAATAGATATTGTTAGATATGTAGAAGAGGGAATCATAATACAAATGTTTGTCGATATAATTCAAGGAATCGGTCTCAAAGAAATAAAATAAATCAAAATGGTCAAACAAATATACCATTACAATAAAGACAATATCAAACTCAAAGTCATTCACATTAGCAACATTTTCAACAACAATATCCTTCTCAGTTTCAATATAATCAACCTTAATTACAATATAGAGAACGAAATCAAAAGAGTCATTTAGCTCAATAAATTCAAGGAATTTAAGAACTAGAATAAACTATAGAAGAAAACAAAGTCAAGGAATTCAAATTCAAGGCTCTTTTAGAAAAATTAGTAGTACATGATGAAATGTTTTTGAAAGATACTAATTATTCATTTGATCATAATATAGAAAGACAATAGATTGAAGAAATAAATAAAGAACAACTTAGGTTTCAGGATCAACATGAAGACCCATATTGAAGACTAGAGTCTTCAATAACCAAATAATGTAATACAAGAGGTGGTGGAGAATATTACATTATTTTGTACATGACAATGTACCACCTTTGTACAATATTATATTAGGTGTGTCTTAGATTAGAGTTTGATTTTATATTTCATGTAATATATTATTATGTAGTAAATGCACAAGTGTCATGTAATTAAGTGTGCAAGTGTTGTGAGTGTAAATGTGCACAAGTATCCATTATATAAGAGTGCACATGTATCCTTAGAATAGGAAAGTGAACAGTTACAAAGAATACTTAAGGTCAAGAGTGCACCATATGAGGAGTCACATATTGTTATATATTTGTGGTAAAGCATTGTAATTGGTATTAAAAATGCATAGCACATAGAATGCATTAGTAGACCTTTATTCTATATCATTTTTATTATTTTTATGAGCATTTACATGTGATTATTCTAAGTATTTTCTGAGTTATTCTTATTGTTATTATTATATTTATTGATATATTTATATTTCAACTCTATTATATTTTATTATGTGGTTATCTACATTAAGTATTAGGCTACAAAAGTTATCACTCTCTCCTCTTACAAATTTAGTCTTGTTGCTTCATGTCTGAGTTGCATACCCAAGGCCTTCATTCTTTGGCATTATCTCTAGCATTATGGGTAATTTTACAACTTGACCACATCTTCCCAATCTTTCTTCATTGTACCCATTTCTTCTCATTAAATTGGATTCAATGTTTGTGGTGTGCCTTTAAAATCATCTAAATACCTCATCTCTACTTTGACCTTGGTTATTATCACAATGTCCTTCACCACACTCAAAAGTACCATTACAACCATAAATTATAACAACATGGTCTTTGTAATGGCCAACACCGACTTGATGATATGCATATTTCTCTACTCTTTCTCTACCACTTTTTGCTTCCTTTTTTGTCTTATCAATAGTAGGAATTATTACATTGCCATATTCATAATCACTTCTACAGGTGACCAAGACCATCAGCCTCTTTTTGATGTTTATTCTCTTACACATTCCACTATTTTATCATTTGTTTCAAAAAAAAAGTAATATAGAATATTCTCCTTTCAACTTGATCTCATAACCCTTACTAGTAGTGGTTTGTCTTATCTACCTCCTCCCTATGCTTATTCTTTCACTTTTCTCTCCCCTTTTCTCCTCATTCTTCATTATTTATGACTTTTCATGTAAGCTTGATCTAAGACTATAATCTATGTAATGACACTTGCTCCTTATTGGTGGTAAGCCATCATTTGAAATAATATATGCATATTTTTCCAAAAACATCTTTCGCACAATATGATATTTCATTCACTTTGCCCACTATCCATTTTATGTGGGTTTAGCAATGAAATCCTAACATGCTTTCTTCTTCTTCTTTCCCTTCAAGGATTGGATTTATGTACCCAAGAACACTATAGAATTGTTGTCCAATTATTTCCCTTTGTTCTTCAATATATTTAATGTGTACCCCTTACTATATTTCTCAATGGTGTAGGTGTTCTCCCTACCATCATGCATTATTTTTTTATCAAATTGCCATGGTCTTCCCAAAAAGACATGACACACATCCATCGACATGATGTCACATAGAACCACATCCTCATAATAGCCAACTTGAATAACTATCATACATTGTTTCATTAACAAAATTTTATATCCCTATTGCAACCATGATACCTTATACGAATTTGTATGTCCCATTCTCTTCAACCCAAGTTTCTCCACCATCTTTGTTTTCCACTATCCACAATCACCTTGCAACATTTTCCACCTATTTTTCAAATTGTCCTAAATAGGTTCCTTCTTTGCTCATATTCATGCACCTCTTTTTTTAGTTTCAAAAATGCTCTATATATCATAAGGAATTCTCATTGCTCTAGTTCTTCCATGTGCTTTAGTATAGCAATGTTGTCTTCATCTTCTTGTAAAATTTGTTTATTGGCTTTTCTTCCATGCTCATTGGTTTCATGCACTTGAGGGTATTCAAATACCAAATATCTAGCTTCTCCACATCTATAACATTTACCAATAAAACTACATCCTCTTCCTCTACCAAATCGACCTTGTCCTCTTGACGATTCACCCTTTTCCCAAGTACTTTGATTGGAATCACTTTGAGAAGTACTAGCTTGTCCTTGTTCTTAATTAATAACTTTTACTTAATCCTCTTCATAGTTACTTACATATTTGACTTGAATTCCCCTCCTCTAGGAAATATCAAGTGCATCCATGGCTTGAGACCCTCACGCTCTCCCTCTTTATTTTTGTGCCATATCTCCTTAGGAAAATATTGCTCCTCACTCCTCATATATCTTCTAGTTATAATACCAAATAATGTAATAATAATCATAGCACCTTTCCCAAAATTTTCCAATTAATAAAACTAACAATCATACAATCAAATGGGTAATTGCTCAATTTAGCAAAGCATTCAATATAGTAATTGTACAACAATATTTCGAATCATTCAATTAAATATTAATACAATTTCTCAGTAAACATACATCTTGGCAACCATACAATATCTTGGCAACTATACAATCTAAGTAATCATACAATATCTTAGCAACCATACAATCATAAAATATCTTGGAAATTGTACAATCTTGACAATCATACAATATCTTGGCAACTATACAATCTGAAAATCATACAATCCAAGCAACCAATGGTTCACTTCTTAATTGCTACAATTTTTATTTTTTATCTTGTAATTGTATGATTCCAACCCTAACCCTATTTGTAGGATTTCTCCTTCATGCAATTATACAATTTCACTTTTGTATGATAGGTTTTGTTGCACTCCAATTTACTATCTTTCACTCTATTCTTCCATACCATTTAGGTGCAATTTTTCATTGTTCATTCAATATTGCTCTTGACTACTCATAACTGTATGATTTTTTATTCACAACAACACTCACCACTCTATAATTTTCTTACTAACAATTGTGTGGTTTACTTCCAAAACACAATGAAAATTAAAATTATATCTTTGTATTATAATAGTAAATTAATTATTTTGTAACCCATTATGTTCAATCTTCTTCATTCCCCATATAGCTCCAAAATAAGCATCATATCCTCCACACATTGTCAAATCCATTACATTACGATTTGAAAGTGGATCTCTCAATTCCTTGACCATATTAATTATATCAAATGGTCTTCTTATCCTTAGGCATATATTTCAATGGCTTTGACATACCTTGTATGCGTTGTATTTATTCACTATGATTTACCTTCCTCTTGATCGAACGATACCTCAGACTCCAACGCCATAAAATATTCATGAGAACCTTAGTTCATTTTATCCATCATCAATGTACTATTATGCTTTTGTAAGTTGCACATGAGGAGACAACTTCACGCATAGTTCTAATGGAACTATTTAATCAATTTGAACAACATAAACAATGGACACAAAAGGAGTTTCAATAATTCAACAAGGAATACTTAGAACTAATTGGTAAAATTTTATTTTAGAAAAGATTCTTGGATTACAATATTGACTTTTCTTTTCTCTTTTAACTTATTTTTTATATTTTCATTCTTCTCCCTCACACCCTCTTTCTTCTATTAAATATTTTATCTATACTGCATTTTCCTCCATAATTTTTTCTTCTCCTTCTCCTTGGCCTCTTCTTATTTTCTTTCATTTCCTCTTCTCCTCATTGTCACATGTTGCATCCTCATTTATTGTCAAAATTTATCTCTTCTAGTAATAATGGATGACATTTATTCTTCTCATAATCAACAGGAATTATAAACTATCATTTCCACCTTTTGGTGAAATCCATTAGCTTATTTGAACTTGGTATGTAACTTTTCACTCCAATAAGGCCTTGCATGGATGCCATGGTAGATGTATTAAGTTGAACATCCCAAAGATTCGTATAGTCATCCATAGTAATCCAAATATAACTAGCCTCCATCAGTCCTATGTCACGTGCCTCCGCAAATAGAGTTAGACTGATACAAGAGCTCATGTGGGCAACGAAAACTCTCGATTGCATATTGTTCAATTTGTAAATATTTTCCATTATTGCTTGTCTACTAGAAGTTGGGGATATTGGTAATCTATATTTTATTTGAGATCCAATGTCCTTGATCTTATCACTCAACTAGGATATTATGCTCCAATTTCATCATCGAAGTAAGCAACCAAAATTATTTTGTAACCATATGTCTGCACTAGGGTTGTAATGACCTTCCTTTGTAAGGCATCGTTGTGTGCCTGATGCAAACATCTACTTGGAAAAGGAAATGGTATGATTTTTTTATCTACTATGAGAGGAAGACAAAATGATCCAACGAAGGAAAATATAAATAGTCTTTGGTGTGTGCATTGAGGGAGATAATGGTTGATGATGGCATGGGGTGAATGCGAGAGAGAGGAGTGAATGTGAGAGATATTACTAGTTTTTTTGTAATGCATAAATTTCATCCAAAATAAAAACTCCATCTTCTTCCTAGTTCTCTAGTGTTGTGCCTTTGAAAATCCATATTTGTATATTTTTTGTGTGTTGTTGAGCGTATGCGTGCAAGTTTCCAGGAGAAGTAAGCTTAAGACACAAGGGAGATCATTTTAAAACACATTGCTAAATTTTTCTTGCTTGAGTAGAGTGAGAATTGAGATCAAGTATAAAAGATGCACAAATAGTGAGAAATCCATCTAAGACATCTACTAGTTTACTTGTCTGTCCCGTTTGTGCTACCGTCTACCATATATAGCTATCTACCCATTTATAGGTATATCCGTCTAAAGAAATCACCCATATGAAGTGAAAACCATCCATCTAGAGGAAAATGCACCTATCTAAGAAGGCACACATCTAAAGAAACTACCCATTTGAGGTGAAAGCATCCATATAAAGAAATAACCTGTATGAAGTGAAACCCACTTATCTAGAAGGAAATGTAAACATGTAAGGAGAAGGTACCCATCTAAAGGAACTACCTATATGATAAAAAAGGCACCTTTGTAGAAGCTAATAACCTATCCGAAGTTGATCCTATCCATATCAAGGTTGTTAATAGTCTACCAACATATGGGTGCATCAAAATAGTTACCTATCACATACTTAAGGGGTCCACTGCATCGCTCCATCACTTGGTATTAGAGTAGGAAGATCTTGGAGGTATAAAATATACAAAGAAAAAATGCAACAATGGGGAAGGAGAAGAGCTTGAGGTCCTCGAGTTGCAGATTTAACTGAGATACTAAGAGGAATAACTACCAGATTGGAGGCAATCGAAACTACCCAAAGAAAAGGTATTCATCCTAAGGATATTAGTGATTGTGAAGAAAAGGAATCTGGCCATACAAAATCCTAAAATGAAGAGCAAGGGGAAGAATTAGAAGAGTGGTTGGTACGAGAAATATCCAACATGGATCAAAAACCAAAGATAGAAACCTCGTCATACAATGGAAGCTTGAATCCAAAAGAGCTCATAGACTGAATTACTAAAATGGAGAAGTACTTCGATTTTGAAGTGATAGAAGACTCTAAAAGGGTGAAATTTGCTTGCACAAAGTTGAAAGGACATGTATCCTTGTGGTGGGACCATGTTCAAGTTGAAAGGTAAAAAAATGGAAGGAAAGGATTAGGACATGGGAGAAAATGGTGGCCAAGCTGAAAGCCAAATTCCTTCCATCCGACTATCAATTGAGTCTTTTCAATAAATTGTAAATCCTAAGATAGAAGGATACAAATGTGAAGGAGTACATGGAGGAGTTCTACAAGCTCATAATTTAGGTTGGTCATGTGGAAGACAATGATGAGAAGGTGTCAAAGTATATCAATGGGCAATTGATATATACAATATGAAATTAGTATGATAAATATAAGGATGGTAGAAGAAGCCTATCAATATGCCCTGAAGGAGGAGGAGAAGTTGTTACGAAGACAACAAAATACTCAGAGAGGAAGAGGATAATTATCGTGTGGACGAGGACAAACAAGTAGTGGAAGGGGACAACAAAAACAAGGAGAAGCGGGTGCTTCTTATAGTGATGCTAGCTAGAAAACTAGAGGAGATGGAGACTACTCACATGGTAGATGTGGCTTTGGTCGAGGAAGAAGTAGAGGATTCTCAAGAAGATGTTATAGGTGTGGTGAAGATGGTCATCGAGCATTTGAATGTCCAAACGCACAACAAAGTAGCAATAAGGGAAAGGAGATTATGAATCATATTGCACAAGCTGAAGAAGAAAGTGTTTCTTCCAGAAGGTATGTGGAGAAACCCGAAAAAAGAGAATCTCTCATGATGAAGAGAGTGCTTTTGAAGTCAAAAAAGAAGGAATGTGAACCTGTCCAAAAGAGAAATATTTTTAGAATCGTGTGTAAAGCTATTGGCAAATGTTGCAAGGTTATCATAGACAGTGGAAGCACGAATAATTTAGTATCTACTAATATGGTAGAGAAGTTGGGGTTAAAGACGGAAAATCACCCGAGTCCATACAAGATCTCTTGACTATAAATGGGATACCAGATGCTAGTAACTAAACAATGTAAAGTAAATTTTTAGATAAGAGCATATATAGATGAGGTTATATGTGACATTATGCCCATGGATTCTTGCCACATGTTATTGGGAAGACCTTGGTAATTTGACAAGAAGGTAGTACATGATGGTAGGAAAAACACCTACACCATTATGAAAGATGGTAAGATGTTTGTGTTGGGTCTGTGCTGCTGTCTACCCTGTATAGCTGTCTACCCTTCTGCTGGTGTACCCGTCTGAAAGAAACCACCCGTCTAAAAAAAAACACCCGTATGGGGAAAAGGCACCCGTCTGAAGAAACTACCCGTCTGATGTGAAAGCATTCGTCTAAAGAAATCACCCGTCTGAAATGAAACCCAGCCGTTTGAAGGAAGAGGCACCCGTCTAAAGAAAATACCCGTATGAGAAAAAAAAGGCACCCGTCCAGAAGCTAATAACCCGTCTGAAGCTGGTCTTATCCATCTCGGGGTTGTTGATAGTCGACCAACATATGGGCACGTCAAAACAGTTACCCATCACAGACTGAAGGGGTACACTGCATCGTTGCAACAGTGCCATGCGGACAAAATAGAGGAATCTGGGGTTGGAAAGCATGGGACTCGTAGAAGAGAACGAAACAATAGGTTCGTGTGCTGCATTTCCTAGATATGAACTCTGCAACTTCAGACGTTTGTGGCCTGATTATTGCTACTGCTTCTCCCTTCACGAGATCAATGGCTGCAGTTACCGACACGTCCAAGATCAATTTAAGGTCAATTTAGATTTCATTTCAAATCTGGCTATCAAGAACATAATGATTTTTTTTTAAGTCGGCGACTTGGGAGTTTAATTAGTTACCTGCGGATGCCCCCACGAATGGATCGCTTTGCCGTCTTGGAGGTGAATAAACAAACGTGAACCATTAAGGAATTTATGTTCCTTATTGAACCATTAAGGAATTTATGTCCCTTAATAAAGTCCTCTGCCGCTAACTTTACAGCGGTTTTGGCTACTTTTCCTACCCAGGAATTGAAATCCGAGATAATGCCTACGTGAACCGAGTCATTCTGGAGTGAATGACAGAGATTTGAAACACAGAATAAAAAGCAGATAATTATGATTGTTCTTCGCAATTGTTCTACATCGATTGTTTTTCGGGCAATCAACGCGTGCCTTGCATTTGAAGTCGATGTGGCCTTGGTTGATCCAAAGTTTAATGTCTCCACCAAGGTTGACCTCGAGGGTATCGTTTCTACATGCGACTTCTGCTTGTTGAATAGGACATCACACCTCTGCTTTTATTCGGCATGCTTCGACCATTATTTGTTGCGAGGGAGAGCGGACATGTAGGAAGCTTGATCGACCATGTCGAAGTCAGATTGGGTTCCTTCAACCATTATTGCCCCCATTATGTCAAAGTCAGATCGGGCTGCTTGGACCATTATCGCCCCATTATCGTGTCGTCTTCATTTGAATCTACGACATGACATCGAAATCTCTCACATCCGATAGTCACCCAATATTACCCAGATGACCATGAAAACTTCATATCTGGGTCATAGGCCTCATCAAAATGTCTTCGATAGAGTTGCACCACCATATTTCAACAGAACTGGACCTTTCATTTCGCAGTATTTTAATGTTGGGCTCTCACCATCGCTGATGATGGCCCTTGCATAGATCGACCTACAAAAAATTGATCAATCTTTTATGCTGCAACTCCTTCATATCATATTTGTCTCCATCTTTGTTGGACCTAGTGCAAATCAAACAAATGGATGGACATGTTATCGAATAGCGACGGATGTTCTTTCTCTTAAACCTCACGAATCGTATGTCACAAGAAAAATTCTCTTTACTCTTTGTGCATCAATCTTAACCTCAAGTAATGCTTATCAAACAAATGTAAAAACATATCATCGAATATCTTATTAATAGTATGCCAGAAAGTTTCTAATCACCTTTAGAGTCTATCTTCACTTTTAATACATTTCTATGGTTATAATCAATAATCGTTACAAACAATAATATAGACACAATCAATAAGATTAATACATACGATAGTTTGTCTAAAATAACGTAATAAAATATTCTAACGACTTCTTCTGCTTATAGCATCCAACAAAGTCAAAAGAAGCAGCTTCGAGGCTAAGCACTCTTTGGTTTCAGAGTAGACTTCCATTAAGTACAAGGAATAACAAGCTTGTCATCTCGTTTAGCCAGAATTTCCCTACAATTAGGGATCCCGGATGAGGATTCACACAACAGGACATCCATACTTTTACTTCACGTCAACAGCCAGCCTCTTAGCCGTTTTTCTTGTTCCCGTCATGTGGGGAAGCCTTTCAAAATACTCAGTTACAAATATGTATATTCTGATTAAAATATATGTACACCATAACTTTGAATTGCGTCGTCTATCCGTTGAACTGCATCAATAACTTAAATTAATAATATAATAAAACATTTATTTTTTAATTGATAATTTTTTACTATAAAAATTTATTATATTTTTTAAACTAAGAAAAATTAAACGACCTCTCTCCAAAGTATAACCTTACCCTATAACTTATCCTGCTAAATAAGCCAGGATTTAAACTTCCAAAAGTTTCAAAACTGTGAGGCGAGCAGGTCCTAGAACCGATGGGCCCATTGACTAGACAATACGATAACTAGGGAATATATTTTTTGCGGGGTTATAAGAGGCTAGAAATTTGGCCTGTTTTATGTGGATGTCAATTTTTGTACTATCGTGGTAAAATTAAATTTTATTTGTGTATGTAAGGTAAAAACAAAACTTAAAATAAGTGGAGATTTTATAAATTTAGTTTTATTTATTATATAAATTACAAATATTTAAAATTATATGACTTTCAAAAAGTCTTTCGTTATTTTTATTATATATATAAGTTAATTAAAGATGCCTCTATGAGTGAGTGTTTTCAGCAAAATGAAATTGATGCTAAAAATGTATAATTTAATGTGTCATATTTTATATGATTTAAAATTTATTTGATGTGTAAAATTTTGTGAACCTTTATTTTTCATTTATACATGCTAATCAAACTCTATATCTTTTAAGAATTTGATGTACATCTCACCTCAATAAAAAATTAAAATATAGGTTGAATTTGAAATTGTTAGTTATCTTTTTTTTAAAGAGATTACATAATATTATTAATGTATCATATTAATATTATTTTCTAGAATATTTATGTATTGTATTTTTATGATTTATATAAAATATTATTGTGAATATAAGATACTTTATAATTAGAGGGTTTGAGCCTCACTGTGGCAAAGAGGGTTTGAGCTTCACTATGGAAGAGAGGGCCTGTGAGGGTTTCTTTCATAAGGGCTTCCTCCACGAGGGTTTCACTTTCGCTTTGGTTTTGACGCTCTAAAATATTTTGAGCGGGAGGCATCCTTTCTTCCATTCTAGATCTGACTGCTAATCATGCTTAGTTTCTCTATTATGGTTGGTGACCAGGGTGTTTTGCTTGCTAGGGTCTTGCTGGTATGTTCTGCTCTCTTATGTCTTTGGTATTATAACTCTTATCTGGAGTAGAGGGTTGAATGCTGACCCAAACATGTAGGGGTGCTCTTGGGCCATTATAATGTAGTGGAAAATTCTGATTTTTGACCCCTTGGCTGGCTCTCGCTTTGGTTTGTGGGTGTGTTGGGTGGTTGTGCTTCTTGGCTTCATTGCTAGTTTTGGGGACTTGGTTGGATTGTACAATATTTCTTGTGGGTTTGGTAGTTTCATGTTTTTTCTGGCGTTCTAGGGAGAGGAATAGGCCATCTACTGACTCAAATCCCTTTGGGTGAGCTTGGTATGGTGTTTGGCTGCAAAAATTTGACAGTGCTCCCTTGGCTGGATTTGACTCTAATGGCTTGGCTGCTCTAGTTGGATGGTTCTTGAATGGCTCTATTGCTAGGGTTCTCTACCAGTAGTGGTTTTGTGGCTAGTTTGTGTCTCTTTATTTTGGGTTCAGTAATTTCTTGATGTATATGATTATTCCAAGGAGACAGGGTCAAATAGTAACCCAAACCAGTTGGGGTGAAAGTGGGTTGTTATGCCACGGTGGTTTTCATCTTTTGACCCCATGTCTCTGGTGGGTTTTCTAGATTCTGTTGTCTATAGATATCTCTTTGTCTAGTTTCAAAAATGGTGGTGTGTTTGATCCTAGGGATCTAAGGCTTATTTTTTCAAGATCTTACCCTTCTCACTCTCAAGTGTGGTGCGAAATGTTGCTATCTCCTTTTTATTGTACCTAAGAGTGGTTGTTATTGAAATGCTTTTGGTTGAATCTAGTAGGATTTACGGGTTTCATGGAATTTCTTTTGCAGATCTCCTGGATGGTTTTTATGTTGTATATTTTGTTGGCCGATATTTCTAGTGTTTTTTTCTTAAACCAGTTATTCTCATGAAGTGTTCTCCTATTATGTGTTTTGTTGGATAGATTTTTTAATTGTGATGATAAATTTCCTCCGTTCTCCTTTCATGTTAGGCAAAAAATGCTTCAGTTTAGGTAATTTTTATTTGTAAATTTATTTTTAACTGATAGAATTTTCATTATTCTACTATTTTTCTCTGTTGCTTTAGATTCAGAGCACTCAATTATTTTACCATGGTATAATCTCATGTATTTGTTTGATAAAAATATATGGCTTATTTTATAGGAGGTTGTTTCATTGAATTTTTGGGTTTGATTCATGGAATCCAACTCAATATTTCTTGATATCTTATTGCTAGATCTAAGGTTTGGGGGTACCTTTCAAAACCCTACTTGTAATAGGTTTGGGGACCCTTTTAAAACCCCTTCTACTATCAATAAAAAAAATACTTTATAATTAATCAAGTCATTTATTATAAAAAAATACAAATATGTATGTATTTTGAAAATATGTTAAACAAACAAATAATTTTTTTTGACATTTTATAATTTTAAAAGACATTTGTAACTAAAAAAATACTTCTATATTAAGTTTTTAAATGCCAAATACTTCTATTTAAATATAAAATTCCATCCCTATACCTCAACATAAATATCCTTTATATATATAAAAGTGTATAAATGATATTGGTTAAAAAATAAAATTGATATTTATTAAATCCTTATTTTTATGTATCTTTAGTCAAGAAGAATTTTTTGTCAAATTTTTCAATTATACCCAAAAAATTATATCTTTGCACATGGGACAATTGTGGTCATTTCTATTTGTATAAAAAATCAAATTACATCATGCTAAGTATCAGATATGAATTTTGTAATATTTTGTATCAAATAGTACTACTTTGAAATGTATTATCTAAAATTTGTCTATTTTTTGTATCTAGTTAATTCAAAATATATTTAGATTATCCATGTGGGACACCACAATGGTATGGATTTGGGATCTCATCTAGAAGACCCGAGTTCAAATCATGATAGGGTGTGTGTGTTTACAAAAAAAAATATGTTAAGAGTTATTTAGATGCATTATTTTATTTGTGTATATTTAATTTATTTTAACTATTAACATGTTATTTTTTCAAAGGACTCATGAATTGCTATCACATTTATTGTCACATGTGATCCTTTGGAAGGTGCAACTTGTATTATTCAAAGATAATAATGTTTACATTAGAACTAGTGGTTATCCTAGACCTCCATACATAGCACTAACCTAATTTGTCAATTGATAGAATATCATAAAAACATATGGTTGTAGTGCATGTCTAGTTGTTTCGAGTACTCTTTGCCATGGTATTCATGTGTTGATCTTGCCATGTTATTGTGCTTGTAAAGTAAAATTTGACTAATATACCCTAACCCTATATTTTATTAGAAAAAATATATATGGAGCATGATTAAGAAATCACTAATATATCGATGATTGATACAAATATTTTTTAAAGAAAATATCACATACCATTAATCTTAACTACGTTTTCCAATGATATTTCATCAAAACCTATAATTTTTTAGAATGTTCAGTTAATAAAACACATCATTTTGATCAATGGTTATGTAAAATTATCATCAAAATGATTATTTCTCCACTATTGATTTTGGTAAGGGTCTATTATTTGAATTTTATTTGACATTGATTCTAACGACTATTTAAAATATCTCAATACATATCTTATCTCAAAATCACACAACTCATTATCAATTTACATCTGTATATTTCACATTTCTCTCTAGATGTTATACTAATTATTCATTATCAATCGTTCATGTTTTTATAATTTCTATTACTCCCTTTTCCCTTGAGGAAAGAATATTTTGTTTATTGATGTTGGTATTGTGTTATAATGCTTTTACACCATCCATTGGAGGTCAATGCATTGCACTAGATTCATGCAATATGTCTAATAGACAATAGTACACACCTTACCAAGTTGTATAGCTCACCTAAACAAAACTTGAGTCATATTTCTTTAGTTTTTAGTGCTTGTATTTTTTAATGCATTTGGAATATCAAAATAAAATAGATTGTTCTATGTTATTTACATTATATACTCATTAGTGAAATGTGATTTTTATTTGTTAGATTACTAAGTTTTGCTATTTTTTATTAAATAATCATAACTAGCAACCATTTTCTATCGTTGCAATGGTGAAATTTTTGTAATTGTTTATTTATTTTGGTGCAATAGTTATTTTGATTTTTAAATTGGGATAAAATAACATATTTTATTTTGTAATCTAGGTTTCTATCATATATGTCAATTTTCTTTCTTTCCCAAATATACATACATTGAATCTATCAACTTTATTTTATAAAGAAAATAAATATGGATAAAACTAGGGGTGGGAGAAGGTAAGTCTCCAAAATAAGCCTTAATCACATTCATATAGGGATCTTGATACTCAATGATAAAAGCTTTGATATCTTTTTTTTTTTTTTTTTTTGTAAAAGAGGGTAAAAATTTATTAACTCAGCAAAACATTCATGATACAAAGAAAAAGCAGAAGCTATTCAGACATATCAGCTCTCAATAAAGAAGAGAGAGATTGAGAGCAATCAGAAGAAAGTTGAGACCAATTTTGAACATCCCAACCATCTTGAAAATTAGAAGCCCATTTAGCTAACAAATTCGCTACCCTATTCCACTCCCGAGGAATATGCACAAAAGAAATGAAGTCCAAGTGAGCAGAGATATTAAGAATTTGCTGAGCAACCCAACTCAACCGCCAATAACCATGAAGACTATCTCCAGAATTTAACAAATTTATAACAATCTGAGAATCAGATTCACAAACAATTCGACGCCAACCCAAAGCATACCCTTGCTCCAAAGCATATAAAATTGCGAGTGCTTCCATGAAGTTATTAGAATGATGTCCCTTAAAGCAAGAGAATACAAATTGGATAGTATCTTATTTACTGATAGGATCAATATCTATTTTTGGAAGGAATAGACCTATTGTATATAGAAAAGGCTATAGTTGTATTTTAAATGAGGAAGAGAAGACATCCATAAAAATAGTGAAGAGGAGTAGAAGCAATAAAACAATAAATTAAATTTTTAAGAAGAAGCCCAAAATATGTTTGAGTGGATTCACCTCATTTTCTTCTCATGTGGATGTGATGGTCCTCTTGCCCAATAAATATTATTGTAGATAACTCTATTGTTTATTATTTTTATGTGAGATGTTTACATGTGCTTGAAAAAATGATATTATGAGGATTGATTTAATAAGTATTAGTATTACTACTCATAGTTTTAAATCATCCTTCAAGATTTTCAACCTTGAGAAAATATATAGGTGTTCCACAACAATATAAATGATAGTTCAATATAAATGTTGAAGAATGCATTTAATTACTCTTTGAAATGGAGACATATTTCTAAATTAAGATAGAGAAACCCATGAAACATTATAATCACACTAGGAGGGTACTACATAGTATAGAAACCATATAGAAATATTTCAAATACTCAAGAGAAAATCCAAAAAGTACATAAAAAACATTATCAACACATTTCAAAATATGGTTATGAAGTAAATATAGAAAATATAATTAAGGATATTAAAGAAATATTCAAGCAACCTAATCACCATTAATGTTGGAAAAATATAAATATGTTATAATGTTAACTACTATGTTTAATTATATTTTATTAATTGATCCTATAATGTTGAAACCTAATTCTTATAATTTAAATAGATAAGACTCGTAAAATAAACATTAATATTATCTACTAATCTCTATAAAGTTGCTTATATAAAATAAAACTATAATCAATAATATATCTTCTAAATTAATAATATAATATTAAAATAAATGATTCTCATTTTACATATTACACTATAACCATCCTATTAATACCAAATAATAATATTAACAAAAAGTACATTATTATGCATCACATATCCTCTCAATATTTAAACATTTAGAGTTTAATTGTTTAAATTCTTTAACCCGTAACATTTAGTAAATAACAATTATATCTTAATCATGATTATTTTTGCATATCTAATATGTGAAATATATCTAAACATTATCAGTCCATTTATTGATGGTTTCAAGCATGATGAAGATGTGAATGTTGTCATCATTTATTTATTTTTAATTATATTTGAAATAAGTAAAATAAAAAAAAATAAATTTTAATTACTTAAACTAACATTATTTAATAATTAAAAAATAAATTTTAAGTAAAATTATTTTATATTTATATAGATAAATATTTTAAAAAAGTATAGGTGGAGCTGCAGTACTTGCGTACCCTTATGGATCATTGGGGGAATGCACCCTGCATTATGAGTCATGTGCATCTTCCTTCCCCTTCCAGGTGACAGTAATTTCTCAACTTCTTTCTTTCCAAATGCATATTTAATACTGTTTTGGCAGTTGTTATTTGCAGTTTGTGGACTATTTCTGACACTCTTGTATACTCTTAACCACAGTGGTTAATGTATTGGTTTACGGGGTGTGCTAATCCCACCCACCCTTTTTCGTATGAATAAACATTATTTTATTAATATAATGGTTTTTTCATCCAAAAATATATATATATATACATATGAAATAGCATTAGTATATTTTAACTGATTAAATTCTTTTAAAAAATATATCAAAATTAAATCTTCGAATAGCACATATATAATTATTAAATTTGTTGTAAGATCATAATTAAATAAAGATAAACCTCTTTTAATATATAAATAACTAAAAAAATATATATACACAGAACCTAATCATTTATTGATTGTTACGATATTTGATTTTTATCGTTACAATAGAAGTAAAATAAAAATTTAAAATTCAACATGGTGATGATTTCACGGTATGGTGTTGTGTGAGGGGCCGCTTTTTTAACAAACATGTCAACCATGGCCTTTAAAAAAGGAATAGATAGAATGAAAAATATCTAAACGAAGTCAACCCTTTGGCGTGGGCTCATATCACCCTGTCTACGCAAGTTCAAAAATATATGGAGATATGCTCTAGTCTATTGTAAACGGTATTTCTTGGACAAGTTTTTAGGTAAATGTTTATTTTAAAAATTATTTTCAATTATTATTGTTTAAATTATAATATTTTTTCGTTTAAAATAAAAATAAATTATAAAAATTATAATTTAATTAAATAATTATAATTTTTATTGTAAATACATTTTTTTAGAAAAAAATATTAATATAGAACAATAAAAAATATATATAAAAGTTCCAAAAAAATAATAAAAATTCAAACTTTAATATAAGTAAGTAAATGTATAAAAGAATAAATGTGTGAAAAAAAAAAAAAAAATGTGAAGGAAGTTTAACCTCTGCCTACATGGGTGTCAGAATTCATGCGAGGCACACTCAAAAGGGATGAGACGTTAGCTGCCGTTGAGTTGTAAATAACGTCGACACAGGAGCGGGCGATGTCAAATATTTAATGGGGCCGTCTAAGGTTATACTTCAATTTCCGAGTCGATCCTTAATGCAAGTTGGGCATTCTGGAAAACGGAATACTTTTTAAGTATGCGGAAAAAACCTTCGATTTTTCCAATGGAATAGTTAAACATTCAACCACAAGAGATAGGCATCAAGTGGCAAACTTTTTTTAATGATTCCTTTTCCACAATACAAAGCAGAATTTGTTTTTTTTTTCTCTCTCCGCTCTCCCTTCCCCTTCCTCGAGACAAAACTCCCTGATTTAAAGCTTTGGAGACAGTTACATAACGGTCCAAACGGTTGGCCCTTTAGTTCGGCGACGGTTCAGCTAGTTGGATGGTTCGTTGGTTGTCGGGTTGCTCCTGCATGATCTATCCTCAAATCGTACAGGTGATAGCAAAACGATATGAAAAGGGCTAAAATTGATGCGGCTACTGTGATTAGGTACAGCCCCTTGAAGCTCTCAATACCTAAAGTGTTGGAATCAACATTTGCACCGAGATTTGTGGAGAGAGTGGTATTAAAATAAATGGATTCAATATTCTGCAAAGCTGTTTTGTTCTCCAAAAGGTTTAACACAGCCCTGGAAATGTCAGAAACAAGAGGGGAGCCTTTGGGAAAGACCTGCAACGAAAACGTGAGTTAGAATTAAAATTTCGAAATGCAATGGCTTCGAAAATATATTTGTTAAAGGGATAAGAGGGCACTTACAAAGCCTAGACCGCCGGTTCTGTAGGTAGGTCCAACCGTTGTGTATTCGGAATACTGAGACAAGAACAACCGAGCGTACGGGATCTCCTCGAAAATGGCAGCAACGCCCCCTTTGTTTGGACCCTTCGAAAGAGCCTCTGCAAATTCCATCTGGTTTGAATATTTTCTAAGATTTTTTTCTGCAAAACCGAGCTGATCTCGCAAGTAATCACCAACAAACGATTTATCCTTATAACCTACGGGAAGTCCATTGGCTTGAAGAGACTCTACACTTGTAATCGTTGGCTTAATTTGTTGAAAAGTGAGGATGGATGAAAGACTGGCTGTGTAGTTGGACCCTATAATTAGAACGACAAAGAGCCAAATTACTGTCACCAATCGCGCTAAGTTGGTCCCGAGAGGTTCTCCTGGAAAATTATTCAAAAGAAAAGACCACAATCATGACTAATGTATCAGTAGTATCAGCAAAAGTCTAGACTTGAAGGAATTTATTGCGCACTGTGACAAAAGCAAACATTTGATTCAAGTATAATGGTAGTGCTTACTATGAGCGAAAAAGAGGGTGGAGAATGAGAACCTGCAAGAGTGGGGAAGTAAACAACTTTGTGTTAGGTTCTTTCAGTCGTTGAAGAAAAAATAACAAATGTAATAACGAAGGTAAGAATGGGTGAAATAAATACGTTATGACAGCGACCCCTTGGTTTGTGCCCGTCCCTCCAAAGACCGGATTTGTATTGCGCTCAAGAAGCCACACCACAACTCCTGTAAATATGAATAAGAAGAACGTTATAGCCCACAACTCTGGTGTAAACGGCTTCGAAAATGCCCAAGTCTTGTCTGCTTCGTCTGTTTTAGTGGGAACCACCATCACTAAACCCGATTCTGTATACGGCTGTGTAAAATCGACATATATGCTCCGATTCGCTAGAATTGTAGTGTCACCAACCACAGCGTCAAATTTCTGCCAGTAAAAGGAATTAAAACAATGTTTTTCTCTAACCCGCCCAAAAATCAATAAGAAGAAATAATTTTCAAGGATTCCTAATAAAGTCAATTAAAATGGGGCAGACAAACACACCTTGAGATAGACTTGATAAACAAGATTGTTATAGGTATCGGTCTCGCAAGGAATCAAATCGTGTGGCAATGCATAATCCAGCCGTTCCAAAACGGCGTCAAATACATCCTTACAGAAACCATGGACTGTGCTTTCGTTACGGCTGTCGTACGTAACCGAGATGAATTCCTTGGATCCACTGTTTATAGGCACTCCAATTTTGAGCTTCTTGCCAATAGTTGGTATTACCCAACCACGGGGAACTTGCGTAGATCCGCCAGGCCAAAATTTAGCTCCAATTCCCTCTTCTGCTTCTTCACTATGAATATGGTCGTCAGACGGAAGTGCTCTGGAAAACTTTTTAGTCTTATGTGTCCAATATGCAACAACACGGTAACTTTTTCCCGCCACATTCACTATCTCATAAGTAGAGTCTGAAATTTCTCCATCGTTCATTTGAACAGACCCACTTAAGCCAGTAAAATTTGTTGCAAGGATCTCTTGAAGCAGTTGCTGACCTTGCTCAAAAACCTTGATTTCTGTCAAATCCGTTGCGTTTCCAACTACTGCAGGCGGGCTTGAGGGCTTCCGAAAATTGAGGCTTGTATTGGCTCCCAATTTCCCAATGGCTCCCGCTATCAACCACACCGTGTCGTATGCCAATAAACCGTATTGATTGAGCTCCGCCTTATCTTCGTCGGGATTATCAATTATAAACTGTCGTTTCCACCTTTTGGTGAACTCGTTTAGCCTGTCTGAACTTGGTATGTAACTTTTCACTCCAAGAAGGCCTTGCATGGACGCCATGGTAGAGGCATTAAGCAGAGCATCCCAGAGACTCGTATAGCCGTCCGTAGTAATCCAAACATAACCGGCCTTCATCATTCCTATGTCACGCGCCTCCGCGAACAGACTCAAGCCGAGACGAGAGCCCATGTGGGCAACGAAAACTCTCGACTGCATATTGTTCAATTTGTAAAGATGTTCCCTTATTGCTTGTCTACTGGCATTTGCAGATATCACCGATCTATATTCTATTTGGGACCCGACGTCCCTGAGCTCATCACTCAACCAGGATATTGCGTCCCAACCGAAATTATTATCGGAGTAAACAACCGAAATTCCTCTCCAGACATATGCCTGCACTAGGGCTGCAATGGCCTTCATTTGTGAGGCATCGTTGTGTGCAATGCGGACAAAATAAGGGAATCTGTGGTTGGAAAGCATGGGACTCGTAGCAGAGAATGAAACAATAGGTACGTGAGCTGCATCTCCTAGATCTGATATGAACTCTGCAACTTCGGACTTTTGAGGCCCGATTATTGCTACTGCTCCTCCTTTCAAGAGATCAATGGCTGCAGTTACCGACACGTCAGTGGTCAATTTAGATTTCATTTCAAATCTGGCGATAAAGAGCATAATGATTTTTTTGAAGTCTGCGACTTGGAAGTTTAATTAATTACCTGCGGACGCCCCCACGACTGGATCGCCTTGCCCGTCTTGCAGATGGAGAACCAAACGTGAACCATTAAGGAATTTATGTTCCTTATTAACGTCCTCCGCCGCTAACATTATAGCAGTTTTGGCTACTTTTCCTACCCAGGAATTGAAATCCAAGATAACGCCTACGTGAACCGTGTCATTCTGGAGTGAATGACAGAGATTTGAAACACAGAATAAAAAGCAGATAACTATAATTGTTCTCCGAGCTTGGCCTCGGCATTCCATGGCTGGCAAGCTGTTGGACATTCATGAAATGTAAGACACCTCTATGACGAAGTTAATCATTTTAATTGATGCAACAAAGTCTATATCTAATACATGTTTTATGGTTACTATCGATGATGATCGTTAGGATCAATGATCACTATAAACTCTGAGATCGATACGAACGATGCCAAATACAATTGAAGAGATGGATACAAGTTATGCTAGATATAATTGAAAAGATTGATATAATCGAAGAGATGCTAATATCATTGAAAAGATTGATATATTCGAAGAGATGAAGATATAGACGATGTTCCTGTCTAAAATATTGTAATAAAGTATTTTGAACATCTTATTACATTATTTGAAACAGGAAATATTACGACCGCCCCCGCCCCTTAGTCTAGAGCCAGAGAAACTTGGGGTCTAGTTCTTGGTTTATGACTGCTCCTTATTCTAGAGCTAGAGAAACTTGAGCTCTAGCTCTTGGTTGTTGACTTTGATTCTTGTTCTTAGCTTCTAGTTTTAGCTCTTGGTTTTGGTTTTTGGGCTTTGACTCGCGTTTTTGTTTTTGGCATGGGTAAATACCTTTATATTTGCCTTTGGGTCTGCCTCTTGTTGATGTTGGATTGCAGAGAATCTTCTCTAGGTCGCTTACAATTGCTCCCAACGCATAGTTGACTCCACCTATATGGCGCTTTATCTCTTCCAAAAAAACAGCTCGTCATCTCGTTTAGCCAGAATTTCCCTACAATTAAAGATCCGGATGAGGATTCAGATAACTGGATATCGATGCTTTTACTTCAGGCCAACAGCCAGCCTCTTAGCCGTATTTCTAGTTCTGGTCTTGTGGCGAAGCCTATCAAAATACTCAGTTACAGAAATGTATATTCTGATTAAAATATATGTACAATATAACTTTGAATTGCATGGTAACTATTTTCTTCTGACCTTTGCTCTGTCCATTGACCTGCATCCATAACTTAAATTAATAATATAATATAAAATCTAAATCTATTTTTTAAAACCTGTACAAACAAAGTATGTTTTTGGGGCCGGCACGTTGTAGAACCCGATGGGCACATTAACCAGACATGATAACAAGGCATTAAATATTTGGGGGGTTCTACGAGGCTTGAAATTTTACGTGATTTATTTGTGTATGCCAATTTTTTTGTATTATCATTGTACATTTAAGTTTTATTTGTCTATGTTTATAAACTGTAAGGTTAAATTAAAGTTATGAGTTAAGATTTGTAAAGATTTTATAAAATTAATTTTATTTATTATATATAACTAAAATAACTAGTATTTTGTGTTTATTGTTGTATATATATATAAACTAAATTGAAACAGGTTATTTTCTAGGTTAAATTTTATTGGAGTATAAATATTTTGTGTGTTAATAAGTGAATGTTGTTGGTAACATATAATAAACAAAATTTACATTATGTTTGATTTAAAATGTTGTAATTTATATGATCGAAAATTAATGTGATGTGTTAATGGGTTTTTGATTCAACAGTTGGGATAAATAGTTCATGTAGCCTATAACAAAGTTCACGATACGAAATAGGTATAGGTTAGTATGACTAAGTTAATATATAAAATAAAATAAAACCTTTCACAACCTTATTTAAAAAATAATAATAATAAATATTTGTTGTGTAAAACTTGATAGTTGATACACCTTTATTTTTCATTTATCCATGTTAATCAAACTTGATATTTTTAGATTATGAATTGAATATACAGTTTATGTGGGTAAAATCAAAATTATTCTTTATTTTATCTTTTTAAAAGGATTACAAAATATTATTATTGTATCGTATTTATAATATCTTAAAAATATTCATTTATTAGATTTTTATAATATTTTAAATATTATTATAAATATAATATATTTTACAAATTATAAAAAATTATTTATTTATATATAAAAAATGGTTAAACAAATATATAAAAAATTTAACTTTTATAATTTTAAAAGTAAGAATATTGCTCAACTAAAAGTACAATATGTTTTAAAAAGATCAAATACTTTAAATTTCATCCTTATACCTAAACATAAAGATCCTATATATCCCTCAATATCCTCTCTCTCTCTATATATATATATATAGATATATGAATATATAAGTGCATAAATGATATTTGTTAAAAAATAAAATTGATACTTATTAAACCTAGGCAACAAAAATTTAATATAATTTTATTAATTTACAAATGAAATAAAAATATAGTTATATAAATGTAAATGTAAATCAATAATTTAATTTTATTATAATTTTTAATTAATTATTTATTTTAATTGTGGTGTGGGTGAGTGTGTGGTGGCTTTGTGTTAAAATCGCTAATGATAAGTATAGCTCTCCACTTAAGGAAGGGTCATGGTTGAAGGTTTCTCACAATAACCAAATAAAAAAATAAAAATAAATAAATTAAAATTAATAATTTAGTTTTATTATAACTATTAATCAATTATTCACAATAATTTACTTTTTTTCATGCTATTTTAAATATTTTATTTTACTTTAGCTTTTAATAACAATTATTACCTTGTAATCAATAATCCTATTTAAAACTATGGCTTCTAAATAATTTTTAATAATGGAAAGAGGTTATATATATATATATATATATATGAAAGATAATTAAAAAAAAGTTTAGGACAATAATGTAAATCCTGTAATGGTGTGTATTTTGGATTTTCATTGAGGAGAGTTAAATTGAAAATTGTTACAAAAATTATCAAGATCCTTTAAAAAAAACCATGGATGTGTATAAGAAGTATTACTCAAAGGAAAAAAAAAAAAAAACATGCTTTAACCTTTTTTCTCTTATATGGGAACTATGTAGATGTATTTGTATTTTAAAGATTCATGTTTAAACCATTGTACAAGGGACCATGACCCTTTAAAAACCCTAAGCTTTATCATAAAATTTTATCCTATTGAGATACTTTAGTGGTATGTCTTTGGATTCTCATCCATGAGACTCAAATTTAAACCCGTACACAAGGGACAATGACTCTAAAAAAATAATTTATCCTAAAATTATAAAAAAAAAAACCCAAAAGAGATACCCAGGTGTTGTAGGTGAGTTGGAGAGGAGAGGGCAATCCTCCAAGGGAGGTCCCAGGTTCAAATCTCCATCCTACCAAAAATTTGAATTGGGTATCTAAAATCCAATTGATAATGTTGGTGCGGGTAGGGGTCGGGTAGTACCCCCTGTTCATGGTCTCTCAGACCAAGGCGGCTCCGCAAGGGGTTTTTCGCTTAAAAAAAAAAAAAAATACCCAAAAGAGATAGGCCAATCCTCAAAATTCAAAAAATAAAAACAAAAAAAAATACTTGAAAGAGATAGGTTAGTACCAAAAATAAAATAAAAATACTTGAAAGGAATAGGCAAGTTGGTAGCAACCAAATGCTTCTAAGTGGGTTGCTTCGGTTGGATTCTTGTTAGGTAGCATTGACATCTTTACCTATTAGGCTAGGTTTATACTAGTCATGACCCACATTCGACAAATGTACATATATATATATATATATATATATATATATATATATATATATATATATAGAACAAAGGGTTGTATTAGGGTCCCCCACCTTTGAAAAATCATAACTCTATTTTAGAGTTTGAGATTTTATGAACATATTCAATTTTCATCTCAATTGAGATGTTATAACTAGATATCTACATTATCTTTAAAAAAAAATTATGAATTCTTGATTTTTATTTCTTGGATCTTCAATTTTTTGCGTGAATATAAATATTCTAGAATTCAACATTCTTATTGACATTTTCCTACTACAACCTTCACAATACAAAAAATATCTATAGAACAAATATCCAAGCATGAGTCATCAGGGCAAGACATAAAAAATAGAATATGTAGCTATCCATAGCAGTTCAAATAAAACCAAATAAAATAAAAATTTAGCTTAATGAAATGGTAACAAGATATTAATTTTTAAACATTCTACTCCCTCTATAATCAAAGAAAAGGCTTGAGAGTCAAGATAGGAAGTTCTACCATAAAATATCTAAGATTCTCCTATTGCCAATATTGTGTTATCCCCAACTCACTCAAGGATCTCTTAGACATATTCACCACTCAACAAGTTTTGTTTGACCAAGAAAAGGATATCTTACTAAAAGAAATAAAAGATTTAAAATAGAAAAGTGAAGATGAGCAAAGACTTAAAATAAAAAATCTCATTAAACAAACCGCGTATGCTTATTGAGATGAGATTGACAAAATTGCATTGACATTATTCCTATTGTTCAAATTTATAGATTTAATTACATTCCTATGTATCCTATTAGATTAGGAAGTTGAATAAAACCTCAACAAAATTACTACAAGACTAGAAGAAGATAAAATCTATTAGACTAAGATAGCTAAGATAATTAATCCTAAGATTATAGATGTAGGATACAATATAGGGAAGCCATAGCATAAAATGTAATTAACCTATTTAAAAAAAAAAAGGTACAAAATTAGTGCATAAATTGAATCAATACCTTATGTGTTACCATCAAGAAGCTCAGGGTAGAGGAGGATTCTCTACTACAAGTAGGTATCCCATCATCATGGAAAAATTCATCTAGATTTGTTCAAAATAAGTATATTTAAAATAAATTGAGCAAAGTAAAGAGTTTTCCCTTGAACTGGAAGAAGATATGGGCTCCCTTTGCACAAAGGAAATAGCCTTGTTTATTGGGCCACTAGAAAAATTAGACATACAAGTACATGAAGTGATAATCCAAACAAAAGATGTTTCTTGTGATGATAAACATGTACTTGCATTTCATGATGAATTCTAGTAGATCTAATACCCATCAAATGAAGAATTGAAAAATATTAAGTAAATGCAATAAAATCTCTCCACCTAGTGATTTAGATTTTTTTCTAGCTTTTTATTATTTTTTTTGTTCTTCTTTTGCAAGACTTAGAAATTTTTACTCCATTCTCAAGAAAAAAGGTAATTTAAGCAAGCTAGAAGGCCCCTCTATGCCACCAAAATTATAGTGACTCCTCACTACTAATTTGCACCTAAGGAAAACTCTCAAGGAAGGCAAAAGTTTTAATTTAGGTTAGTCTCAATTTTGTGAAGACAAAAATCAAAGGAAATAACCTTGAACTTGAATGCATGAGCACTTTTGAAAGTAAGAGGTAAAGATAATTATCGATAATCAAAAGTAATGAGAAGTTTATAAAATAAGGGGAAGAAAAATTCTAACAAGTATGATGATGAGGTAACTAAAGAAGCTTCCTCCTAGATAACTCTAATATTAGAAGTTTTGTAATCTCTAACCAAGGCTAGTGACAAGAAATTTTAATAAACCTATAGAAATGCATTGGATTTTAAATGTATCAATCATACCAAAAGTATTGAAACTATCACCAACATATTGAACAAGCTGAAATGCATAGAACCATGAAAAGAGAGGGTAGGTGAGTTGAATAAATATGCCATTACCTAAAAAGAATAAGGACCACCTACCAAACATCATTTTAGTCAAGCAATTCAAACATTTATTTAAGAAAAACATGGTGATGAAAGTCTTATATTTGAAAACTGATATGGCCAAGGTTACCTCATTCATTTTTTAGGATCCCTAGAAGAGGTAGCTAAAATTATCAGATCCACCTATAAATAATTTATGAAAGAATACCCATTGTATCTATAAATAGTAGTAATCTAGATTGTAAAAAGGATAAAAAATTTTACATTTGTAATCTCTTATAAGCTTTCCTTTCATTTATTTCTATAGAGTAGTCAACTTTTGAGTGGATTGTGGGTAAATATAACCCCCTCTCTAGGCACAATATTTGTAAAGTTTGTTTACATACATATATATATTAGAGGCCTATGCGTAAATTTTTGGAATAGCTATTTGTAGTTCTCTTGCTGACCTATCTCTTTATGTGTTTGTATGTTCTAAAATTTGACCCTTCATTCCTCTCTAGTTTATGTTTTCCTCTCTGATTTTTCTAATAAGAACAATTGCATCAATATTTGAACTAGCCATATCATTGACCAATCTATATACATGCATGTGTGCTAGTAAAACTTATTTGTGCTTATTTGTATTAAGTAGACGAAGTGATCACCACTAACATATAATATTTAGGCCTATTATGGAAAAAATACTAATTGATCTTTGGCACAATGCCATTCCCTATAGTTTAGTTGTTTTTTTTTTTGAGTTATTTTTACTTTTATATCTTGCATTCCTTTTCCCATTGATTTCAAGTGTGTCAAAATATTACATCATAACATGGATCTAGTCTTGTAAACAATCTTAGTTGAGGCCCTATTGTGTCATGCCAAGTGAGGTATAATTGTTTTAATTGGAACAATCAGAGAGGAAAACATAAACCACACATTTCTTATCATTGGGAAGTTTCATAAGTTTTCAAGTATATTTCTTTTGATTGAAATTGATCCCTTATTACATGGATTGCACCCACACATCATTAGTATAAAAAAATTCAAAACAAGAAGGTTCCAACTCAATTTGAGACATCATAACATAATTAACCAACCTACTTTTAGAAAATTTTTATCATCTCCATATATGTACAATCTTTCCAATCTTGAAATAAGTTGAAAAATTTCTTAAGCTTAGCCTCTTGTAAGCCTCCTTTCAAAATTGCTATTAAGAATTTAACTTGGTAGGTAAGCTTGAAGATCTCTCTTCCATTTCTTATCCTTTATAAGATCAATAATTGGTGATGAATTACTTGAGAAACTTGATAAAATCTCCTTAGGACTATTTGAAGAACTACTTGAAGGACTGCTTGGAGGACTTAATGGAGGAGTAGTCACACTAGTGTCTTGTTCACTACCAACACTACTATTACCAAAATTGGTGGTCTTACCAACTTATCCTCTTTCATGACCATATACTCTCCTTTAATAAAAAATCACATCTTTAGAAACCAACACTTTGTCAGTATTTGCATTGTAGAGCCTATAAGCTTTTCTAATTTCACAATATCAAAAAAAAATGTAAGGTTCACTTTCTAGATCAATATTCTTCCTTTTCTCATTAGCAACATGAAAATAGCTTAAAAAACCAAAAAGTTTAAAATGATTAACATTGTTTTTGTTCTCATACCATGCTTCATAAGAAGTGATCTTGTAAAGATCACTTGTGAGACATCTACATTATTCCAAAATGAATAGCTCATCCCTTTGTTTTGAAATATGCTTATTGCTATATCAACCATAGTTTAGTCTTTACTTCAACCACACCATTTTTTTGAGGTGTATATGCAATTTTAAGTTGTCTCTTACTCCCATTTTTATCACATAACTATGTAAATAGCCTTGAATAATACTAACCACTATGATCAATCCTAAAACACATAATTCTATGTCTACTTTTATTTGCTACAAGGGCTTTTCCCTTTGGAAAGATTTCTCTAGCATGCTTGTCTTTGGCACAACCATACCAAACTTATTTTTGATCTTCAAATTTGGGAAAAACAAAAACCACCTCTTGAGAAGTTTAGAACTTTAAACATTGAAAATTTAAATGGCCATACCTCAAATACCATAACAAACTCTTATATTCAATAACAATATTTGACAAGCTACTACCATTACCTCCAAACCTCAAAGAAAATATTTGATTGCTTGACATTGTAAAAATGGTAGGACCCTTGGTCGTATCTTGTTAATTGACATAAATAATTAGAATTTATATGAGAAATTGTAGAAAAATATACTAAATCACTATTTTCAAAGAATCACTTTTGACTGGTAAGGGAGTCCCTCCAATGTATTTAATAAATAATTATATTCTTATTCATGGATGCCTTATGATAATATCAAACCCTAATATTTATATCTATCCTAGGGCTACATGGATGAAGGGATGTGACTATTCATGTTAGTAATTAATAATATAATAAATAATGAATTAATAATATTAACTATTAATATTAGGATGGAGGATCCTAACATGCCACCCCTATTTGAAGAAGATTTATCCCCAAAGTTGGAACTAAGGAAAGTGTTGCTGAAATTGACGAGGTGCTTTCCAAGTAGTATTTGCACAAGTTCTTGCAAAAGTTTAATGTCACTTTTTTGAAGGCATGGATATCTTGAGGGTCAAAGCGTTAGTGGGGGGTTGCCAGGAAGAATAGTAGGATCATGATGATGGTGGGGGGAAACCCTTGGGGTTCCTCAAAAACTTTAGAATGATGCATCAAAAGTGGTGGTAATACTTTTGCATCTTCCAATTGTTCCCTAGGAGAGGTAACATAAAATAAGTGTGTAGTCACCTTTTTGCATTATTTTCGGATATGTTTTACCATGTGGTAAGAACTCACTATTTGTGAGGAACTTGTGGGTAGCATTTTTAGAGTGTTATTCTAGCATTCATTGGTCACTTTTTGTATGTCTACCTTCTATTTTCCTAAGGTATTGAACACTTCTTGTAGATTGATCTTTTTACCTTCTTGGATGTAATCAAGTGTTTCAGTCATTTCTTGTTCATATTCCTCATATTCATCCTTTATGGATTGATAAGGATCAACTACCTTAAAGATATACAATTTTTGTGTAGCCCATTTATAGTGGGATCCAAATTGCTCATCACAAGTATCGTAAAGATATTTCGCTCATCGTTCCTTCATATTATCAAAGTTGAGATGTTTAATTGGTAATTTTTGGTTAGGTTTGGGGGTGATGTAAGTGGTTTGTGATTTTCCCATGGGTGGTTTTCCTAATCAATGTTAAAAATTGAGTTTATCTTCAGCTAATAAAGCTAATCCAAAGGTCTTCATCAACATGTGGGGATTGAATATTTCCACCTTCTTACTAATATCATCCTTCAATCCAGTAAAAAATCAACTTATGAGAAACTATTGCAAGGGAAAATGTGGTTGCTAGCTGGACACAAAACCTGAGAGACAGTAAGTAGGTAATGTGGCATGGAGAGATGAATGAGGAAGTTTGATAGTTTGGGTAGTGTGGCATGGAATGATACAAACTAAAGGGACAAAATTGATTTAGGCAACACGGTATAGACTTCAACATAATATGCTTGATGCAGGGGACTAACACAGAATATGGTATAAAATTTGATAGTGATAGTGGACTGGTGTGGGAGTATGACACAATGACTTAGAGATAAAATGGACTAACACATGTAAAGCATGTTTGACTAGTATACGAAAGGTATAAGCAGAGGAAAAGTGGCAACCAATGGTGGCCATGACAAACTAATTAAGTAAAGATGTTTAAAAAGCACTAAGAAAACTATTGTACCTAGCATGTGGGACTAAACATCCAAAAAAAATAAAAGTATAGTTATATGTGTGAAAGGAAAATGAATCCTTTCAATTTGACAAAGTTTGAAAAGGCAAACATTTTAATGGTGATGAAAATTACCACATGGCAAAACTTTAGCGAGGAGTTTTAGGGTTGTGATTAAAAATTATTTTAGTGAATGAAGTTTTCTTCACCAATCCTTTGGAATGGAATGTTTTTCTTGTTGTTAAATGTCATCCATGTAGCTGGTGGTGCACTGTAGAAGCCTCATGGATGTCACATCGTAATTCATAAATGTATGCCCTCCCAAAATGTAGCATATGAATTTAGCTTGCAGAACATGGTCCGCGGCGGCCTAGCCAAAGATACTCAATTAATACTTGGATTTGGCAAGAAATTTAGGGTTTTACGCTTATCAAAGAATTTTGTGGATAATATTAGGACAAGTAGATAAAAATATTCCGCATTGGTGGAGGTAAAATAAATGACAAACTTTAGAAATAATTAATCCCAATTTGATTTAGATATTTTAAATCCAGAATGCTTTATATGTTGCCAGATTCTAGAACATGTTAGTTGTTAGACTTTTTTTCTTGAATCCTGTGCCTGGACAAAAGCACATATGTTTTTGTTGTGGTTTAAGATGAATATGAATATGATTGCTTGCTAAGATGATTTATGTGCACATTTGAGATGATTTCTCTTGGGTAGCTAAGGGTTATTTGGAATGACATCGAGATTGTTGGCATACATGATGGTGCGATGGAGTGTATGGTTTTAAAAATATTTATCACCTTTGTAGATTTTTACAGTGACCATAAATAGAAAAATGTCAAAGATATAAAAAAATATTTGTTCTAACCTTAGGTTTGGTAGAAGTTTATATGTTGGATAATTTTGAGTATTATCAAATGGAATTCTGGTGCTGTGTACAAAGAGAATGAATGGGAATCGATATCACCATCAGGGAAAAATAATAGTCAACATTTGAATACACCTAGGCAACAACATGGAAAAACTTGAAGCAGAGCTTAATTCCAAAATTCATTGGAGCTTAGTATTTATTTTAATTTTAGTGATCAGACTGTGACAACCTTGCTAGCTAGACTATAATAATTTTTCTCCATTCTCACCATGGATGTTTAATTCTAGAGTTAAATTCATGAAGTAGATATAATATGTCAAGAAACAACATTTTATTGATTTGATATTGATTTAAGTACATGCATAGGTCATTCATTTCAGTGAAGCAACCAACCAACGGTTGGTGAACTACCCTCCCAAGTTATTGAATTAGATAATGTAATACATGTATAATATGGTAACATCTCCCCTTATTATATTATTGGTAAATACAAAGAGTATTGCAAAACAATTAAACTTGACACGTGCAAGTGCCTTGGTGAAAATATCTACAAGTTGCTCATCAGTGGAAATGTATTGGAGTTGTATATGATGCTTTGGAACTTCATCATGAATTAAATGACATCGAGTGTCAATGTGCTTGGTTTGATCATGAAATATTGGATTCTTGACTAGATTCAAAACACCTTGATTATCGCAAAACAAATGAAGTAGAATATTATTTGGAAGACCTATGTTCATAAGAATGTGACTTAACCATATTATCTTATAGATTTATTCATTGAATGCATGATATTATACCTCTATAAAATATATAGCAACCACTTGCTGCTTCTTATTATACCAAGAGACAAGATCAGATCCAAGATGAAAAATGTATCCAAAAGTCGACTTTCAATCATCAATGGATCTGGTATATTTTGAGTCTCTATATCCCTATAGATAGAACTTGATATTATTTTTGTACTCCAAGACAAAATATGTAGTACCATGAACATAATGAAGAACTCTCTTTGCTGCTTTCCAATGACTCACCTTTGGTTCCTGCATGAACCTTGAAAGATAACCCATAATAAAACTAAGATCTGACCTGGTTTTTGGTTAGATATATGAGACTCCCAATACGTTGATGATAGAGAGTGCCATCTACATATGGTTATTGATCATATCGAGAAATTTTGATTACGAAATCCATTAGAGTTGCCTTAGACTTACAGTTTGTCATGCAATATTTATCAATTAATATCATGGCATACTTCTTTTGCATTACTATGATATGATACTTTTTATGAGTCACTTCCAAACCAAGATAATAGTGAAGAAGTCCTAGATATGTCATTTCAAAATATTGTTTTAAATAATATTTTACTACATCAATCATACTCTCTAAGCTTCCTGTTATGATAAAATAATCCACATATAGCAGGAAAATCACTATGTCAGAACCATTTTTCTTGATATAGATATTTGCATCTGAAGGACTTCTTTGGAAACCATGCTGCACTAGGTGACTATCTATTTTGATGTACCAAGCTCGAGGATCTTGTTTTAGTCCATACAAGGATTTGATCAACTTAAAAACTTTATGTTCTTGCCCTTCAACAACAAATCCTTATGGTTGGGTCATGTACACTTCTTCTTGTATGTCACAATTAAAGAAAGCACTTTTTACATCTATATGATGTAACTTCCATCCAAACTAAGCTACCATGGTACAAAGTACTCAAATGGTAGTCATTTTGGTAGTAGGAGCAAAAGTCTCTTCATAGTCTATTCCTTATTTTTGAGCATAGCCCTTTGCAACAAGACAAGATTTATGCTTATCAATAGTACCATCTACCTTATACTTCACTTTGAACACCCATTTGCAACCAATGGGCTTCTTTCCTAAAGGTAGATTTACTAGCTTCCATGTATGATTTTCATGAGAGATGTATATTCTACTTTCATAGAAGCCTTCCACTAAGGCTCACTAAGTGCATCCTAAACTGTTGTGGGTTCATTTTCATCCAATGCTATCATATAAACCCTCTCATAATCCATATCTATTTCCCTATCTTTGTCTACATCTATAGATAGATCATCAAATTGTTGGTAAAGCTCATCAACATTTGAAGTTGATGTCTCTGCTCTCTTATGTTGTATCATACTGCAAGTACAATGTCAATCTAGAGTTAGATATGGAAGTGATGTCAACTTGGAATATCTCAATGTATTGGTATACCATTTTGGAATCTTGTTCTAAGGAGGTGGAGTCTCTTTCTTAGGCTCATATTCCTCAAGGTATATAACTGTAGAAGTGTTATTTGATGTGAAAGCTTCATCAAATACCACATATCTACTTATATGTGTCTTCTTGGTCATAGGATCTATCAATTGATATCCCTTTGAATGCTCATCATAACCAAGGAAGATACATTTTAGGGTTTTCTCATCTAACTTCTTCCTTTTCTATTTTGGTATGTGCATGAACGCCTTACATCCAAAAAACCTTAGATGAGAAATGGAGGGTTTCTTACCACTCCATTCTTCTTGTGGATTTTTACCCTGTAGAGCTCTTTTGGGTGCTCTATTCAGGAGGTATGATGTTGTGTTTACTACTTCTACCCAATACTCATGCTCAAGGTGTGCCCCTACAAGCATACATCGAACCATTTCCACAATGGAATGATTAATCCTTTCATAAAATCCATTTTGCTATGGAGTATAGGTTGTAGTTAGATGTCTCTTAATCCCATGTTCATTTAGAAATGATGAAAATTTCTTGGAGGTATATTCCCCCATCGATATGAGTGGAGGGTTTTGATGGAACATCCTGACTCCTTCTCAACAAGCTTCTTGAATTTTTGAAAGTACAGAAATACCTCTGACTTCAATTGAAGAAAGAAAACCCACATATTTCATGAGTGATCATCCAAAAATAATTGAAAATACCTCTTTCCACCATATTTGGTTGGCATAGGACTGCATAGATCGATGTGTACCAACTCTAAAGGTTTCTTTGCTCATGAAGATCTAACTTCAAATGGTACCCAGTGTTGCTTCCTTGCTAAGAAGTCCAAGTAAACTAAAAATGAGGATGAAAGGTTGGGAAGTCCTCTCACCATATCATATTTTCTTAACTTGAGCAAATATACTAAACTTAGATGCCCATATCTCTTGTGCTATAGATAAGTATCCTCCTTGGTAGTTGTTGTTAGGGAAACATGAGGCATTGAAACGATATCTAAAATTAACAAGTCATGCTTGTATGATCCTGTTGCTACATATTTTTCTATTTTGGTTATAAAACATCTCTTCTTACCTTTCTCAACACTGAACATAACATCCATATCTTGATCTAAGATCTAAGGGACTGACAATAGATTTTTAGCCAATCCATGAACATAGAGCACCTTCTCAATCTAACATTTACCATCGGGAAGAGTGATATGCTTGTAGGTCTTATTTTATGTAATTATGACTATATTACCTTCCTTTTCCTCAAATATCTCAAACCACGATCAATAGCTAGTCATGTGTTTACTGGCATCGAAATCAATATACCACATTGCATATTTCTGCTGAGATGAAGTATGAGTCATGAGAACCTTGTGTGCTCACTCAGAATCTGAGTCCGAGTATGAGTCAGTAGAATATGTGCCTGATTTTGATATGGAATAATAAATATTCCCCTTGGGTGGCTTAATTATCTTCTATGGTTTGTATTTTCCTTTGCCCTTCTTCTTATAATTGTAGTCATTCTGTTGTTTTTTATTAAACCAACACCTATTGATGTTATGGTTATTCATATCACAAATATTGCAATATTTTTTATCTTTCTACTAATGTTGTTTCCCTTTTCCATTTGATGAAGATCCTCCTTTCTAAAACTGATTGTGTTTCTTATCCCCTTGTTTGGTGTAGAGGGAATTATCTGGAACTTCATCCTTATGAAACTGATTTGCCTCTTCAATTTGCAGCAAATTCACTAATTCCACAAAAGACACTTGTCTACCAGATACATGAAGTGAGGTTATCAACATATTATAGGACTCTAGCAATGCTCTCAAGATGACATAGGTCAAAAAAACATCATCCACTAGTTGTCCCATAACATTTAGTTTGGCTTTCAATTTTGCCACTCTATATAGGAATAGGTTAACTGTCTCATCAAATTTCATACTGAGTGTATGTAGTTGAGTTTGAAGGTGTAGAATAGTGGATTGATTCTTTCCTTCATAAGAAGTAATCAAAGCATCCCAATCTTCCTTACTAGTTTTGGCATCACAGATATGAGACTGGACCTCATCTGTTGTAGCAAGTAGAATAAACATGAGATATATTTTGTCCTTCTTATCAAAAGCATCTTGATCTGATCCTGCTATTCCAAGTCATTTTGCGGTGCGAGTCACTACATCCCATAAATCTTCCACTTGAAGAATAACATGCATTGTATTCTTCCATGGTGTGAAGTTAGAACCTTTCAGTAACTATGAATCTGATATATATTTGTGAACATAAGCCATTGTGAAGGTTTCTTATAACACCAAATGGTCCCCCTTTCTTTATGCATGCCAGGCATTTATACCGAAACTCCTCTATATATAACCACCCTAACATGAGGGAGACTATAAGTATATATAAGAGTAGAATGATAGTGGAACTTAGGTGATACTAAAAGAGAATTCAATCAAATTGATGGCACCTACCTCAAAACCCTTAGGAAAAGGATAATGAGTTGGAGGAGTTTAAGCCAAACAATTAGAAATAATTAGGGTATAAAATGAAGTGAATATAAAAATTGGTTTACCTTATTTCTTTCCAAGGATTTATAGAGAACAAGCTCAGATGTAATTTTTGTAGCTATGTTAGGTGGTGGATATAGTACCCCAAAGAATTAGAACATTACCTGTAAGTGTGGGCTATAGGTATCACAAATACCGAATGCTGCTATGCAATAAATTGCACAAATAGGTGTATAAATTTGAGGTCTTTTCTTTTGTTTTATTATATGATTGATAATTCAATAAAAAAAAAAAATTAAGTGCACAGTACAACCATAAATGCCCACAAATTTAACTACTCTAGGTGTTAGTTACCACCAAAAATGCACCTATTACAATACCATTTTTACAATGAACAATATTCACTTTCCACAAATCAACAATTTTTCTTCCCCCCTATGTCTTAGAATTTTGCAAAATGAAATGCTAGAGATCCCTCATTTTTTTTGCAAAATAAACAAGGATGAAAAAATTGTATGTGGACCCTTTCGAATTCTAGAAAAAAACAACTTATCCCTCCACAAAATGCTTTGAAAGGAAAAAAATCGAAGTACGAAAGAATACCTCAAAAAAATGGGCGTCTCCTCTGGCTTGTGGTAAAAAAAATGCTCCTATGTCCTCCTTGGATAAAAAATCTGCCCCTAGTGTGCAAAAAATGACCCTCGCAAAAGTTGTCAAAAGTTGACAAAAAATTGTCAGCAAAATTGTTGACAAGAAAAAATTGCTTGACAACAA
Organism: Wollemia nobilis; assembly: GCA_028583015.1. Taxonomy (NCBI): domain Eukaryota; kingdom Viridiplantae; phylum Streptophyta; class Pinopsida; order Araucariales; family Araucariaceae; genus Wollemia; species Wollemia nobilis. The sequence continues at coordinate 2,490,886 of JAQPPZ010002712.1, read as the reverse complement.
AAAAAATTGCTAAAGCAAATTTTGGGAGCAATTTTTAGGTTTTATTTAAAAAAAAAAAAAAACTTGTTTTAGGGTCTCTATCATCGGTGGGGTTGGAACCCTCGACCTCCACCGACGTAGAGCACAACCGAACCACCTTGGCTAAACAAGTCGATGAATAGATTGACACACGACTCGCATTTTATATCCCATAATGGACCCCTGTAACAATTTTTTTTTAGAAACTTTTTGGGTGGAATTTGAGCTCATGACATCATGGGTGAAAAAATCTGTGCATGGGCCAACTAGTCAGTCAATCTAGCGCGATTGATTTGAATATAAGAGTAGGATATGTGTTTTATTGCCTGTGTTGCCAAAGTTTTTTTTTAAATACGAATTATATTCCACATGAAACAGATGACTGCATTTGGGGGAATATAAGAACAAAGAATAATGCTTTTTATTAGATTTTTGTTGGGAAATCATGAACTTGTTGCCTCCTTTTACCAATTCTAACACCTAATGAGGATTTTATATCACCCGCAAACCAGAGATCGCCATGTCAGCCAAATGCCATGTCACCCCAGCCAGCTTGCTACACCTTCAACTATTACCATGTGTCTACCTATCATCCACCATTTGTCTATGCAGATCAGGGGTCCCACTCCTCAAGAATTATACCCTATCATCATCATGTTAGATCTCGATGTGCGTGTCTTAGTCCGTGTGCATAGTCTAGGTTTTAGTGTCCTACAAGGAAAAAAATGTGTGCATCCACTTAGTATACATCCTCCTCCTTGATAAGTGTGCTTTATACCTTGGGATGCGCTCTTCTCCCATCTACCTCAGTCTGCCATCATGTAATTGGTTCTGGTACCATGTTAAATTCATGAAGCAAATAGAATATATCAAGCAACAACATTTGATTGATTTGATATTGATTTAAGTACATGCTTAGGTCATTCAGTTTGGTGAAGAAAGCAACAAACCAACCAACCAATGGTTGGTAAACTACCCGTCCAAGTGCTTGAATGAGATAATGTAATATGTGTATAATATGCTAATAGTTTTGATGCTATGGTTAAATGGTCCTTTGAATAAAATAACATACGCAATTTTGTGGAAACCAATTCTCTTGATTGCTATAGTTTGATATAAGATAATGTAATATGTGTATAATATGCTAATAGTTTTGATGCTATGGTTAAATGGTCCTTTGAATAAAATAACATACGCAATTTTGTGGAAACCAATTCTCTTGATTGCTATAGTTTGATATAAGATGTTTTCTTTGGTTGAATGTGCTTCCATAATGTTCCTATTAAATTTGATTGATTTTATGCAACTTAGAACTTTTTATCACTACTATGAAAATAACTACAAATGCGAGACACAAATCCATTCTTCTTGTTATTTCTAGACAATATTAAAAAAAAAATTGTAGGCAAATTAGAATAGCTCTGATACCAAATGGTAGCAACCTTGGTCCTATATAGTTAATTGAAATAAATAACTAGAATTTATATGAGAAATTTGCAAAAAAATATATTGAATCATTGTTTTTGAAGAATCACTTTTACACTGGTAAGGGAGTGCCTCTAATGTATTTAATAGATAATTATATTCTTATTCATGGATGCCTTATGATAATATCAAACCCTAATATTTATATCTATCCTAGGGCTACATGGATGAAGGGATGTGACTATTCACATTAGTAATTAATAATATAATAATTAATCAATTAATAATATTAACTATTAATGTTAGGATGGAGGATCCTAATAAACAATAGTGAGAACTTTGATCCTATGGTTCTTATCATATATGATACATTGCTTATAATAAAAAATAACTATGTAATTCTTTTCAAAGCTACCCAAAAAATTGTTCTTATCAATCATGTTAGAATTAATGTAATGTGCACTATGCCTTCATGACACTTGTCATATATGTTAGAATTAATGTAATGTGCACTATGCCTTCATGACACTTGTCATATTCTATTGACACTTGTCAGTTTATCATATAGCCTTCTGCCTATATATTGTACTCATTTGTTGTATAATACATCTCATATTTTTCATTACATTTTATTCCCAACATTTGGTATCAGAGCTCTAGGCTTTCTCTAGCCTTGTGAGCTTGAGGGGGGATTTACCTCATGGAAATCCCCCCTCATCCTTTCCTCCCATTTTCTCATTTTTTCATTTTTCCCCCATTATTTTTTCAAAATAGGGAGTATGCTCTTCATCCTTGATGGATGAATTAGAAACCAGAACTTTTGAAAAACCATGGATGATGGGAAATTTTTTTAGTTTTTTAGGGTTCTAATTACAGTTTTTTTGGTTCTTTTGAAGAACACAAGCTTATACTGAGAGGGGGGGGTGAACAGTATAAGACCTATTTTTACTTTTTCCTTTATACTTCAAAACAGTAAAGCAATATACCCAAAGCAATATCAAAGCAATGCAAAAAATCATCCACAAAGTGACACCAATTTTAATGTGGTTCACCCAGAATGCTTGGGCTACGTCTACAAAAATTTTCTCTAAAAGTTATCTCTAAGTTCTTTGGGAAACCTTCCCAATTACAATGTTTATGAGCCTCAGCCCAAAGGAGACACCTTCCCCCAATATAAATTTATGAGCCTCTACTCAAAAGAGATACCTTCCCCTCTACTCTAGAAATGATCCCTTAGAAGATCAACTGCCTCTACCTCTTGCCAGCATGTGGAAATCCTTTCCACCGAAGACCCCCTGTCCTCAATGCTTAGCCTAAGAGACCTCTACCTTCTATGATCACATCCACAGTGAGATCAGCTACCTGTACTAAACACAGTCAATCGATCTAGTATAATTCTTCCTCTATTTGTCAGATCTGTCCAACTCTTTGAACAAATCAATCCTCTGCACACAAGCCTTCTCAAAGACTTGCCAAATATGTCCTCAGGTTATTCTCAAAGAACCAATGCACCTCTATCCTCAAGTTCTCTGATAGAACTCTCAAAAACTCAGCTCACAAGTCCTCTACTAGGACCTGTCCAAATCTGCTCACAAGTCCCCATCGAAACCTATCCAAAACCTGCTCACAAGTCCCCACCAAAACCTATCCAAAACCTCAGCAAGCTCACTAAGAAAAACTTGCTTAGCATGAACCCACAAAGAGAATTTTTAGAGACCCAATGTGATTCATAAACCTCATAGAAGCATAAAGAGAATTGTTAGAGACTCAATATGTTCTATACTTAACTCCTAATCTCAATCTCAAATCTCATAGAAACATAAAGAGAATTGTTAGAGACCCAATATGTTCTATACTTAACTCCCAATCTCAATCTCAAATCTCATAGAAACATAAAGAGAATTGTTAGAGACCCAATATGTTCTATACTTAACTCCCAATCTCAATCTCAACTCAATATCAATCTCAACTCAATATCAATCTCAAAAGAATAAGATAGATGTAGTATGCTTTTCTCAAGAATATGAAACACAACCCAACAATTGCCAACCATGCAATATCTCATATAACAATGATACTTATATTATTTTCACCAACAAATAGGGTTTCATCATCTTAATGCAAGTAGCAAGACTTAATAACATAAATCCTAGTGCAAAAATGCTTCCTCTTCCTCAACCAGAATTATGCATTCACCCAAAAATTCATCAATGACTTTAATGCATAAACAATCTTCAATATCCAGAAAATAAGATTTACACCAAAAATACCTAGTAGACAACCTTTTCACTCCAAACTCAATTTAAGAAAATATACCATAAACAACATACATGGAAGAAGTTGCCCATACCTTTACTTTGATGAAGAAGGAGAACTCAAAATCGGTCACAACACTAACTCTCAATTTGCCACCAATTAGAGTTAGCAACTATACAATAATACACAATAATAAAGATCCAAAATAACACATTATTTCTCCAACTTAGTAAAAACCACCAGAAGTATAATATACATACAAAGTAAAACCTCTTTACACCTTATTACTCCACATAAAAATTAAACATCAATAAAAAATGTCAAAGCAAATATGATACCTTAACCTTATACCTCCCACGCATTCACAACCACTATCCTTTGCACACCGCGACCAAAAGAAAAATTACCAATGAAGAGAATCAAACTCGGCACCCCTGCCTTCTAGCGCTTTCGCCTAAATGCCACTATCATTGGGTCACAAGTACCCAACAAAGTAACACAATGCTTCCCTCTCTTTTATCTTCCTTTGATGCCAAGAATTTGGAAAACGTAAACGTCTTCCACAAGCCACATGCAAACTGGTGAGCGTTGTCCAAAACGTAAGTCACTGAATGCTTGCATTAATCATCTCACAACATAGTCTGAAAAACACAATTTAGGTGCAATTGCCAATCCACTACTGTCAAGAAAAAAGGTAAGGATGCAGCCCAAGCTCAAATCTGAATATGCCAAGCATGGTTTCCAAGACACAAAACAAGCACGAATTCAAAGACATCAATTAGAGATTACGAAGACACAAAGCAAGCTCAAATCGAAGACACCAAGTGCTATTCAAAAGATATAGAGCAAATGCAAATCACAGACGCCAAGCACAAATTGAAAGATATAGAGCAAATGCAAATCGTAGACGCCAAGTGCAAATCAAAAGATACAGAGCAAATGCAAATCACAGACGCCAAGCGCAAATCGAAAGATACAGAGCAAATGCAAATCACAGATGATAAAATTAATCGGTGGTGCTCAATTTAGAAAATCATCCCCACTTATATAGCCATTTTTCCTTAACTGTTTGACATCGACGCTCCTCCAACGATGGCAACATATCGGCGAAAGAATTCTTTTTTTCTTCCATTGCTTAAGGGTTGAAAGACCCTTTAATAATAATTAAAATAATAATAATTATTATTTTATTAATAATAAATTAAACTTGGACCTTTGATAAAGGTTTGAGTTAATTTAATTATTAATAATAAACATGGACCTTTGCATTAAGTTAAGCTTGGTTTTAATAAAAACCCTTAATGAGTCCAAATGGTTTTAAGAAAAACCTTTAACCTTGTCACCATGGTTTTAATAAAAACCCTTTAACATAATGAAGCTTCTCAAGATATTCTTGACATCACACTCTTTTGATATCAACACAAAAATGCCTTTTGACATCAATGACAACTTATCCATTTGAGCAAAGGCAATGTACCCAAAGTACCCAAAATTGCCAACAATCTCCCCCTTTGTCATTGATGGCAAACCTTTACTGAAAACACTTCTCAAGAGCCAAAACTGAAACCAACTAAAACCAACTATGCTAACAACTGAGAATCTTCCTTTGAATTTTTGCTCCCCCTGACTTGAAGCTTTCCTCTTCACTTTGAAGCTCTCCCCCTTACTCATATCTCTCCCCATTTGTCATCAATGGCAAAGGGTCACCTTTGGGGCTCGGGACTAAGAATGATCCTCTTAGCTTAGTCCCTCCCCCTCCTACTGATGAGGTGATTAAAACAAGGGTGGGGGTAAAACTCCCATCAAGAACTCATCATCATCAGTGTCTACAATTTCCTTGTCGGGCCTTCTCTTGAATTCTTTGTCAGTATTTCTATTCCTATCACTGTTCTTGTTCTCATTCTCATCCCTGTTCTTATCCATGCCTTGATCCTTGGACCTGATCATGCCACTGTTCCTGTTCCTGTATTCTGGAATTTTAGCTCTACACTATCTGACTGTGTGACCTTCATTATTGCACTTATAACAAGTAACAATGTTATTTCTTTTAGGCATACCTATTCTTTGGATCCACCAGTTCTGACCAAACCTGTTCTGACCAAACTTGTTTTGACCAAACCTGTTCTGGCTAAACCTGTTCTAACCAAACCTGTTCTGACCAAACCTGTTTTGACCAAACCTGTTCTAACCAAACCTATTCTGACCAAACCTGTTTTGACCAAACCTGTTCTAACCAAACCTGTTCTGACCAAACCTGTTCCTAATATTTGCCTTGCAATAAACTGCCTTGTGCCCAAACTGTTGACAAGAGTAGCAATACCCTTGAAAGAAATTACCACCTTTGAAACTGTCATTTACCTTCTTCACTTGAGCCATGCAATGTGAAGCTATGTGACCAAACCTATGACAAGCAAAAAATCTACCTTGAAACTTTCCTTTATTTGACCTCTTAGATTCTAAAAACTTCTTCTTATCATTCTGAATTATGTTTTCTGTTTCTATGCATCTATCATTTAAGGACTCATGATCTGAAATACTTTCCCCATCATAACTCTCTTCCTTTTGGAGTCTCTTACTAGACTCTCCAACTTGTTCCTTGTGAGGCTTAACAAAACCAAGGCATGTTTTATCTGTTGTCTTTCTTTGACCTTTGATGAGAGACTTAACCTTTTTGAAGCTATCTTGAAACCTGTGAAGCTTATCCTTGTACCATTTAGTTTCCTCTTTCAAAGAAGCCATTTTCTATTCTAACTCACTATACTCAAGAACCTTAGACTCTAATTCATCCTTGAGTTCTTGTGTCTTAGATATAGATAAGTCAAGACTTTCTATAAGATCATCTCTCTCCATACAACATTCATCCAACTTATCCTTGAGTCTAGCGTTCTTCTTTCTTTCCTTTTTCAAAGCACTAAGAGCACTAATAAGTTCACCTTTAAGATCTACTTCACCTTCCTCTATATGTTTGCTTTTAGAATCATCAAAGCCTTTTTCAAATTTCTTATCACTAGAGGTGCTACCCTTTTCAAAAACCATACATGCATATTCCTTATAGTTTTCTGAAGGATCCTCATACATACTAGAAACCAAATCATTATTTGTGCAATCATCCTCAAGGTGACCAAAATTTCCACATCTAAGACATCTTACGTTTTTCATATTTTTGTGCTTTCTAGAGAACTTGCCTTTCTTGCTATAATATGCCTCTTCATCACTAGAAGACTCATCACTCTCTTTAAGTTGTTTACCTTTGGATTTCTTGGTAGCCTTGAAAGCTGCCTCCTTCTTGACATCAACCTTCACTTGAGTTCTTAACTCAAATGCTGCAAGTATACTATGGAGATCATCCTTTTTCAACTTATCCAAATATTTAGCTTCCTCAATAGCAGAAATATTTTCACTAAATATATTAGGAAGAGATCTTAAAATCTTATCACAAACATCATTTTCAACAAGCTCAAGACCTAAGTCTTTCATGGAGTTAACAACCTCATCCATACAAAGCATGTAGTCACTAATCTTTTCATCATCATTCATCTTGAGTTGTTCAAACATACCTTTGAAGTGTCTCAACTTTGCCTTTCTGACATTTGTATCACCTGTATGAACCACCTTCAATTGATTCCACATTTCACTAGCTGTCTTGTAGTGAATCACTTTGGTGAGATCTACTTTCTGTAAGCCTTTCAAGATTGCATTCATTGCTTTTGAATTGCTGTGATGTAGGAGTCTTTCTTCTTTAGTATAAGGACCATTTTCAGGAATAGTGTACTCATCTTCAATCACTTCCCAAACCTCATTCCCAAGTGCCATTAGATGAACCTTCATCCTTGCACTCCAAAGACCAAAATCTGACCCATCAAGAATAGGTGTTGCATTGCCACTTGAATGATCCATTGTGTTCTTTACTAGCTTTTCCTTCAAGCTGTTAAACTTTTCGAAGACACCCACTCTAATACCAATTGAAGAACACAAGCTTATACTGAGAGGGGGGGGTGAACAGTATACGACCTCTTTTTACTTTTTCCTTTATACTTCAAAACAGTAAAGCAATATACCCAAAGAAATATGAAATCAATGCACAAAATCATCCACAAAGTGACACCAATTTTAATGTGGTTCACCCAGAATGCCTGGGCTACGTCCACAAAACTTTTCTCTAAAAGTTATCTCAAAGTTATTTGGGAAACCTTCCCAATTACAATGTTTATGAGCCTCGACCCAAAGGAGACACCTTCCCCCAATATGAATTTATGAGCCTCTGCTCAAAGTAGATACCTTCCCCTCTGCTCTGGAAATGATCCCTCATAAGATCAACTACCTCTATCTCTTGCCAGAACGTGGAGCTCCTTTCCATCGAAGACCTCCTATCCTCAATGCTTAGCCTAAGAGACCTCTGCATTCTATGATCACATCCATAGCAGCTCAGCTACTTGTACCAAACATAGTCATTCGATCTAGTACAAGTCTTCCTCTATCTGTCATATCTATCCAACTCTTTGAACAAATAAATCCTCTGCACACAAGCCTTCTCAAAGAATCACCAAATATGTCCTTAGGTTCTTCTCAAAGAACCAATGCACCTCTATCCTCAAGTTCTCTGATAGAACTCTCAAAAAATCAGCTCACAAGTCCTCTGCTAGGACCTGTCCAAATCTGCTCACAAGTCCCCATCGGAACCTATCCAAAACCTGCTCACAAGTCCCCACCGAAACCTTTCCAAAACCTCGGAAAGCTCACCAAGAAAAACTTGCTTAGCATGAACCCACAAAGAGAATTTTTAGAGACCCAATGTGATTCATAAACCTCATAGAAGCATAAAGAGAATTGTTAGAGACTCAATATGTTCTATACTTAACTCCCAATCTCAATATAAAATCTCATAGAAACATAAAGAGAATTGTTAGAGACCCAATATGTTCTATACTTAACTCCTAATCTCAATCTCAAATCTCATAGAAACATAAAGAGAATTTTTAGAGACCCAATATGTTCTATACTTAACTCCCAATCTCAATATCAATCTCAAAAGAATAAGATAGATGTAGTATGCTTTTCTCAAGAATATGAAACACAACCCAACAATTGCCAACCATGCAATATCTCATATAACAATGATACCTATATTATTTTCACCAACAACAAGGGTTTCATCATCTTAATGCAAGTAGCAAGACTTACTAACATAAACCCTAGTGCAAAAATGCTTCCTCTTCCTCAACCAGAATTATGCATTCACCCAAAAATTCATCAATGAATTTAATGCATAAACAATCTTCAATATCCAGAAAATAAGATTTACACCAAAAATACCTAGTAGACAACCTTTTCACTCCAAAATCAATTTTAGAAAATATACCATAAACAACATACATGGAAGAAGTTGCCCATACCTTTACTTTGATGAATAAGGAGAACTCAAAATCTGTCACAACACTAACTCTCAATTTTCCACCAATTAGAGTTAGCAACTATACAATAATACACAATAATAAAGATCCAAAATAACACCTTATTTCTTCAACTTAGTAAAAACCACCAAAAGTATAATATACATACAAAGTAAAACCTTTTTACACCTTATTACTCCACATAAACATTAAACATCAATAAAACAATGTCAAAGCAAATATGATACCTTAACCTTATACCTCCCGCGCATTCATAGCCACTATCCTTTGCACACCGTGACCAAAAGAAAAATTACCAACGAAGAGAATCGAACTCGGCACCTATGCCTTCTCGTGCTTTCGCTTAAACGCCACTGTTGTTGGGTCACAAGTGCCCAATGAAGTAATACAATGTTGCCCTCTCTTTTATCTTCCTTTGATGCCAAGAATCTGGAAAACATAAACGTCTTCCACAAGCCATATGCAAACTGGTGAGCATTGTCCAAAATGTAAGTCACTGAATGCTTGCATTAATCATCTCACAGCACAGTCTAAAAAACGTAGTTCAGGTGCAATTTCCAATCCACTACTGTCAAGAAAAAAGGTAAGGATGCAACCCAAGTTCAATTCTGAATATGCCAAGCATGGTTTCCAAGACACAGAACAAGCACGAATTCAAAGATGTCAATCGGAGATTACAAAGACACAGAGCAAGCTCAAATCAAAGACACCAAGCGTTATTCAAAATATATAGAGCAAATGCAAATCACAGACGCCAAGCACAAATCAAAAGTTATAGAGCAAATGCAAATCGTAGATGCCAAGTGCAAATCGAAAGATACAGAGAAAATGCAAATCGCAAACGCCAAGCACAAATCGAAAGATATAGAGCAAATTCAAATCGCATATGATAAAATTAATCGGTGGTGCTCACTTTTGAAAATCATCCCCACTTATATAGCCATTTTTCCTTAACTTTTTGATGTCGGCGCTTCTCCAACGATGGCAACATATCAGCGAAATAATTCTTTTTTTCTTCCGTTGCTTAAGGGTTGAAAGACCCTTTAATAATAATTAAAATAATAATAATTATTATTTTATTAATAATAAATTAAACTTGGACCTTTGATAAAGGTTTGAGTTAATTTAATTATTAATAATAAACATGGACCTTTGCATTAAGTTAAGCTTGGTTTTAATAAAAATCCCTTTAACATAATGAAGCTTCTCAAGATATTATTGACATCACACTCTTTTGATATCAACACAAAAATGCCTTTTGACATCAATGACAACTTATCCATTTGAGCAAAGGCAATGTACCCAAAGTACCCAAAATTGCCAACATCTTTGTTCAGGCCCAATGCTGTTGTGGGGGGTGCTCTATTGTCAGAAGCTCACATCACTATCTGGTCTATCTAAGTCATAAATTTACACCATAAATGGCTTGAATGTGGAAGTGAAGGTGTTATTTATAGATTTGTTTTTAAAATCTGCCATCCTACAAATTTCTCCAGATCCTCACCAAAGATTGGAACGATTTTCATAGGGGCAAACTCGATCCCCTTCAAAGCAGAGTTGAACTGCAGCTGAAGAAGGATGATTTGATTAAAGAAATCCAAAAATGGTGGTAGTACAAATTTAAGATCGATGGGATCTCTATTGGGCTTGATCGAATAGTGCAGGTGTGAGAGTCAAGAAGAAAATAGTGAATTTTTGTCCGTTACCAGTCAAAATTTGTTCCAAGATTTCTCCGTTAAAAAGTTTCGAAGTTTGGCAGTGTTTTTTAAATGTTTTCTGCTGAAGCACATTAGTTTATGGCTTTTTAGATTAGCTCGTGGAAACTAGGAAGTCATTTTGTTGTAAAGGACTTAATGTGACTGTTCAAATGGATAGCCCGATGAACAAATGCTAAGTGATAAGACTGTGGGTGACGATGATGATGTATTCAATACCTTCTTCAGCAAGATCGATGCTGGAAAACATGTTCCCTGCGCTGTTTTCCTAGCTCTAGAGCCCACTGTCATCGACATGGTTTGATCTGGTACAGATCTACTATTTCCAATGGTATAGTGGCCACAAGCGAAATTGTTTGCGATGCCTTCTTTGCCACTGATAAACTATACCGGGCTGCAAGGTTTACTTGTATTTCACACAGTTGGAGGTGGCACCTGTCCAAATTTTTTTGCATTGTGTTTTAGGTCAACTATGGTAAATATCCAAAAAAAAAATTGTGGATCATGAGCATCCATATGCATCTCATGAGCTGAGATTTTGCGGTGAAATTTTTTACTAGAATATGCAATACTTTGTGCCCCCAATGTTGGCGCGCTTATGAGTTTAGGTGATGCGGTCAGGATTCTCTATGATTGGATTTGTACCAGCATCTGATCGTCTTTTGAGAATACACCACAGAGAAGGATGGTCCTGTGATTTCAAAATAAAGTACTCATGGACCTCTTGCACCATTAAATTTTTTCTTTTGCAGGCCTAGGAAATGCGACAGTTGATAGGGAAATGCAACGCATATGCATAATGTTATCACCGGCGCTATCACTCTCAATGAAACACTTGCCTAAATTTGCATGGGGTTTGGCTCCGAGTGGAATCGAAGGGGTGTTCTACCTATCGAAATTAGAAGAGTCTATGGTTATAGCTAGAACCGTGTGTTCTACCTTCAGGCATTGACAACACAGTCAGTGCTTTTGGAAACTTAGTAAATTTTAAATATGGTGAACTTACACACACCCAATTCTCCTCAGTTCTCCTATCACCGTGCATCCTTCCATGATGTGGATAAAAATCTTGCAAAGCTCGAGATGAGGATGAGTGGGCATGAAGACATGGAGGTTGTAAAAATGCTTAATCAAGGCTATGTTATTCATGGCTATGTACCTACGCACTATGATTGTCGACTCTATTTTCAATTTTCCATTGTGATTACTTGTGGAGAAGTTCTGTGATAAGATTTTGCCATTTGTTGCCTCCGATTCAATAGCACAAAATCATACTAGTTGGAGCAGTGTTGCCATTTTTTTTTGCTATGTTGAATATGGAGGGAGTGGTAGACCCATGCCAAGCCTACCAAAAATATCGTTACCGCAATTGTTATCTATCAAGAGCGTCAAGCTGGAGAACTGCATGCAAGTTTGCGTGGGTGGTGCGCTCATCTGCCCGAGCAGAATGAGTTGGATGTGCCATGGTAATTTTTATTATGATATGTGCATGATAGTTATGTCACCATAAAAATATTTGACTCCGTATAGCAAAAATGTGTAGCTTGTTCCCATTTTTTTTAATTTCTTACAATGATGGTGGAACTTTATCAAGGGGGACAATGAATTTTTTATGAGGGGCCACTTTAATTTAAATTTTTAAAGGGAGCATTTTATAAAGTATGGGGGCCACTAAAACTTTGTATTTTCCACATGGAAGTGGAGGGCCACATGGCCATGTAATTTCCCTTAATGGGAATTTTTTTTAAGCACGATGGAGAGTATTATTGGCCGACAAGCCAACAGGCCAAAATTTTCAAACAATGTAATTCCCCTAAGAGGGAAAATTGAGTCTGTCTTTTTATTCCGCCACAGTGCAATGCCAGGAATATGATATTCCTAAGCTTTATTTTTCTGCATTAGATAGGCATGATGGTTTTTCTACATGATGAAGGCCCCTTTGATGGTGGAATATAGGGGTATTTATAGTCGTCGGAAAGCTTTTTCCATGAAAAACACATTGGTGGTGTCCATTTGTAATTCTAAGGCTATTTCTTTTGAGTTTTTTAAGCCTCAAATTTTTCTACCTTGGAGTGCACTCTCGGTTGAACCCGACACTCCCAAGGCACTTGTAAGTGAACCTAGTATCTAGTATTCTCCTCTTTCTACTTGGCGGATGTAGCGGCTAGTTACCCATGCATTTCGGTAAGATGAGGTGACTACCATAAGGAAACTTATTCTAGGGACTATAGACATAGACACCCTAGACTCTATTCAAGGATTTTTTGGATCTACTTCTGAAGACTACAGACGAAGACACTTCAGAAGATTCTCTTCTCTTATTTCTTCTCCTCCATATTTGGATCTATGGCTCATTTTATTGTATTGAGTGCATTTTCGGTAGAGACTGACACTCTTATATGGCTCATTTTTTCCTTTGTATTAAGGTGCATTTTCAGCAGAGATCGACACCTTCTAGATTGAGTTCACCATAAGGAGGGATTTGATATTTGTGGTGAGGCTAGTCAGTGACCTACGAGAGGCAACATCCTCTGAGGATGACCTACAAAGGCAAAAAACCCAAAAGTGGTTGACCCTGAGGCACCCATGATGACCTTTAGGCACTTAGACGACTGACCCAGTGGCAACAAACTCGTGGAAGTGGCTGACCCTGAGGCAACAGACCGAGATGTATACATAGTTCATCTAGCATTATTCACATTTGGAGAGCCAAGCGTAAAGAGCATGAGCCTAGACCAAATCAGCAATAAAAGTGGATGATAGGTTGCTTTTAGAAAGTCAACATTAAGGGGGAATGTTACCTAATGTTGAATTTTTTTTTCTTTAGTTAGGATAGTGTACATTAAGGGGGAATGTTAGAATTAATGTAATGTGCACTATGCCTTCATGACACTTGTCATATTCTCTTGACACTTGTCAGTTTATCATATAGGCCTTCTGCCTATATATTGTACTAATTTTTTGTATAATACATCTCATCTTGTTCATTACATTTTACTCCCAAAAAATCAGAGTGTAATAAATATCATGAATTTGCTTTTTATATTGATTAGTATTTATGTCCATTATACCTTTTGCTTCCACATCCAAAAAATTGTGATCACAAAGCTTGATATTAGACTTGAATTTCTCATACAAAATAGTAAACAACTCCTTATTTCCTATCATGTGGTTGGAACAAAAAAAATCAAGATACCAAATATCATGAAGATTATTTTCATCCATGTAATAGAATAAGAACATGTTGCTTGAAGCATATTCATTCTCATTTACATAATTTACTATATTTATTTTATTTATAGCTTTTAATCTACATTATTTTTCAAAATATCCACATTTTTTATAGTTGTAGTATTGGATTTTCTCTTGTTAATTCTTGCTCTTCGTCTTCCTCAAGTAATAGGTCCACCCCTTCTTCCTCCTCTTCCTCTTGAAAATATTTAATTTTCCTCTCTGCCTTGTCCTTGGTTGTTGGTACTAACACCATCACTCTTTGAGACTATTACCTTTGAGGTAAAAGAATTTTATTCACCTACATGAAAGATATCTCTTAGTCTTTCTTCATATGATAGAAAAGAACCAACAAGATGATTAGAATCAAATGTTGTTAAATATTTACTTTCTTCATTAATTATGGTAACATGGTTCCATCTTAGTGTAAATACTTTCTTTAAAACAACTTGCATCTCTATTAATTTTCCAAGAGTATCATTTTATTAACCACATATTTCACTTTAACACAATATTTACTTACACTTTCATATTCTTGCATCTTCAAGTTCTTAATATCTCCCTTCAATATTTGTAATTTGACCACTTTTACTTGGATACTACCTTGGTAAGCCTCTTATAGAGCCTTCCAAGCATAATTAACTAATTTTTTATTTGCAATATTTGAAAACAAGCTCTTATCTAGAGGTGAGTGAATTTGATACAATATCAAATAATTCTTCTTATTGGCCTCCTTCGTTTATCTATCATTATATGGGATAGTAGAAAAATATACTAGCTCATCATAAACAACCTCAACAATATCTCAAATATTTTTTCTAGTCAACAATATCATTATCTTAATGCTCTAGTAGTCATAATATATTCAACTAAACACCTTGATATAGACTTGATAGACCAAATTGTCACAGTTATCAGTCCTATAAGGTTTCTGAGATAGATTTGAAGGTGTTTAACTAGGCCAAGAGCCAATATTGAAGAGTTGGATCCCAAGAGTTAAGATTCAAGAAGCCAAGCCCAAGAGCTAGAACCAAAGCCTAGGCCAAAATCCAAATTCAAGAGTCGGAGTCCAAGAATAAATATTCAAAACATTTTAAGCCTAAGAGCCAAGAGCTAGATCCAAAACCAAGAGCCTGAGCTCAAGTTTCTCTATCTCGGATAAATAAAGGAAATGTTTTGTACTTTTCTTTTGTTTGGCTTAAATCATCCAAGTACAACCAACTTATGGTTGCTCTAGGATGGAAAATATTTTTTGCATAGTTTGGAGATAAAAGGTCCTACTCTAAACTCAATGAAGCCAATATTGGCTTAATCATTCATTTGGTGTATGTCCATTATCTTGGAATAAAATAAATCAATCTAAAAGTAATACAAAAGGATGTTACAACTTCACAAAGACAATGCTTTTTAAAATATTCTAGATCAACAAAAATGAAACCTTTATGGTTTGGTTCTCAAGCAAAAATTATTTAGATGTTCAACCTCCTATTTATCATAGTGATCCCCAACCCAAAAATAGACCTAATACTGGCATACTGAGCGAAATAAATATATTTAAAAAAATAAAAAAATGGAAAGGGGACTCAATTACCTAGGTGAGTCAAACAAACTCTATCAAAGCTATGAAATCTTGGCTAACAGTAGATAAAGGTCTAGAGTGGGATCAAAGATAATTTTTTTAGGGATATAAAATTTTGGCTGGTAGCGAAGCAATATTTGGTAGTTAGGGACATGTATACCTATGAGACAAAGCTCATGCTCAAGGGTGAAATAGCCCGATTTCTAAACTATGGTTGCAAATTTTAACTAATTATAGAATAAGAGTGAACTCATATGCACACACTTCCATTGAAATACAATGGAGTATTACTTTTAGGTAATTATTTAACCCTGCCTTGAATAGATGCATTTTTTTGGTTTTGTTAGTCTTGAAGTTTTGTTTTTTTAGAAAGGGTTCTTTCTATTTCTAAAATATTCAGAAGTATTTTCTAGTAGAGTGACCATTTTTTGTTGTGCTTGCACAACACTCCCCAATCTACATGGACTAGGGACCCACATTTTAAAATTGTGATAAAATTTTCTTGTTTGTTTGGGATTTGTACATAAAATTCAACCTTCAATCCTTAAAAATAAATAAATAAGCTCTTCCATTAGATAGGGTTTGAAATAATATTTTCATAAAGTATAATCTTACCAATGTCTAATTAATTTAAAACTAAAAAATAAAAACATAAAAAAATGACCTCTCGAATGGCCTTTTTTTTGTATTTTATCCATGGGAAATTTTTTTTTTTTTAAATATTGTTATTGAGGAAAGGAAGCATATAAAGTATTCTATGGATATTTTGTTTCTCATGCATTATCATTAAGCATTAAAATTAGCATATTTAATAAATATTTATAAAAATTGTAGACACCAAAATCTAACCATTTGTGTTGCATACCCTAAGTTTTGCATAATAAAATATGCCTAAGGTCTCACTTAGGTTATTTTATGTGCACATTATCTTATTTTCTAGATTTAAAAAAATCTAGAAAATACCCCCTAGGATCCCTTGTCCCCTCCTTTTCCATATGTCCTAACTACCACTACCCGTCCCCTTGACACATCTCTCACCCTCACCAATACCCCATTTTCTACCTCTCCCCTTAACGGAAACACTTAAAGTATCTCACTCTAACTACCTAGGCCACTTGGATGCCCTATCCCTTCTAGTTGGCTACCCTAGCCTACCACCTATCCTCACATCCCTTACTTCCTATGATATTACAAATACCTCATCATTTTATTTACCAAAATAGTAGGAATTCACATGTTGTTATATGATCAAGTTCATATCACACATCTCATATACCATTTGAATTTTAAGCTACGATAGTCGAGGAAGGATCCCATGAACTTCAACCGAGTTTTTCTACTAATGATCCCTAAACACAACCACCTACATTTACTCAGTACCAAATGTAGCTCTCTAAATTTACACAATTCCAAACACATCTCTTTGCATTTTCCAAATGCAACCTACGTTTGCCAAATGCAGCTCACATGTGCGAAAGACTTCCCAACTTGTTTTGATCATATCTCACTCATACTGACTTTTTTTGCCCTAAAATTTTATGAGTAGGTTCCCGACAACCGCTAGAATATCCCCACTACAATTTACATAATTTGGAGCAAAAAATACCTGAATTCATCCTACATTTTCCACAACATAAATGTAGCCTACGTTTCCCAAATGTAACCCACATTTGCATAATCACAGGCAACCAATACTCCAACAACATCAGATCAACATAGGTAAAATTTTAGTAAGGTATATTTTATTTATGTTTAATATTTGTAAGTTATTTCATGTGTCTTATGATTTTCGTGTTCAATAGCATTAGGGTTTTTGCATACCTTTCATGATTATGGTCCTCATCTGAAGAGGATCTACTCATGCTACTAGCTCTACTTTCATTGAGAATTGATGTAGGTTGTAGGTTGAAGGTTTAAGGCTATTGAAGCTAGGATAGCTCACAAGGATACACAAGCCCACCCACATTTTTTTATTGGAGCACAAAGACATTGGCATCTAGGCATCCATTATTCAGTAAAAGGGGTTTATCTTCCTTTTATTCTATTGTATCAAAGCAAGCTTATTTTTAATATGATCCCTACACATCAACGCATGTTATTGAAAAATGGAATGCAAATCACATTATAATACAATACATATTATTTTTATTTATTTTATGCTTGGTTTGTTATCTTCATTGCTAGGGTCTCATTTTTGTTGTTACAAGTATGGAAATCATGGTGGGGCCCCCAAAGGGTTTTTGGTCACCTTACTATTATTCATATATGCTAAGTCATATATATTTGCTGTTTTTAGGGTTTTGGATCTTGATATCATAGGAGGTTTTAGGAATTTCAAAGGTTCATCATATTGTTTCCTACCCTACACAAACACAACCTATGAATGGCAAATGTAGCATGTGGGTGGTGAATGCAACCTATGGGTGGTAAAAATAGCACTCTATATTTGGGATATAGTAAACATAACATACTACATTTAGATAGTTAGATATAAAAGCTTAAGGCCTTTGGATAAGTGGTTTGGATCCATTTCGAGTTCAAATTTTCCATGAAAAATGAAAAGGAAATCTCTTTGTTTTTATTCTAATTGCAAAAGGTAGGCATTAAATTAGAAGTGCATACTAGGATAGGAATTTAAAGGCATAAAACTATAATTACATTCTAGGGTAGGGTGCATTGATTGTCTCTCAGGTTACAAAAATGGTTGTTATTTGTATTTGGCGATTAATATTGCATTAATAGGTGCATTTAGGGCATATTTGGGCTTCTTATCTACCCTAATTTATTTTTGAGACATAGTCAGATACACAACCTGCATTTTTCAAACATAGACTACATTTACCAAACACAGCCTATAAGTCCCAAACGTATGTTGTGTTTGGACGTATGTCTCAGATCCATTTTGGGACCTTTTGGAGCATTTATTTTACATTATAGTTTAGTTTATTGCTTTTTCTATTGTTTTTGTGTGTTATTTTGTGCTTTTTGTGTCTTTGATCTACAAAAGTAGGCATTGAATCAAAAGTGTATCATAGCTTGCATTTTAAGATTATATTAAATTTAATTTACAAAATTCACCAAAAATCCACAAAATTTAAAACAAAAACCCTCACATACTACATAGTTATAATTTTGCACCTCGTTATTCCATAAGTGTGAGGAAAGCTTCCTGATAATTTGCATTTCACCACCAATCATCGGTTGAGCCCTAGTAAGGCATAATTTGGTAAGATAGTCACTTGGACTTTATCACCAATAGGTTGAACACTCTTGAGGTTAGCTCGAGGTGATTATTAGGTTAGTCACCCTTTAACCATAGGGTTAAATAATCAAAGGAGAGTAATGATCACTATTGTTTAAGTCTACCCAAGGATGAATCAAAATTTTAGTTATATTGGTAGTAGAACTTAGATAGCGTGACCTATTTTAGGAGGTAATTTTGGTCCCCCTAGGATATACCCATTGCAAATCCTTCATCTAGGAAGCCTTATCAGTTGTTCATGACTCATCCTTTGAAAAATGGATGGGAACATATACATATTGCTAGATTCCACTTGGCCACCTACCATTCATATTTCTTAGGTCTAGGTGACATTAAACACACAAAAAAACATTATAAATCTTTGAAAACTTCAAAAAAAAAAGAGAGAGAGAGAAAAGAAGAAAAATAAGATTTGAAAAATTGAAGAAAAATAGAAAAATACTAGTTTTCTTGTGTGATTTTGTGTTTTGCTTAAATCATAGGTCTCACATTTACCATAATTCACCACACACATAACCCACACATCCATTATTTCATCAAAATCCTAGCTTATGGTATTGACCTGAAGTTAAGCCAGAGCACTAGCCAACACCCAAGCCAACATTCAAATCCCCTCATCCATGGAGCACTATACTCAAGCCTCCGACACCTTGATTTCCCCTACAACTGAGCTAGGAGGTGTATCACAATACATCTATGTTAACCTATCTACCAACACCTCCCATCACATTCGCTTGTCATTATGAGAATAATACATTAATCTAAACCTAATGCATTGAGCTGCCCATGCTTCCATTTAAAATACCCCTCGTACAAAGCCATTAATGCCTACCGACCTATGCATTACATACTTGGATACTAATACCATCAAAACTTACTTGAAACTAGTGTTTCCATACCTACCCCACTCACAATTCCACCCCATTTTGTTCCCATAGTCTATCAAGAACCTGTCTATTTACATGTTCAACCCACCAACAACACAATCATCAACCCCATTTTTAAACCCACATCCATGACCATGGATCAACACCATATACCATCATCTAATCAACATCCCTTCATGCCATATACCCATACCATCACCTACTGCAACCTGCTTTGTTAAGTACATGTTAATGTTTCTTTACAAATTCCATCATTAGTTCTCATTGCCTCATTACTTCCCACTAAACATATATAGCATATCATCCCTCATTCAATCATGATACCATTCACTACATACCCCCCATCCACATCTATCAATGATATTGCCACACATAACACCTAATTTTCTACACCTCATTTGACCACTCTACCTGCATTTGTAATCGCCATACAACAAGCCTTACAACATTTACAATAGATGCTTGCTAGTGGCATTAAAAAATGTGTTCAACCCATCTCACAACCTCAATCACAAGTGGTATATTTCAACCATCCCCCAAGATCAACCTCAAACACCTTCTTCTTGTAGGATCCATCGTGGGTATCATGTCCACCCACCATCACCATATCTACACCATCACTTCACAATGTATATATGACTACATCAACACAACATACCACCATCCTTCAATATCTTCATCAAAAACCCCTACCTTACTAAAAACCATAATTCCACAACCAATACCAGCAAAACATCACACATAAACAAATCCCAACCAACATTAACCTGCTTGCCAACCAAAAACTAATTTCCACATAATTCATCACCTAAAAACCACAACCAATATACATGCAATACATAAATTTGGGCTTCCAAAAATTGTTGGATGACCCAAAATTCCAATATCTACAAAATCAAATTGATAGCTTGGCTATGTAGATACCTAGAGTCACCTATAAAAATCCTACCTTGCAATAGTTGCTCAATATCCCCATTCATCCTTTGATATCCTCATTACCATATCCTATCGATTTTGAGATACATTAATTAGACAAATTCAAAGGATATGGGGATCTCTGAGAGCACATAAGCACGTTCATCAATGCAATGCTTTAGAATACAATATCATGATTCCTTAATGCTCTATATATTTCCACAAAATTTCAAAGGAGATGCTCTAGAATGGTATAACCATCTACCACAACATAGCATCTACACTTTTGAACAATTAACGAATCAATTTATAGATTAGTTCTCCTTAAATATTAGAAATAAGACCACCTTAACCGACCTTTTCAACCTACGCCAAGTTGAAGATGATTCAATTTTTGATTATGGAAATTATTGGAGGGGAGTCATCACCAAATTGCCATTCACCCTCCCTATGGTGGAACTTACATGAATGTTAATGAGGAGTTGCTCAAAATCCATATCCTTGTTATTACAACTGCAATAATATAGAACATTCAAAGAAGCTCTCACCCAAGATAGAGTCATTTAAGAGATTACAATTCAATAGGGTGAGATTAAACTCGAGAAGAAAGAATGAAAAAATAAGAACTCAAGGGAGAACAATTAAGGACAACCAAAACCTGACCACATGAATCAAGTGATCTTGAGTACATCTCAATTGTAAAATTAACAGGCTTCATCCTAGTACCAACAGCCCCCAATGCAATAACCATTGCAAAAGCAAATATATCAAGCGATACCACCCTTGCATCAAGTACAAAATCAAGCTACCATAATAGACAACCACCAACATTGATAATACAATTGGCCACCCCAAAATTACACTCACTTCACAAACCACTTTATATCATATTTCAATGGTTGTATGAGGAATAAATTATTACACTACCAAAAATTAAACTAGAAGACCCCAAAAAACCACATGGTAGGTCATATAAGGAGTATCGATATTGCACCTTTCATCGCTAGAAGGATCATGACATTAGGGATTGCTATTCTTTGAAATATATCATACAAGATATGATCAATAAGGGAACTATAAATATTGATAACCCTTTAGCACAACAAAACCAAAACCTTAGTATATATCAAATACCTCTTCGTAATCATGAAGCCACACAATAAGCAACTAGGGCATCAACTCCTACAATTTTCCTCAACTAAGTCAACCACATCCATAATTCTCGTCAATACCAACATTTTGTAGGTGATATCCATAAAGATACCCCAGTTCAAAGTGGTGCAAACTAAGCATAGAAATTTAATGACCCAATGTAAATGGTACTCCATCCTTTGAAACCAAGAACTACCGTGTCTCTAAAACCTGTTTAATCTAATATTGCTCTGTAAATTCATCTTCCAAACATCCCATCATATCATCAAAATAATTGGATTTTCATTCATCCAAACTTCATGTAGGGAGGACAAGCATCCACTTCACAAATCCAACTACCCAACCCCTCATCAACATCCATAATCATTCATCATCCCCACCATATAATACGCCAATTTTACCTGCATCCATTATCACCCAATCTCATATTGAGCCCCAAACCGTTGTCCACCCCACTTAATATCACCAACATCCATCATCATTTATCCTGTAGATAGATCTGGATATCCATGATGCACCCTTGCAACATATGCCATTAACCTCATATGAGCCACAAGTCATTCTTAAGACCTCCACCTCCATCTATATCCATCCACAACCACACCTATACAAGTTATAGTTCATCTTGCTAATCCAAATATTGATGAGTAAAATGTGGTAATCATCGCACCAAGCATCGATATTGTTATAGATTATGATCACACAAACGACCCATACTTAGCTATTGGTGTAGTATACAGTTTGGATTTTATGCCAAATTGAATCAATTTTGTGTATGGGGGGTTGATTCCTCATTTGATCCACCTCCCTCTACTGAACCCAACAACAGTTTTATGCTAACATTGATTATCTATCCAATCCATCCTTCCCCATGCATTACTTTCAATGCATTAATTGGAAAGGATATGGTCTAGACCAATACGAGCAGGGCATTCAAGATATTTTTAAGCCTCACTATCGAGATATGCATGATCATGCGGGTTTGGAATACAAAACATAATTCTCCACAACCTCCTTTGAGGAGGTATTTTAACAACTCATTGTAGATATCGATGAGGATAGTGATGATAGTGAAGACGAGTATATAGACCCTGATTTTATGCATCTACTACATGAGGCTTGTCCTAAAATATTTTCACACATCTCCATGATTGACATAATTTTTGATAATGACTTTGAGGAAGATTTTTATGAGATATTCGACACATTATTGATTGCCTCTAATAGCTTCAAATAAGGAACAACTTCATTGCACCAATTACTAATGAAGATGAGTTTTACTTTCGTATTTTCCCATCCTGTAGCTCATATTTCATTTTCTTCTTCCACTCAATCACCTCAATACACCAGTTGATCCACCATATCCACCTTGGACACCTCTACAATGTAATAATCAATAAAAAACAAAACAAAAGAAAATAAAATAATGCACATCCATTTGTATAAAATAGTTGTATTCATAATTTATAAATATTCCACTTTTATTTCACTTCACATTGCATCTCATGCATTATTGTCATTTACATTCATACACTTCATCAACCATATTAGTTGTAATTCTATTAGTTTTGATAATTATTATTCCACCGAGCCTTGTTGCCTTAATTAGGGGCACCTTCACATTAGTAGTGGTCTCATTCCACCATTCATAACTATAATAATAATAGTAATAATAATTTCATATTTATTATTTACTTATTTCCTCATTGCATGCACCTTATTTCTTTGGTATTCTATGGTTTGAGGAATATCTAGGTGTTTTCAATCACTCAGCCAATACTAGTATTTCATACAACCTCCATTGAATGTAAAATATTCCTTAAGTGCTATAGGTTGTTCTTGTTTAAATCGGGTTTCTTTTAGACCAGACACATATATCATACATTAATCACATTATGATGCCTTGTAACGATGAACTAATGCATGGCTATCACCATAAAGTAAATAGTTTTCCATGATCATCATATCAAACATGTAATCCAACCCTATGGATCCCCTTAAAAAAATATAAATATAGAGAAGAAAGAAAAATTCAAATCACTAGTACACATTCATAATGGATCCATGGAATTTTACACATCTCTCCCGGGGCTATAGACACTTGGCTAGTAGTTGAGCAATGTCAAAATATTGTGGGGCTATCTCCATCGGATCTATAGATGCTTATTGGTAGTGGAGTATGTCCTCCATGTGGTGACATGTCTATCACATTAGTAACCTTCTCTTCTATAGACCTATGTACACTTGTAGATGAGCTAGATTATTAGAATTATTTACAATTGGTTAGTATTCCCTTGCTCATAATTGGAAATAAATATTCATTGTACACACAATTGATCCTTGAGAGACTTGACTCCACTAGGAGACCCTCAATATCTTATGGATTTGTGATATTATTATATGAGTTTGTTTGAGATCACTAGGATTTTTGTGTCTTTAGAAAACATCTCTAGATTATTTATCTCTAAGATAAAAAAATTTATAAATGAGCCCAAATTTCATATCATCCTTGCATTACCTCACACATAAATTATATTTTATTGTATTTTCCATCATATAGTCAAACTATTATTATTGTGTTGGTGTCCTTGATTAAGCAATAAAGATAAAGTTTTCTAAATAACGATCCATAAATTTATCAAATGATAATAATTTAAGCATCAACATTCATTCACCTAACATATGATAATCTATATCAATAATTATCATCTAATATGCATTTCATCTACATTATACTCATTCCATCACATGTTCAACCACAAGGTTTTAAGGTCACACCCTTTTCCTCTCTTTAAAAAAAAAAAGGCTCCAAAGGACCCAAAATCATTTGGTCACTTTAAATAAAAGGCTCCAAAGAAGACACTCCTTTGGTGAATTCAATCTAAATAGCTCCAAAGGAGAAACTCCTTTGGTTACTTTCAATCAAAAGGATCCAAAGGAGAAACTCCTTTGGTCAATTTCAATCAAAAGTATCCAATGGAGACACCCCTTTGGCCAATGCAATACACAAGACTCCAAAGGAGACATCCCTTTGATCAATGTAATACAAAAGTATCCAAATGAGACCCCCCTTTGGTCAAATCATTACAAAAGTATCCAAAGAAGACACCTCTTTGGTCAATTCAATCCAAAAGGCTCTAAAGGAGAAACTCCTTTGGTCACTTTCAATCAAAAGACTTCAAAGGAACCAAACTATTTCGGTAACTTTCAATTCAAAAGTCTCCAAAGGAACAAAAGTCCTTTGATCACTTTGAATCCAAAAGGCTCCAAAGGAGACACTCCTTTGGTCACTTTCAAATTAAAAAGGCTCCAAATGAACCAAAAATCCTTTGGTCACTTTCAATACAAAAGGCTCCAAAGGAGACACTCCTTTTGTCACTTTCAAACTCAAAAGGATCCAAAGGAACCAAATATATTTGGTCACTTTTGATTCAAAAGGCTCCATAGGCACCAAAACCCTCTGGTCAACATCTAGAATAGCTTTTTCTTTCTTGCACTAGCTTAGGATTTACTTTTTATCATATATTAGCTAGCCTAGATCCTCGAGTGAACCTTGTATCTAGTGATTTACTCTAGACACATGGTGGTTGTAGTGATTGATTATCCATGCAACCTGGTAGGATGGATAAATCACCATAATGACACTCGTTAAAAAATAAAAAATAAAACAAAATGCCACAATGTCTCCATCCATTCATGTCATGTTCCACTTTTTGCTCATCTCATTTCCAATCTATCATGACTCATTCCATGAAATTTTTTAATTATGTCTTAAATCAAATTTCAATATTCAATCACCCAATTTTGGATTCGCACGTGTCCAAGAAATTTTTTCTAAGGCTATTATCAAAACCTTTCTACTGGGTCACAAAAGTATAAAATCCTACTCATTTACAATTGGTATGTGTCATGCCACTTCCAATATGATTTTACATGCGAGGATTGTAATCAAGGTGATGATACCCACCTCTAAATAATTCCAGTATTGTACATATTCCCTCATTGGTTGGTTCATCTACCACATCAAAAGTGCTCATCATTCTTCTAGAAGTAAACTTTCAAAGACACATGCCCACTTTAAACTTGGGGTAATTAACATTTATCTTGATTTGTGATATTTGCATTCGTAGAATCGTGCTTCTCCATCATCTATATTGGTCAATCAGCTCATGGGTCTCATATATTTCATATTTCGTCCATTCATCTCTTGAGGGGGTAAGCTAAAACTAAAATTTTCATTGGTTATTCAATCCTTGCACTAGGACAACAGAATCAACTCCTCCACCCAATAAACTAGGTATCTCTTATTTTTGAATTGCTATTTTTTTATGCAATGCGACACAAAAAAGGGCATCTATAGACATCAAAACCTAACCATATGTGCTACATACCCTAAGTTCTACATAATAAAATATGCCAAAGGTATGACTTAGGTTATTTTATGTGCACATTATCTTATTTTCTAGATTTAAAAAAATCTAGGAAATACCCCCTAGGATCCTTTGTCCCCTCATTTTCCATACATCCTAACTACCACTGCCCCTCCCCTTTCCACATATATCACCCTAATAAATACCCCATTTTCCACCTCTCCCCCTAAGTGAGATACCTCAAGTGTCTCACTCTAATTACCTAGACCACTTGGTTACCTTATCCCTGCCACTTGGCTGCCCTATAATGCCACCTATTTGTGAACCCCTCACTTCCCATGATCCTAAAAATATCCCACCAGTTCATTGAACAAAATATGAGGAATTCACATGCTATTATGTTGCCAGATTCACATCCCATCAAAATTTTGAGGTATAGGAGTCAATGAAGGATCCCATGAACTCCAACTAAGATTTTATACTAGTGATCCCCAAACATATCCCCTTATGTATACATAGTACCAAACATAGCACTTTGTATTTGCATAGTTCCAAACACAACTCTTTGTGTTTTCCAAATGCAACTCATATTTGTGTAGTACTACCCAAATTTTTTTAACCATATCTCACTCATCCAAACTTTATTTAACCTAAAATTTTGAGGGTAGTTTCCTAAAAACCCCTAGAATATACCCATAAAATTTCACTTCAGTTGGAGCAATAAAGACCCAAATGTAGCCTACCTTTTCCATAACACAAATACAACTTGTGTTTCACTAACGCAACCCATGTTTGCACAGTCACAGGAAACCATAATCCTAATGATATCAAATGAGCATAGGTAAACATTCAGTAAGGCATATTTTATTTATGTTCAATATTTGCAAGTGCTTTCATGCTTTCTATAATTTTTGTATTCAATAGCATTAGGGTTTTTGCATACATATCAGATGAGCTTTGATGTAGGTTGTAGGTTGAAGGTTGTTGAAGCTAGGGTGGCCCATAAGGACAGACAAGTGTACCCATATTTTTGATTGTATCACAAATACATTGGCATCCAAACATCCATTATTTAGTAAAAGGGGCTTCTCTCCTTTTTATTCTATTGTATCAAAGCATGTTTCTTTGTAATATGACCCCTACACATAAAAACATGTTATTGTAAAAGATAACATGGATCACATTATAATACAATACACATTATTTTTATTGCTACAAAAATAAAATAAAAAATACATAATCAATTAAAAAATAAAGATATAATAATAAATATATATATATATATATATAATAAATTTTAATGTTTGCATTTACTTTTGTCTTATAGATACTCTCATGCATATTATCTTGCGCACTATGAAACATATTTGACATAGATGCTATGACGTATTATGACACATATTTTATAATGTATATATGAGGCAGATGCTCTTACGTACTATGACACATATATGATGAATTTTGTTACATATATGCATAATTGAGGTGTAAACTCTAAATTAATTATAATGTTATCTGAAGATGCCTCTGAAATTGTATAAATACAAGCTCATTATATATATATATATATATATATATATATGCTAGATCTTAATATTTATTTCATTCTTCTTTGTTGGATGATCTTTCTAAACTAATATTTGTAGTGCTTTGAGAATCATTCTTGTAATCCATAGAAGAGGGTAAATCTCAAGAAAATTGTGTTTTTCCTTTGAATATTGCATCATCTTGTATCTTAAGTTGTGTGAATGTTGCTTGGACTGAGGTTGGTTTTTCAGGATTATCATTGTCAGAATTGAATATCAGGGTAGTATATGCTTGTTTATTTTATTTTATTTTATATCCTTTATCTTACCCTTATACCTTTTTTTAAAATCTTGATTAGATTAGAAATAGGTTAAATTTATTTTTAAAGCATTAAAATGTTTGTTTTCTCTTGTTATGTAATTTAAAATATTGAAAATTTACAAATGAATGGTTGTCATGCAATTTAAAATTTCATAATTTTTTATTTGCAAATGAATCTTTGATGTGCAAGAAATTTTTTTAAGTAAAATAAATAATTAATGTGTGATTAAATCTTCATGTATTTTGCAAGTGAAACATTGTTGTTATATACAATAAAGTATGAGTGCAATATGTATGGATTAGACAACTACAATTGGCATGGTTTAACATTTATTTTTTCTTGCTTAGTTTCAATTTTGCCCAACTCACACATGTTGTAATATCTATGTATTATAATTGTTTTTGAATAGTTAAGTATATGACTTTAAACTATTATACCAAAAAAATTATTTCTTTGAGTCATAACCAGAAAATTCCCCTTAAAGGAACAATTATTAATGACCTATGAGATTATCCACACTAGCCAAGACCTGGCATACCCTAACCTTGGTGGAAATAGTTCCCTTTCAAGAGGAAATAAATCTATGTTTTAAGTATGCTGTCATGCCCTTGATGATGTGTCATTTGCATGCTCAACACCAATTAGAGCCAGTAAAAGGATATATAATATGGTTTTTAATCCTTTACTATCAATAATAATGCAAGGTAAATACCATTGAGAAGAATTGCCTTTTTTTCCACAAGTAATAATTTTTATTATATTTTCATGTTTTTTATGAATAAGACCTATTTTATGTGTTGAAGGTGTACTTATGATCTTTGGAACATGTTGTAGGATGGAAAATAGAAAAATTAGATCTTACCTTAGGAGCATATATGCCATATATAGATGATTGGAATATGAAAAAATAGAATAGAATAACAAGACATAGGTGTTGGACACATCTCACATGTATAAGCAAGTCATGCAAAAAGGGATATTTAGCTTAACATATATGGAGTAATTGACACATCTAATATGACTAATTAGTGCTTCATTAAGAAGAATATTGATTTAATATCAAAAACCAATAGCTATATATTTAGGTTTAAAATCTAGCAAGCAAACTTGGGTATATAGTCATTGCATGTATACAAGTTAGAATCTTTACAAGACTCATTAGAATTATCCTTAGGATCTACTAGTTATGGAGGATGAAATTTAACAATGGTAATCTTAGGTTTTTTAATTTCTAATCTCTTATCTTTGGCTTTATTATTCTCAAGGTACTTTTCTATGTATTTTAGAAATACCATATAAATGTCATCATCAATGAGCTTAGAATAGCTATAGGAATTGTCCTTGACTTACATGGAAGACTCATTTAAAAAAACTTACGAGTTTTGTACTTATTTTATGGACACCATGACTTTAGTTGTTATTGGCACTGAGTGAATATTTTGCATCAATGTGTGCAATGATAGTTTTAAACTATTTGTTAAAGAAGTCTATAATGGTATTTTTAGGAATTATTTAGCATTGGGTCTTTATATTTAAATATTTGATTAGTTGGATGTTGGATATTATCACTCTTAAAAGCATAACTTCTAATCAAAGCATCATACCTACCACTATTCATTTTGAATAGATTTAGAAGAAAATATCTCAACAAAGAGAGTGTCATATATAATTATTTTGAAGTGGGATGCCAAAATAAAATTGAAGGCTCTTACTATTTTGTTTAGTTAATATAAGTGGGTTATAGTTGTCTTGAGTTGATCCATTATTATAGGTAAGATACGCTAATATAGTTAAAGTTTAATGGTGGATTTTGCTTCCATTTTTCCTCTTGGAATTTCATTATGTATTAGATAGGATGATTCCTTTAATATCCATGGAGATTAATTATAGTAGTACTATGGAAAAAATAAATAATAAACATTTCATCTTCTATGA
Organism: Wollemia nobilis; assembly: GCA_028583015.1. NCBI lineage: Eukaryota > Viridiplantae > Streptophyta > Pinopsida > Araucariales > Araucariaceae > Wollemia > Wollemia nobilis. Next base: position 2,460,881 of record JAQPPZ010002712.1, on the reverse strand, counting down.
GTCCCCTATTAGGATTATTTGATTTAACTAGTTTTTTTGTAATTTTTCTTCATTTTCAAGTCTTCCAAATGTTCTAGCATAGGCCATGGTATCTCATAAGCTTGCCAAGTTGTATTATCCTTTGAATCCTAATCGAATAGAGGGTAAAATCAATTTGATAAAAGATTACTTTAGAGCATGCACCAATATTTCATTTGGATTAATATAAATTGGTATGATTTCAATTGGTTAAATTTCTTGATATTAAAGGAGAATTTCTAGGTCTAAATATTTCTAAGTAATACATGTATAACTTTCAAGTTGTTATAATCCACTATGTGGTCATAGTGTAATAATATATTGTTATTACCTTCATTCTTATAATTTTAAATAATGATGATGATGTTTTTGTGAATCTTTAAAAATGTTTTACGAGGAAAAAGCATAATCATTATCATAATAACCTTAGAATATTAGATTTATATAACAATCATAATAGTCATTTTTACAATAATAATTTCTTATTGAATATATAAATTTTACTTTCATACCATGGTTCCCTCACATCAAAGCAAATATATATGCACATAGATAACTACCATTATAGATCAAACATATACTAAAGCCATGATACACACTTAATATCTAGCATCCCACCATGGGTCAACTGTCCTCCATACATATTAGGTCCCTTTACCTATAGTGACTTAATTTTTAAGATTTAATATGTAGCACTTAAATTCTTAATTGTAGTTTGATTAACACTTTTTAATAGATTACATCAATTATAGTTTACAATGAAGCTAAGATAATTCACATAGAGGTCAAGCGTCCACCATTTACACATGAGACCTTTTTATTGGTCGAGACTTAAATTTGAACCTTATTAATAGACAACCTTCTAGACTAATAAAAATATATTAATAAAAAAACTTTTAACTTTATAATTGGTATAGTATTAATTCAATTATATTTATTTTTAAAGTTATACAATATTGATTTAATTGGTATTATATATACATTTAAATTATCATTACTAAATGTATTATTACAATATTTTAAACTAAATGTACTATTACAATATTGTAAAGAACCATATTATTATGGCAATATAGAGAAAGTAAATTATTATATTAAACCTGACCACAAAAATATATAGAAACAAAATTAAATTATTAGGAAAATATTATTTTCATTTACCACTTATCCGCAATGCATTGAATTAGTTCATTTTTCAATTTTGGTTTAGTTATATCTTGTTAATAGATTAATAAGTTAATTGTTAAAAAAAAATATTTATAAGTCTTATGTTTTTACTATATAAAATATTATTCAAGTTTTAATAACTTCTAACAATAACCTTACATAATTGTATTTTTCAAATGTAAATTATACTATATCAATTTATTTTTCTAAAACAAAATTATGAATATAATATACTTATTATTTTTAAATGTAACCTTTAAACAAATTAACCATAATTTAAAATGTATAAATATTTTATTTCAAAATTTATTTTTTTAATTCAAATGAAATAATAATTAACTACGTGAACATATAAATGAATTTAAAAGATTCTTAATAAGTTTTTTTCCATATTGAAAGTTTAAAAAGTCTATGAAACCTATTACAAGAGGTAGGTAATATTTTCCAAAGACAAAACAAAAATCTTATTCTCATGATGTAAACATGGATGGCGTAAAATCCTAAAATTATTAAACATGAAAACCTAACGAAGATACGAGAGGGTGCCGTGACCATAAAAGCATAAGGCATACCGAACACTAGGTGCAGTCTACTTTGAAGGTGAGGGTGAGGGTGAAAGCGAAGGCGGAGTTAACAGCGGAATCGGAGGAATCCTGATAGGAATAGGTGGAGGCTTGGGGATTGGTACGCTCGTCGGAGGCCGCAAAAGCGGAGGAATGCTGATAGGAAAAGGTGGAGGCTTCGGGATTGGTACGCCCGGCGGCAGCGGCGGAAAACTACGAGGAAGTGGAGGGAACAAACTTGGGGGGGTTGGAAGCCTTCGCGGAGGTAACGGTGGGAACTTCACATTTGGAGGACTTGGAGTCTTTGGCAACGTAGGCAAGAGGCCCGTGTCCTTGGACTTCTCATATTTTTCCAACGCCTCTCGACCATGTACGAAGAAAATATCAGAATCCGAATCCTTCGTATAACATGCCGACGGGACAATATGTGGCCGATAACTCAAAGATCCGGCGCTGTACGTGCGAACGCCGTCCAAATCCGCGGTTAAAATGAAGTTGGGAGACGTGGCGATTGATGGAACGTTGCATGAGGCATGGGGGCTCCTTATCAGTTGTGCTGAGCACCGCTCCGGCATGGAATGGAAAAGGGAGGGAATCTCTATCTTGAACTCTCCCATTTCATCGGTTTCTCCTTCCACGCGGACTGACGTTGCAGTCTTCCTGTTGAGAGAGCATTCCACAGCCACGGATGCACCTACACCCAACACACCGCTCATAGATTTTAGTTGTACTACTTTTGCATTGAAACACATAATTAGGTTAAATAGAAACGTTCACGATTACCAGGTATGAAATAAGTGCTGTCCGAAGGCCCGGGGTTTGAGCAAGTGTTGCAAAAGACTTTTCCCTGCACGACCACAGAAGAGGAGGTAGAGGGCTCCTGTTGTTGCCATCCATAGCAGAAGTGCGTGTTAACGATGAAGAGGGCAGCAACGAGCATGTAAACAAGATTAGACGCCATTGGGGTGATGAGTGGCTTATCTCTTCAATGTATGGCGAGCAATTCTCCATAGAGTTTTATAGGCGCCTGGCAGACTGTGCGGTGATTTCAGTAGAGTATCTGAACTTTATTTTTTTTAGATATATTTTAGCCACCTAAACATACAATTCAAAATAGAATTAAAACCATCTTTATAGTTTTTGAATAATATTTCTTAAACACATCTATTATAAAAATTGAATTCGAATCATATTATCTATAATATAAGTAATGTTTTTATTAATAAACCATACTCATCTTCATATAGTTTAAATATGGTTCTTTACAATATTAACCCAAAGCTCAAATCCGTATGGTAGCTGAAAATTGAAGTACAATGTGCTGTCGAAAGCGCAGTTGATATAATTTCCATTGATTTCTACATTGACTTTAAGTGTCCCGAATTTTTGCCGACAATTGTGTTCTTGCTAAATTCGCCTGATAGTGATTAGTGAATGCCAAAAAAATCAATGTCCCTCGAAGATTCTAAGTGCTTATCGATTTCTGGGCTCCATGTTGTTTGAGTTCATATGACAACGTAGATCTAGGTCCCCGTTTGTCAAATTTGACGTGGAAGCGACAGTACAAGGCCGAAAGAGTTTGATAATCGGACGAGATTCAGAGTTTCCAGAAAGAATGGAAAATGACTCTTTCACGTGTCAGGGAACCAATTGTCGCGCATAGGGTAGCACAAATTCCTTATGCTACATTTGAATGAATAACACCTACTTCTATCTTTACCTACAAATTCTGTCTCCGCCCATTCTCCGTGGAGACAGGGTGAGCGCGAGAGTAGCTCCAATTTTAACGGAATTTGTCTCAAGGGTTTTTTCAAATTGAACATCGGTAAGTGCAAGCCCAATCAAAGGGCCTGCCTCTTTTTTGTTTTCTGTGTGGATTTCCATGTGTAGTTATTTTTCCGCTTTTTGTCTGTTTCGTAAAACCTTTGAAATCCTTTTAAAAACCTCCTTCCATCTAATAAAAAAAATAACATTTACTTTTTAATGAAGTAAAATAAAAATCAACTCATCATTACAGAAACCAACTCTTTTCAACCCCAAACATTGCAATCAAAATGTTAATGGATCTTCCATGTTATATGGTAGATTTTATAGCAACCTCCTTCCATCTATATATATAAAAATAATAATAATAACATTTACTTTTATTTTTATTGTAAACGAAAGTAAAATAAAAATCAACTCACTTACTATTACTATTACTCTTCACATCTTCATAAGAAGAAACCAACTATTTTTAACTCCAAAAATTGCAATCAAGATGTTAATGGGTCTTCCATGTTATATGGGAATGGTAGATTTTATAGCAACTTCCTTCCATCTATTAAATTTACTTTTATTTTTACTGTAAATGAAATTAAAATAAAAATCAACTCACTCATCATTACTCTTCACAAGAAAAAAACAAACTCTTTTTAACCTCAAACATTGCAATCAAAATGTTAATGGGTCTTCCATGTTATATGGGAATGGTAGATTTAATAGCAATTTTAATGTAAGGTTCTAAACTCTACATATGTATACATATTTATTTTAAAATTATTAATTAAAAAAATATTTTATTTTTATTGATTAATATTTTTAAATGGATTACATGTTGAGTTAATTGATAAGATTATAATGTTTGTTAAGTTGTAAATTTTGGTTTGAATTTTATTGTGAAGTTTATATAAGGTTAGTGAATCCTATTTCTATGTTTGGGTATGGGATTATTCAGCAAAGGTGGATGGAGATAAAATTTAATGTTATTCTTAATTCAATTCTCATTTCCATTATTCCTAATAGTAGCTATAGGAATTTTAGAATCACTCTTAATTGAAATATATTTCATGTTTGTGTATCGGATCATTAGAAAAAAGTTGATCTACATATAAAAATTAATGTTATGCTTAATCCAATCCCGATAGATAGTAATAATAATTTGTGAATCACCCTTAATTAAAAGATATTTTTATTATTTTATAATGATAATTTTGAAATTATTCATAATTGAATTCCCATAAAAGTTCCAATAAGAGGGCTTTTGCATTTATTGTTTCTAATAATACTCATCACCATCAACTTACATCAACTTTTCTTATATTTTCTTTTGAAGCACCATAAATATAATGTTTTATGAAATCAACTTTTAGATATATTTATTATTATTATTATTATTATTTAAGTAATACTTCTTATACACATCCACCATGGGGATTGAACTCGGGTCACATGGTATCCTTGTTGGTAGACCACACTCATGGGTATTGACATCTTCATTTTAACATAGTTTAATACCAAACCTTTATATTGACTTCATCAATATAGATGATCCTTCTGTTTATATTTAAATCATGTAGTACATCTTTTTTTTAAACATGAGACTTCCAATGATGAGCACCATGCCTATAAAAATTTTACAAGAGAGGTAGTATTATGATTCCAAACTCAAGCATTGTCCTAAAATTTGTTTTTATCAATCTATTATTCAGTGCAACCCATAAATTATAAAAAATAATGGGAATATTGATCCTATATAGAATGCATAATGCCCTAAATTTGAAACAACCAATCCAAATTTTATTCAACACTTCCAACATTGATGTATCTACACAATATATTCTTATTTTTATTTAAAAGCAACCACAAAGATTCTAAGAAAAGGGAAAATAAAGAAGTAATGAATTTTATGTTTCTACATCATTCTTATACAATCCACTCGAAAGGTCTATGATATCCTATTTATTACAAATGCTCATATTTAAGAAATAGGGAGGGATTCAAGTGATGAAATATTCTTCCAAAGGAATTATTTATGAGTATGAAATTTTGATTCTTCTATGGTCTTATATCATAAATGAATCAAGTATACACCATCATTTGATAGACATTAAACAAATTTGTATTTATACATTGGGAATAGACAATAGAACTATTGAAAAGTCTTTTCAAGGTCATATATTATTTATTTGATAATGCTATCATTCAATTATATTACTAATAGAAATGCATGACATTAATATAATTATTAATATTTTAACTTTTACAAGATAAACATGCTCAAGCCAATGGTTATGATTTTTTATAAGAAATAAGAGGATGAAGCTTCAACTAAACATTAGACCATAAATTTATAAATATCCCTCACTGATTGACCTAATATATGTTTCTTGATCAGTTGTAAACTATTTAATATGAACTCCCATTTTCTCAATCCTCTAGGTAGTGTTTGTTTCCTAAATTATTTTGTTGCATCAACAAAGTCTTTATATTTTTGAAGTTTGTTCGATATTTGAAGAATCTCCATCCAATATTTCCAATAGTGTTAAACTCATAAGTCTACAATTTCATCCCTTTAATATTCATTCCTTTGAAAACCCTATCCTGTATGAAAAGAGGAATTTTTTTGTTAGATCCTTTCCAAATAAAATCTCTTTGAAGTTTATCAAATTTGAATGCTTCACCAATTGGAAATATTGAAAGGAACATTATACATATAGGGATATATTGTAATGAAGTATTTATGAGTTGTATCTCTCCATCCATGGTTAAGAACATACCTCTCTAACATGATAAAAAATATCTTATTCTATACAAAATTGAGTCCTACATCTCCTAGGCCTTCTTTTGTTTTTTAGAAAAAATAATTCCTAAATGTGTTATCATAACTTTTCAACATTAAACCTTGAAATATCCAAACTAGTCCTTTATAAATCTATGAAAGTAATAATAAATGCCCTATATTTTGTATTAGTAACCAATTTTTTAAATCTCTTATCATAGTATGATAATATATATTTAAACTCCATGGCCCTACTAATGGAGAGATGATCAAAATACCATCAACAATTTGGATATGACATTTAAAGGTACCTTTTTCTACAACTAAATACCTTTGTTTTTCTTTATTTCTTAAGATTAAGAAATTTATTTCTAATGCATTGGAAATAATAATAAATACATAAGAAGATAGTAGGTTTCCATGCTAGATTCTATGAGATGATTTTTCAGTATCTAATAGAGGATCCATTCATCAAAATAGAATATTTAGTGCTATAAAAATATCTAATGAAAACCAAATTTTCAAATGTCATGTGAAATGTACAACATACCCTATCATATGGTTTACCTATATCTCATTTTATAGGCATACTTATTTCTTAATAGAATAATGAGAATGTATGGTTTCTTGTTAATTCTATAGACTATCAAAAACTTGTTCATCACGAATGAAGTCACCTTGTTCTCTAAAATAGTAAAAACCAAAATGCTTTTCAATTTATTTATTAACACATAGAAAAATGTCTTATAAACCATATTATAAAGGCTTTTTGGATAAAAATTATAAAAGTATTTTGTTTTGCTTTTCTTTGAAAACATTACAATATAGGCTGTATTTATCTCACTTATTGTAGCCTTATTTTACACACCTCTTCCACCATAACCAACATGTCATTATTTAATAAATTTAAAAAAATATAGGAAATCCAATGGGGTCAAGTTCTTTATTAGGATAGAAAGATATTTTGGTGGGCTCCTTCACAATTTTTCTTTTGTATTAATCTTACATTTTGTCTTTGTGTGATAGTTGATCAACTAGTTTTTAGAAGTTTATATTGAGCCTTCTTAATTTTCCTAACTTTTAACAAAATATATTTGAAATAATTAATTTCCTCCTTTCTAATATCTTATTTTTTCTCAATCCTTCTTTCATCTATGGTTTAAATATTTTATTTAACAAAAGATAAATATGCTTTACATATAGCATTAAAAATTTGGTATTTCTATACCCTTCATTAAGTCATCTCTCCCTATGCTTTTGGGACCAGGATGACTCTTCATTTTTTAATATATTACAAAAATTTAAGAGTAATTGTTTTTCTTGCACATAAGTATCTTGATACATTCCATTGAAAACTTCTATTTCGTATAAATTGTTAAAATATTTTACATTCCAAATGCTCATTTTTCCATTTAGGTATTTTATCTTTTGAATAAATTTGATCCTTCAAACCTTGCTTCATCACACCATAACATAACTATTAGGAATAAATCAATGTTTTGGATCCACATAAACTAAAACTAAAATAGAATTGGATGACCATTATTGAAGAAATAATGTCTCAATAAAATGGGTTTATGTTTTGATCCTATCCCTGATAATATATCTAATGATATGGTATACTTAGTCAACCATGTATAATATATGAAATATATATTCAATATTTTTGTTATATAATTTTCTAATCCATCTATTACACCATGTCCACTAAAATATTAAAGCAATAACATCATAAAGTATATTGAACTAATAAATAAAGTAAAATTTTCTATTCATTCAAATCATATACAAATAGCACCCCTCTTTTCAAAATGAGATAAAATTATGCTAAAATACTCCCTAAGAATCCATGGCTCATTATTATGAATCATTATTAAATATAACCCAAACAAATTAAGGTCCTTTCCACATTGTTTATGAGGAGTTTTTGTAGTTGGAGGATATAAATTTATAATCCTATTTTTGAACAAGAAGAGGGGTCAACAACCCAATTACTGTTTGGTTCTAGTAATTATCCATCTAATTTGTATTTGTTCCATGTTGTTATAATAACTACTAAATGTCTTGTAGTAAAATTTACTGGATAATCCTTCATATTGCAAATATTTTTTAATACATTCTTAAGTTCCTCACTACTTATTTAATTTAATTTTAGTTTTCCCAGTAGATATTTATATAATTATTTTTATCTTGATTCTTATTTTAATGGTCTTTCTCTCCTTTTTCTATTTCCATAAATACCTTTATCCTAATAAATCTCTTTAATATTTTTACACTATTTATAATGAGACTTATCCTCCTTAGGTTTATGTAGTCATAGAAAATATAAACTACAAGGAATAGTATTTAAAATATTTTCTTCTTTATGGTTACCTAAAAACTAAAGTGCAAGGACCATTGTCCATAGTAATTACTTTCTTATGTTACCTTCAAATACCATATTGATATCCTCCACACTCCTTTCTACATTATGCTACTCTTGAAACCCTAAGATGCAAGGGATAAAATATACACTACTTTCATTTTGTTACTTGTAGACACCAAAACAGCACCAATCCGATTATGTGACTGCAAACACTGATCGCTTTGACAAACACAGCCCCCAGGGCAGCCCTCAGAGGTCAAACAGTGGTCCTAACCACTTTCATAGCAATTTTTTAAGGTTAAGAAGCAATTTGGCACATTTAGGCACTTTGTCTAGTATTCGTCTCACCCAGGGATGAATATTAACTGGGATTCGTCTCACCCAAGGACGAATTCTGAAATCGTCTCTGGTGAGGATGAATTCCAGGTTTAACGGGCAAAAAGAAAATTGCAGCCAAGTGGCAGCCAAGGACAGTCAATAATTGCCTCCTGCCATGCATGTGCGTGTAGGTGGGTAGGTTGGCAGTTAGTGGACTGTCACAAGGGTAGTCATGGAAGCCCAAGTCAGGGAGGAGTCTCCTCCCTCTTGGGAAGGCATGGCCGCCACATGGCATCCCTGCATGCCCCTCCAAAGAGACCCCATGGGTCTATAAAATGGTGGACTTTCCCACCCAAAAAAGGATAGATTGGAGGCGATTTCAAGCAAGGAAGTGTTGTCCAATTGATTACCCATTTGCATCTTTTGATTCACCTTCTCACATCCACTAATCTCTTTCACAAGGGAGGTTATTGGGTGGCTTTTGGAAGCGTGGATCCAACCCAAATCCAACATTCGACCACCTTACACCACTAATTTGCAGACACCCCAATCCTAAGAGGTTTTGGACCCATCCCTAGTGGATTGGCGCCGAAATCAAGTGCCAACGGTGGGAGGCCCACTTGGGCACCCTGCATTTTCTAAGATTTATTCTAAAGCATTCTAGATTATTTGTTCATGTTGCATTTTACGTTATTCTATTTAGTGAACTCATATCTTCATTTCCATAACATTTTGATCAGATTTTATCATGCCTTTTGTCGCTTTGTTGTCCCACTAACTTGCAGGTAGCGACATCGAATTCTCGAGGATAGAGGCCAAATTGGGAGAATCCAACCATCTGGGTCGTCCCAAAATGGCCCCAATTACATAACCCCTCTGTTTGCAGGTGTTTTGGAGGTCTCGAGGGTCGACATTGGAGCGGGATCAACTCGGCTTTTCTCCAACATAGTAGAATTCGTCCCACCCAGGGACGAATAGCAGTCAGAATTCGTCCTGCCCAAGGACAAATTCCAGGTGAAGGCATATTGGCCGACTGTTTCAACGGCAGTGGCCCTTTGGTAATGTCTTCTGACCTCTGTCGAATTTGTAGGTGACTTAGATCCATTTTATTCACTGTATTTGACAATCTGTTGCATTCATCCTTTGGCGATTTCAAAGAATGAACTTTCCTTTTTGTCATAGGTGCTACTGACATATTTTTTGTTTCTTTGTTCATAGGAGGAGCAGCAGAGGTTAAGGACTCATCAAAATCAGCGACGGCATCGTCTTGGCCTGCCCATCTCAAGTGTGGGCACGCGGAAAAAGGAACATTAAGTCTTGATTGTAATCAAATTCTTTTAACGCTCCTAGCCCCTAAAAAGGGAGGAGGCATCTTTGTAACCGAGATTAGGAGAGTTTAATAAAAGGGCTGTGTTTTCTCCATTTTTTTGTATCTCATTTCAATCTGCTCTCTTTCATTTCATGCATTCCACATTCTTAGGACTTAAGCGTATTTGATTTTGAATGCATCGCAATTAGTTTTTCCTTCTGCTTCCGAAATCTCGTGCTTTCAGTGGCGATCACGGTGGGACCCTGTCCCGTGATTTTTAAATCAAATAACTGATCCTTGTTGTGTTTTTGTGCTTGACGGTACCTGTTTTTAACCGTAGACTAGTATTCATCAGTCCGATCGTGACGAAGTATCCGACTCTAATTTGTCCGACCCCGAGCGATTTTAAATTCGTCTTTGTCGATTAATTTTGTTCCGTAATTTTTCTCACTTTAATTTTTTCCTTTAATTTTTATAATTATTTAAAAGAAAGTGTAGAGTAAAGTTCTATCTGTCAATTTTCTTCTTTTTTAAAAAAAAAAATTAAAATTTTTCTGCTTTTCCGTTTTGTAGTGTTTGTATGGCATAGGGAAAGTTTTTTTTTTTTGCTTGTTTCATTTTTTTTTAAATAAAATGAACCCCACACACTTCACGTGGTAAAATTGAACCAAGGAGCTGGTCATAAAACCCCAGCCCTTGAGCAAGACCAACGGTGGGTTCATCACCACCTTGGCTTAGCTTTGCATCCATTTCCCCGATTGTCATCGTTGTTAGGCGTAAATCCTGACGAAAGCTGACCGAGTGTCGCTGGGGTGATTCCCATGCACGCGAGGATAAGTCTTCTATGGTAGGTGTCATTAACAGGACAATCCCCCTTCCGTACCGCCTATGTTCCACGTACCATCTGCTCTCACGTACCTATAGTTTCCCTCTCGTAAGGGCGGGTATATAGAGAGGTTGGTATATCGGTCCGACAATGGTATATTGAAGGGGCGACCATTTATGGGAGTCATATGAGCCAACATTATGCATTTAAACATTCTTCAAAAATTGCAAAAACAAAACAAAACATCAAAATGCACTAAACCAGTTTAGGACACACTATCAATCCTTAAAAGAGATAATCATAGTTTTGTGTATGTGTGTGTTCATTTCTGCTTAGTGTAAACAAAAAGACAAATCATCATAAACGAGATAAAATCTGCTTAGATAGTAGAGAAGCACCACAATGGTGTACACCCGTAGCCAAGCCCAATCAAGGGCGGACGTTGCGGAAGGTGCACAAAGAGAGGGCGCTAGTCGCCTTCGCTTTAGCCCTGAGGACTTGGCCATACCGCCTTGGCGGTCTGGCCTACAAGAGAGTCCACATCAGGCCACATCAAAAAGGAATTATTGGGACCCTCCTCATTGGAGTATACCTATTCAACACAGCCCCTTTCGGGAATACGCTTTACATGTAGATCTCAATGTAAGTAGACAACCGCCTCTTGAGGCTAGATCTGAGTGGCCGCAGCACGATGAAGCACTAGAGAGGCATAGTGCCCATGAGGAGAGACAACGTGAATACGCTACCTCTTCTTTGCCTCACATTAGAACAGAAATATAAAATCCAGAGCGTAGGGCTCTTCACACAGGGCGACCTCACTCCGCCCGCCCCTTTCACACCCATGAAAGGGAGTACGAGGAAGATCATCACATTCCTCGAGAACAACATACAGTGCGGGAACCTTGCATTTATGCACCTGCCAGATATCATGATCACACATCGAGGCCAGAGCCTCAAGTAAATGTCGCCTACCTCGACAGAGGGAAGCAACCCATTGAAATTTTAGATCATCAAGATCGATGCAAACACATAGGAAAAACATTTAAGCCTCCTGAGCAAAAGAGGGCAAACCAGGTTGACCCGGCAGTCGCCAGACATGCCGCTCGCCAAGCCCAAATCTCGTAGCTTGAGCAGGGTCATCAAGAGTTAGAGTACTTATACCGCCTGAATAAAGAGTGCATGCAGCGCGAAGTGGATGAGTTGTGCTATAAACTACCTGAGAGGGTGCCAACCCCTCGCACCCACAGAGAAGAACAATATGAGAGGCACAACCCTTTGATGCAGGACAGGTCTCCACAACCTCGTCAAGCTTTGCCTCCAAGACCTTATAGACCCGAAAGGGAGGCCACTCCCCGAAACAATGATGGGTACCCCCAACGGGGACTCAATCAGGGTCATAGGTCTTGCCCAGAGACTCCTCAAGAATTTTATGAGGAGTACGAACCAGAAATAGAGCGGGCCGAAATGCCCCATCAAGGTGGGAGGGCTGCCACTCGGCCACCCCCCCATAGGCCTCTAGTCTCCCATAACTCACAACGGGAGCAAACAAAAGAGGAAGAAATAAAATCTTCCGATGCATACAAAGTGCTATTAGAGCATTTGGAGTCTGTGGAGACAAAAGCTTCTGGGCATCAAAAGCCCACATTACGTCAACTCCGCAGTCACCCCGTGCACCCCTCAGTGCCCACACCTCTTTACCCCGAACATTTCAAGTTGCCTCAATTGGCAGTCTTTAAAGGTGAAGAGGATGCACAAGAACATGTCACAAGGTTCCTAAGTCAATGCTTCGGCATCCAAGATAATGATGCATTATTGCTTAGAACTTTCATAACCACATTCGTAGGCCCTGCCTCGGATTGGTTCACACAATTACCCAAACATAGCATAAACAACCTAGATCAATTAGTAGATGCGTTTCTTTAACGCTTTGCCTTCAACACAAGGAAGAAGGCATCACTGAGTGATCTGGCCAGCCTCAGGCAATATGAGGAAGAAACAATGGCAGCATACGGGAATCGATGGAGGGATTTGCTTTCTAAGTTACCCTACCGTCCCCCTATGTCTGATCTCACACAGATGTTTGCATGGAGTTGCTTAAAATCAATCTCTGGGCTATTGCTGCTGTAGCAATATGACAGTTTAGAAGAAGCTTTGGCGCAAGCCAGAGTTATAGAAGAGATTAAGATAGGCGAAGGTGCAATCCCCAAGCCTAAAAAGAAAGAGTGGAACAAAACCACTAAGACCGGGACAACGCAATCACAACCCGCTGCGGTTAACCAAGTTGCGATAAATGCTCCCAAGCCTATGCAAGAAATGCAGTGCCAAAAGGCTAATTACTAGGCAGTGCCTCCTAGTTATGAAAGAGATAATAAGAAACAGGAGTAGAATCAGCAGCGTCACCCTAGGCGACAATTCACCCCTTACACGGAGTCCAGGGACTCCCTATTTGACCGCTTGTCAGCGGCAAATTTAGTCACCCTTCCAGAGATCCAAACTATAGACCCTAATGCTCCCAAGCCTAAGGGATACAGAGAGGAATTGTATTGTAGATTCCATAAGAGAAGGGGACATGACTTAAACGGATGCTAGAAATTCAAAGGATTAATCCCAGATTTAATCGACAATAAAACATTGGCCGTGGACAACCCCATAGCGCCAAATAATCAACAAATGGGGGTATTCAAGGACCCTTTGCCTGCCCATGAGGCACAGGCAAAACCTCTCCAGATTAATGAGGTGCGATAGAATCTTCCCATGCAAGGATTTGTGGGAATGATTAGCATAGTGACCAGGAACAAAAAGTACCCAGCAGTTGCGCCCGAGGTAGCTACAAGGGAAGTTCCAACGACATTGCAGCCTCAACAATGCCCTATGCAGATACCTCCGCCTAGACCCGAGGTCACGATATGGACCAAACTCACGTAGAGTTTGCGGACCACATCGGCTAGGCTTTCCATCTACGAGCTTATTCAACAGTCAGCACATCATAGAGAAGCTCTTATGGAATTTTTAAAAGCCATCAAATTACAGCCTCACGAAGCAAATTCTTTCAACAACTTCGTGGGACATGTGAAACGATGTACGGAGCCGGTCATTACCTTTAGAGAGGATGAAGTCAAAGCAATATCGAATGACATGGCAGATCCACCCCTGCACGTTATCGCGTGGGTCAACGAGATCCCGTACAAGAGAGTGCTGGTAGATACTGGCTCGTCCAGTAACATCATTACCACTGCAGCCTTAAAACATTTAAAGCTACCAGCCTCTCATATCACAGCCTCCACGTACACACTGCGAGCTTTCAATGATGCAATATGCTCGACAGTCGACACAGTTGTTCTACCTGTCCAGGTAGGACAAAAGACAATACCAACATTGTGCCATGTGTTGGAAGGCGAGATGGCTTACAATATACTGCTAGGGCGGCCTTGGATCAGGGACATGAAGTGTGTCCCTTCGATCGCTCACCAGTGCTTAAAGTATGCTTTTGAAGGAGAAATACATGTAGTCCCGATGGACTTAGAACCCTTCAAGTATTGCAATGCGGTACAACTAATGCCTCAATCGACCCTCCCTTCAACGCATTTGGATTTCCAGTTAAATCCATCTAAACAGGGTCCAATATCGCAGGCACCACTGGTGACCAAAACAGCCAAATCCCAGCCAGGTGAATCCTCATCATCTGCTCCTTCATTACCAACGCCATCGATAATGGCTAAACAGAAGGACAAGGGAAAACAAATCATGGAAGAGGCTCAGCCCCTAGAAGAGGGTTTGCCCACAATATCAATGGTATCAATAGAGGAAACACCTAGCACTACGGAAGCTGAGATTCCTAAACCACCAAACATAGAATGGACTCAGGAAGGACTCCCGTTCCCTCCCTCCCAAGCATCAAAAATCACTGTTGAAATGGCCAGCACGGGCCTGGGGGAGTACTTAGTGCAGAATGTTGTGGCAACGCCTATAGTAGAATCAGTACAGGATATGGGGAGACCTCGCCTTCCCATAGGAACAGTTGTTCCTCTAGGTCACCCACCCAACCAGACAAATTTTGTGTATGGGGGCCTTGATCATGGTCTTGAACCATGCAAGCAAAAGGAAGCAGACGAAGAGCCTTTTGTTGAAAACATCAACTATCTGTCAAACCCGGACTTCGCTCTAAAATATCTCGGCCAATGCAATTGGCATGGATACGGGCTAGGCAGATATGAGCAAGGGATGCGTGTCCTTTGCCAACCAAGATATCAGATGCCATATGATAAGTCAGGAGTAGGGTTCAACCACCCCCTACCCTTAGACATATTGGTAGAAAATATGCAAGGCCTAGAAATAGGCAACAAGGGGGGATTGGCACCAGACCTTTATGCCAACCCAAATACAGAATATACATTGGGAGATTACATCCCATGGTCAACAAACACCCTTGGCAACAACAGTAATCCCTCTCCTTTGCTAGAGAGAGGTGACAGTTCGGACATTAATCCTCAAAGAGAACATCAACGGTGTCCGGACATCTTTTTGAAGCTATTCCCCTTAGAGGTTCTAGTTGAGTCAATACCATGTCAAGAGAATCAGGTCCCTCCACCAAGAGTGGAACAACCGCAATGGGACCAGATTAATTTTCTAGAAAAAGGAGAACCCTCAATGTTGCAAGTAACAGTTGCTAAAGAGAATGAACATTTTTGGATCTCTGAAAGTGATTTAGAAGATGAGACTGAGATGGACTATCTCAGACATGCGCAACGGCATAACCGCCCTTTAACTCATGAAGATCTAATGGGACAGATGGGCATACTGCTAGGGCATGAATGGTGGGTAGACCCAGTGAGGTGGGACCAAGTGTTGGATCCATGGCTCCA
The DNA here is from genome assembly GCA_028583015.1 of Wollemia nobilis. Lineage (NCBI taxonomy): Eukaryota > Viridiplantae > Streptophyta > Pinopsida > Araucariales > Araucariaceae > Wollemia > Wollemia nobilis. The sequence continues at coordinate 2,444,913 of JAQPPZ010002712.1, read as the reverse complement.
AATTCATGATGAGCACCGTCCACCCTGAGACCCTATCATGACAACAATGCCGAGGGAAGACCCTGTCCTCCTATTCGCACATAGGGCCGATCCGTTCGTGCCCGTTCCCCTAGAGCCAGATCCAGAGTATAGGGAGCATCTAGAAGATTCAAGTTATCACACCCGCGGTAATGGAGACCAAATTAATTCCATCCACATGATCTCCATTGATTTGACCGCACCCATCCGCAATCCGACCAATCCAGCACGGTCATTGCATCTAGACATAGATGCCATCGACTGGGATCGCGTCAATTCACCTTTATCACCATCAGTAGTACGGCCTTTCGGTGAAATGCCTCATTTTACCCCAAGGACAACTCAGGATATTTTTCAGGTTGAAGAGGAACCCGAGGTTCCCAATGCAGATCTAAATTCAGCTAATGATATCCATTTGATCCCGACTCCACATCAGTTGGAGGACGGATCCCACATGTCAGTCGAGGAAACGACTGATGTAGATATCGGCACAGATCCAATGAATCCATAGATTCTCAAGCTGGGGGTAAGTCTTTCCCCCAAATAGCAAGCCAACTACATTGCCCTTCTTAAAGAGAAGAAGGAGGTTTTTGCATGGTCGTACAAAGATATGCCAGGACTAGACCCGCAGCTAGTCACGCATAATTTAACGCTTGATCCGACAATCAAGCCTATAAAGCAAAAACTACGTAAGATGCACCCAACAGTGGCCTTAATGGTCAAATATGAATTGCAAAAGTTGTTGGATGCACAGTTTGTCATCTGCATGGATTATCCGCCATGGCTGTCCAACATGGTTCCCGTCAAGAAGCCCGACGGGAGGATTCGCATATGCATCAATTTTTGAGATCTAAACAAAGCGAGTCCTAAGGATGATTTCCCCTTGCCGAGCATCGACGCGTTGGTAGACGCTACAACAGGTCACGAAATGCTCTCCCTAATGGATGGTTTCTCAGGATACAATCAAATTCGTATCAATCCTAAAGACCAACTAAAAACGGTGTTCACAATGCCTTGGGGGACATTTTGTTATAAGGTCATGCCTTTTGGCCTTAAAAATGCTGGTGCTACCTACCAACGTGCCATGACATATATCTTCCACGATTACATGCACAAAACTTTGGAAGATTACATGGATGATTTGTTAGCCAAGTCTCTCTTGCGCTCAAATCATATCGATGACTTAAGAAATATCCTCGATCGCCTCATGGAGCATAAAGTTAGACTAAACCCCAAGAAGTGCGTACTTGGCGTCACATCTGGAAAACTCTTGGGTTTCATAGTCTCAAAGCGAGGAATCGAGGTGGACCCAAAGAAAGTCAAGGCAATCCTTGAAATGGTTCCCCCAAATACAATCAAGCAGCTCAGAAGTCTGCAGGGAAAGGTCGCGTCGATTAAACGTTTCATAGTGCAATTATCTGACAAGTGCCGACCCATGAACAAATTATTGCACAAGGGGGTTACATTTCACTAGGATGACGAGTGTCAGTCAGCCTTTGACGAGATCAAACAATACCTAGTTTCGTCGCCAGTATTGGCACCACCTAGACCAGGAGTGCCATTCTACTTATACATCTCAGCTACCGAGGTGGCACTCGGGCACCATGTTAGCCCGGAAGAATGAACTTCACAAGGAACAGAGCTACTTACTATCTTAGCCACACCCCGGTCGGTTATGAACTTAACTATGCATACGTTGAGAAACTCTGCTTGGCAGTGGTGTTTGCTACCAAAAAGCTATGCCACTACATGCTCAGCAACACTACGTATGTTGTGTCTAAGGAGAATCCATTGTGATACATGATGAGTCGTACTTATCATAGTAGTCGCACGGCGAAATGGATCATATTGTTGACAAAATTTGACATAGAGTTTATTGGACAAAAATCTATCAAAGGACAAGTCATAGCCAATCAACTAGCAGAGGCTCCTCTTGAAGACGATCAACCTCTGGTCATAGAGCTACCTAATGATGGGGTCTTCCATGTCTCAGAATCACCAGATTCTGATGAGCCTGAGTCACAGGCCGACATAACCCTATTCTTTGATGGTTCTAAATGTGAGAAAGGTGGTGGCACGAGAATTGTATTCTTCACACCGTAGGGTGCTCCAATGCCCCTATCATTTAAATTAAACTTCCCATGCACCAACAATAATGCAGAGTATGAAGCCTTGCTCCTAGGTCTTCAGACATCAATCGCCATGAACATCAAAAGACTAAACATCTTTGGTGATTCACTATTAATAGTCAATCAAGTAAAAGGGGTATATCAATGCAAATGCCCAGTCCTGCAGGCTTATAAAGCCCTCGTGGACAAATTATTGGCAAAACTTGAGTGGTATGACATTGAGGCACTCCCTCGATCATCGAATCATTTTGCGGACATAATGGCCTCTTTGGGGTCACTAATCCCGCAAGACCTTTCCGGTGATATGACAACCATTCAAGTCAAAACCTTATCGCAATCCACGATGGGGCGTGCAAGCTTAGACTTGACGCCAGGAATCCACATGATCCAGATTGAACCATCCTTGGATAAGTTCTCTCGAATCCGAGATCGTCTGAAACTCACCAACTGGGGGTCCTTGTTCTCCCCTACTCCCATTAATAGCAACACCACTATTCTTACAAGTTCTATCCCATTCAACTTTGCTAGGGATGAACTTCAAGAGGGATTGGTTGTTCATACTATCGAGGTTTCTGATCAACAGGACTGGTATTTACCCATCAGAGACTACCTCAAGTTAGGTAATCTCCCGCTTGGATTGACCCATGCCACAAAACGAGCACTCAAGCGGAAAGCGGCTAAGTATGTCTTGATAGGAGACATTTTGTATCGTCGCAACTATGAAGGAATCCTCCTTCGTTGCTTGGACCAACAAGAGTCCACTTGGGTAGTCGCCCAAGCGCACGATGGTACATATGGTGGCCACTTTAGTGGTATGGCCATCGCAAAGCGCATTCTTCGCATGGGCTATTATTGGCCATCTTTAGAGCGAGATTGTTGCACTTATGTTAAGAAGTGCGTGAAGTGTCAACATCATGCCAATTTGATGCACGTACCTTCTTAGGCCTTGCAGACAGTCCAGTCTACTTGGCCGTTCTCGTAGTGGGGCTTCGATCTAATTGGAAAGATCTCCCCTACGTCGTCAGGCCGTCACACGTTTATCATAACAGCCACAAAATATTTTACCAAGTGGGTGGAAGCGATTCCTCTTACCTCTACGATAGGACCCCGCATTGTGGAGTTCATTTTGCATAACATCATATGTCATTTTGGTATTCCATCCAAAATAGTCTCGGATAATGGGATGCCTTTCAAGAACAAAGACGTGCGTGCTTTGACCACAAAGTACAAGATTCAGCACAGCTTTTCAACACCCTATTATCCGTAGGCGAATGGGCAAGCAGAAGCATCAAACAAAACGCTAATTGCCATCCTTAAAAATATCATCGTAGACAGTTATAAGGATTGGCACATTCAAATCCCACTTGCCCTATGGGCCTATCGCACTAGCATTCGGACACCCACTGGGGCCACTCCATTTTCGCTTATGTACAGCTTCGAGGCAGTCATGCCTCTAGAGTTGGAGATTCCTTCCCTGCGCATATCAATGCAGGAGTTCATCGACGATGACTCTGCACGGCAGGCTCGGTTAGACCAGCTTACGTTGCTTGATGAACGATGCGTTAATGCTCTCGAGCATTTACGTATTTATCAAGAGCGACTTAAGAAAGCTTACAACATGAAAGTTCACCTGAGGGACTTTCGGGTTGGCGATTTGGTTTTGAAGGAAAACCAGCAAAATTCCAGTTTGCCATCCCACCTAAGGGACAAGTTTGCGGCAAATTGGTTAGGTCCATATGTCATTGATAGCAAAATAGGACCCGAGACGTACCGGCTAGCTTCTCTTGATGGTATCAAGGAAACAGAACCCTTGAATATCAGTCATTTGCGACCATTTCATATCTAAGAGAGCCATATCCCAAAAAAAAAAGCTCCAAGGATTCCTAAAAATCGCTTGGTCAATCCCAAAATGCTCCAAGGATTGTCAAAATCGCTTGGTCAAATCCCAAAAAAAGGCTCCAAGGATTCCTAAAAATCGCTTGGTCAATCCCAAAATGCTCCAAGGATTTCCACAATCGCTTGGTCAAAAATCAAGAAAATTCAAAAACACCAAAAATCATCAAAAACAACAAAAATTTGCATCTCATTTCTAGGCATACTCAAATTCATCAATAGAGAGTTCTTCTCGCACTTCATCTTCATATTCACAAAAATCAATCCATCAAAAATACAAAAATACATAGATGCATTAAAGCATTGCATCCATACATTGCATATTTGTGGTCGTGTAGGTCAAAGGCACCATAGGCTATCATGGTTCTACTAGTCCATATTGTTCCACACTGTTCCATGTTACAAAACAACAAAAACACCATGCATTGCTTTTACCATATTAGAGTCAGTGGTCTTTTAATGTATCAAGAGTTTTTTGTGATTCAGTCATCATTTTGCTCTTTAGCCATGTAATGTATCAAGTCAAACAGATTTTATGAAGGTAGAGTTACACTTGAAATACACCTTGTTACATAACATCCCAACACAAATTAAAACACATAAAAATTCCCAAGTTGTGTGAACGAAAGATGAAACCTACACAGTAATCCAGGTCGCCATAAGCGAAACGGTTATCTTGCTCATCCCCCCATGCGAATGGTTCCAGAATGCTGAGAATTCACAAAAGGACAAGCTCTTTCCTATCCATTCACCTCCATATACAGTGGTTTTCACCACTACCAAACCCCAATCATAGTTGGTTCCCAAAGTTGTAAGGATTTGTACTACACGTCCCTGCCAAGGATGGGTAGTCATCCCCAAGACCTAAAAGGATCAACGCCATTCACAAACAAAATTCCAACAAACCATCATCCTAACACTTTCCATTCACCTTTGGTCTCCAAGTTGTAAGGATTCGTACTATCCGCCCCTAACCAGGATGGGTAGTCATCCCCAAGGCCTAAAAGATCAATGCCCTTACTCCATAATCTCCATCACCCCCTTGGTTCCCAACGTCGTAAGGATTCGTACTATACGTCCCTGCAAAGGATGCATAGTCGTCCCCAAGGCCACAAGGATCAAGGCCACTCACCAGCCCAAACTCACAATACTCAAAATACAAAATCAAATAATAGTGGTTATCACCACTATTCAAAATCCGTGCTCAAAAAGAATTAATAGAAAATAAACAGTGATTTTCATCACTATATAGACGAGCAACTTTCTAAATCATTCAGCCAACAAACATCCCCGAGCCCGAATCCCTGGAATTCTCAGCATTCGAAAACCATCTAGGTGACCCTCATTACAGGTTTGGTTGATAGCCTATCTGGCAATGGTGGTATCCTACCCGCATGACGATATGTCTATCACATTCGCTTTGCGTGTGTGCAGACCAATGTTTGCATAAGGATGAGCTAGCTTATGGTATCCTGGATAACACCGCAGATTAATCTAACTAAACACAACAAAGGAGTTAGTGGAGCTAATTAGGTGATCCTCAGTACAGGTTCGGTTGAAAGCCCATCTGGCACTGGCGGTATCTTGACAAATACCACATAAATGAACTCAATTGCACACACAAGGATGTGAAATAGCTTGGTCAAAAACGAGTTCGATTCATACCTTGTTCAAAAGTCTTGTAAGATAAAGTACAGTCGTGGCTAGTGAGTTAAAACCGTCTAAGTCTCCAAAAACCTTAGCTACATTTCAAAATCAACTGCACTACTTTTCATCCTTACAATACCATCAAAAAAAAAAAAGCCACATGTATACATACAAAGTCATGCATAACAACAATCACCTAAAAACAAAATCATAGAGTTCTAAACAGTCTATGGTGCCATAGCCAAACGTCACAAATCCTATTCATCCATTTCATTTTGCATATCATATATATATATAAAACATTTGCATTTATCATACCATATACATCCATTAAAATAAGCATGCATCCATCAACATCAATCATTGTGCATAACATAAAATAATGACATATACACAAAGCAAGAAAATCAAAACAACAAAAACAACAAATATCCACAAACAATAGCAATAAAAGTGTCGAACAAAGGCACCTTTGCACCTAACATTCAATGGCATAGAAAACTGATGTCGGGGTTTACATTGTCACTATCCTACTCCCTAAGAAGGCTACCATAGCCGGACCGCTCCACGGGAAGACAGATTTTTGATAATTTCACCCCCAAATGGCGTCACCAAAAGGGTCAAAACCCATTCAAAAACAACAAAAAATACAACACAAAAAAAAATTTTTCCCCCCGCTCCCCCTCCCCCTCTCTCTCTCGGCGGGGGGTTTTTTTTTGGTGTGTTTTTTTTTTCCCCCCCCCCCCCCGGGGGGGGGCCCCGGGGGGGCCCCCGGGGGGGGAATTTTTGGTGATCCCCAAATGATGTCACAAAAAACAAAAAACAACAAAAACAACAAAAAATGCAACACAAAAACATAGCAATAAGCATTGCCGGACACAAGTGCTCTTGCACTTAACCTCTTGGCATAAAAAATCGATGTTGGGGTTCAAATTGTCACTCTCCTACTTCCCCAAGAAGGCTACCATAGCCGGACCGCTCCACGGGAATATGGATTTTCGACGATTTCACCCCATTATGGCATCACCAAAAGGGTTCACACCCACCAAAAACAGGTCCAAATGTTGGAAAAATTGCATATGCTTAACGATAAACCATCTTAAGGCACCCTTGCACAAGTCATCTTGGGTCAAGCGACTCGTCGCTTTTCTCACAAAGGTCATTCCCTCATCGATTTGTCGCTTGAGGGGGTAGTCACACTTAGTCACTAATCAACAAGCACACACCCAATTAAGGAAAATGACATGCATTCAAAGAATCATTGACAAAGACAATTACGCTCCTGCTTGGGGCAGTAAACAAGCAATAACAATCAAATTGATCAAACACTTGGCATTCGTGAATCATGCACACAAGGTTCCCCTGTGGACAAAAGGTTGCGCCCTTTGCCTAATCATGACTGATCAATGTCCAAGCTCAAGTCACACCTCACCAAAATAGGTTAATACTTGAAATCAAATTCCTTAGCTCGTCAGAAGCAAGGATTCAAGAATGCATGCCCTTTCCATGCTTGGGGCATCAAAAGTTGATTAGGTTACCAAGAAACCCTAATCATTAGTGCTTTGGCTATCTATTTTTGCTCGACGCTATGCCATGCACAATGCATCCCAAAAAGGGGCATCTGTAGACACCAAAATAGCACCAATCCGATTATGTGACTGCAAACACTGATCGCTTTGACAAACACAGCCCCCAGGGCAGCCCTCAGAGGTCAAATAGTGGTCCTAACCACTTTCATAGCAATTTTGTAAGGTTAAGAAGCAATTTGGCACATTTAGGCACTTTGTCCAGTATTCGTCTCACCCAGGGACGAATACTAACTGGGATTCATCTCACCCAAGGACGAATTCTGAAATCGTCTCTGGTCAGGATGAATTCCAGGTTTAACGGGCAAAAAGAAAATTGCCGCCATGTGGCAGCCAAGGACAGTCAATAATTGCCTCCTGCCATGCATGCACGTGTAGGTGGGTAGGTTGGCAGTTAGTGGACCGTCACAAGGGCAGTCATGGAAGCCCAAGTCAGGGAGGAGTCTCCTCCCTCTTGGGAAGGCATGGCCGCCACATGGCATCCCTGCATGCCCCTCCAAAGAGACCCCATGGGTCTATAAAATGGTGGACTTTCCCACCCAAAAAAGGATATATTGGAGGCGATTTCAAGCAACGAAGTGCTGTCCAATTGATTACCCATTTGCATCTTTTGATTCACCTTCTCACATCCACTAATCTCTTTCGCAAGGGAGGTTATTGGGTGGCTTTTGGAAGCATGGATCCAACCCAAATCCAACATTCGACCACCTTACACCACTAATTTGCAGACACCCCAATCCTAAGAGGTTTTGGACCCATCCCTAGTGGATTGGCGCCGAAATCAAGTGCCAACGGTGGGAGGCCCACTTGGGCACCTCGCATTTTCTAAGCTTTATTCTAAAGCATTCTAGATTATTTGTTCATGTTGCATTTTACGTTATTCTGTTTAGTCAACTCATAGCTTCATTTCCATAGCATTTTGATCAGATTTTATCATGCCTTTTGTCGCTTTGTTGTCCCACTAACTTGCAGGTAGCGACATCGAATTCCCAAGGATAGAAGCCAAATTGGGAGAATCCGACCATCTGGGTCATCCCAAAATGGCCCCAATTACATAACCCCTCTGTTTGCAGGTGTTTTGGAGGTCTCGGAGAGTCGACATTGGAGCAGGATCACTTCGGCTTTTCCAACACAGTAGAATTCGTCCCACCCAGGGACGAATAGCAGTCAGAATTCGTCCTGCCCAGGGACGAATTCCAAGTGAAGGCAGATTGGCTGACTGTTTCAACGGTAGTGACCCTCTCGTAATGTCTTCTGACCTCTGTCAAATTTGTAGGTGACTTAGATCCATTTTATTCACTGTATTTGACAATCTGTTGCATGCATCTTTTGGCGATTTCAAAGAATGAACTTTCCTTTTTGTCACAGGTGCTACTAACATCTTTGTTGTTTCTTTGTTCACAGGAGGAGCAGTAGAGGTTAAGGACTCATCAACATCAGCGGCGGCATCGTCTTGGCCCGCCCATCTCAAGTGTGGGCACGCGAAAAAAAGAACATTAAGTCTTGATTGTAATCAAATTCTTTTAACGCTCCTAGCCCCTAAAAAGGGAGGAGGCGTCTTTGTAACAGAGGTCCAAGAGAGTTTAATGAAAGGGTTGTGTTTTCTCCATTTGCTTGTATCTCATTTCAATGCGCCTCTTTCATTTCATGCATTCTACATTTTTAGGACTTAAGCGTATTTGATTTTGAATGCATCGCAATTAGTGTTTCCTTCGCTCCGGAATCTCATGCTTTCAGTTACAATTAAAGGATTATGTAATTACAAACTAAAATGAAGAATATTTACTTGTATTAAACTTGATATCTTTTACCTTTATGTTTTGAAAATTGACACCACATGTTCTTTTGTAACTTTAGTTTATTTTAAATTTAAACTTGCACATTTTAATATATCATCCCTTGTATCATTCTTCATTTCTTGTAATAGTCCATTTGAGTGGATCATGATGACCTTCACCATTTGTGAATGGGAAGGGAACTTATTTGTAACTTTTTGGGAGTTGAAAATATTTTATATAATGTAGCTTCTGCAATAGTATTTTCTTGATTCATTTAGAAGTTTGTTTCATGTTTAGAATATTTTATCTTGACCTTAATTATTTTCACTTTGTACTTTCATTCCATCTATCCAGTATCATAAAATTGTGACATCAAAACACAATATTTTCATTATCCACATGGTTATCCTATTCTCTTGATTCATTTTAATCTTAATAGATTACAGTAAATATTTTATAATTATTATGGTAACATATATTTGGTATAGATAACATGTTTCACTTTATTTTTTATCTCTTTTCTATAAAATATCCTAGTTTTTTTTCTAGTTTTCTTTGAAATATCCTTATTTCTAAGGTGATATGGAAGTCCAAAAATCCCAATCCATAATGTAACCCTTTAAAAAATTCTATATCTCTAAAAAAAATCACATCATAGTGTTGGAAATTTGAGTTAATTTGAGACATTTTGTGTTGTCACTGATGTCATATGGATCATTGATGTCACATGGATCATATTTGGTTTTGGTGGCCAAAATATTTCATAAATAAGAATTTATGATATTTTGGAAAGCATGGCTATTTACAGGGTTTTTATGAAAACCAAGGCAGGCAAAATAAAAGGGATTTTCAAGGATATTGTTTTTATTGTAATGGATTTGGACACAGGGCTATACATTGCAGGATCCATGGATCAAATAAGTTTGATTTTTCTAGAAGTAACTTCAAAGGGAGAAGGTATGATTTTTAGGGACATTGCTTCTCATGCAATAGAATTGGTCATAAATATTTTTAGTGCAATGAGCAACATGGTTTTTGTTTTATATTTACTCAATTCAGAAGTCATTGTCATAATGGTCATGAAAACAGAGTTTCACAATACAGGGTTCAGGAAAGGAATGGATATGGAAATTATTTCAATAAGGAATTCAGGACATGGGTACCATCCAAAGGCTACAATATCAAGTGTTTTAATTATAATAACTTCGGGCATATTGCAAGATTAGTAGGACTCAATTCCAAATAGGTTCAAGGTAAGAAGGTCAAATAGGTTCAAGGCAAGAAGGTCAAGCAGGTTCTAGACAAGAAGATCAAGTAATTCACCAAGAGAATGATATCAAAAAAATATGGAAGGAAGTTGATAGAGGAAAGAAACAAAGTGATATGGAAGTAAAAGTACTCCCACCCCAAAATTAATCACCTCAAAAGAGAAGGGGGTGAGGAGGCTAAGCTTAAGAGTCATATATTTTAGCCCCATAGGTGTCCCTTTTGCCATTGATGTCATAGGGGGAGAGATTTGAGTAAGGGGGAGAGCATTGAGTTAGGGAGAGCAACCTCCATAGAGAGTATTGAATCAGGGGGAGCAACTTTGATTCTCATAGATGGTTTTTATAGTTATTATGGTGTTTGCATTAGAGGTGTTGCCATCAATGAAAAAGGTAGAGATTATTGGAAATTTGAGTTAATTTGAGGAATTTTGTGTTGTCATTGATGTCACACGGATCATTGATTTCACATGGATCACATTTGGTTTTGGTGGCCAAAATATTTCATAAATAAGTATTTATGATATTTTGGAAAGCATGGCTATTTACAGGGTTTTTATGAAAACCAAGGCAGGAAAAATAAAAGGTTTTATTTAAAACCATGGTGGGCTTATGTGGAAAAGGCTTTTATTAAAAGCCAATGTGGAATTTTATTTCATCAAAAAAGGACCTCCGGTGATGAAAATATTAAAGTTTAAGTTTAAATTAATGGAGGGCCGACCTATGTGCAATTAATGGAAGTTGGCACATATATATGTAAAGGTTTCAATTTATTTCGAAAAGTGGGCATATTATATATCGTCAAAAATATTATTTCGATGGCTATTTGACTAACTTATTTATAAGGAGAAATAGGGTGTGTGTAAAGAGATATTTCTGATTTTGCAAAGGGGTTCCAAAAATTAAGTTTACCTTGTTCTTTTTCAAGAGGATTAATTCTTTCATGAGGTGACAAGGTATGCAATATTGTGATTTATTTTATTTTATGGTATAAGTGGTTTTGGGAGTGAAAAGGTTATGCAATGTTTTGATTTATTTTATTTTATGATACAAGTGGTTTTAGGAGAGATAAGGAAGTTGTGCGATTAAAGGCCTTGGTGGTGATTATTGAAAACTAGACTAATGTTGATTATTTTGTGATCTACTAACCCTTGTGAATATTGGTAAAAGAATTTTGTAATTGTGGTAGATTTACAAAGAGGTTTTTTCATCTTCATAAAAGGTATGGGCACATTCTCCTATTAATTTTTTATGGTGGTTTATTTCTGAAATATCATTGGATGGAAAAGGATTGTTTGTGGTTTCCTTTTTGAAAGTGGTTGGTTGAATGCTTCAAGGTTTTCTGAATTGAGAGTTGTGTCTAAACCTTTTTTTATAAGAATAGTTATTGAAGCCCATTGGTTGTGAAATAACATGAGTTAGAAAAGAACATCAGTATCATTGTTATGTGAGATTTGTGGTTGAGCATTGTTGGAAATATTTGAATTGGATGATACATACTTGGACTAGGGTTGTGAGAGAGAGAGTTGTTCCTTGTGGTGATTGGTTGAGTTGAGTTGATTGAGCCTAGTCAAGTGATGAGTGAAGTGATTATTCAAGTTCTATAAAATAAACTATTCCATCATTCTATATTGAGTTGAGATTAAGGTTAGAACATATTGAGTCTCTAACAATTCTCTTTATGGTTTTATAAGACTTGAATTGAGTTGAGGTTGATTTGAGTTGAGAGTGAGATTAGAACATATTGAGTCTCTAACAATTCTCTTTATGATTCTATGAGTTGAGTTGAGATTTATTTGGGTTGAGAGTGATATTAGAATATATTGAGTGTCTAAAAATTCTCTTTATCTTCTTTGAAGTTTATTTGAGTTGAGATTGCCATTAATTATAAAGTTTATTTTGAATACTACTTGAGCATGATTTATTGAGCCTTTGGGGTAAATTTGAGGACAGTGTTGGGACATATTTGTGGATAGTTTTCGAACCTATTTTAGACAAGTTCTTAGTGAGCTTGTTGGAGCAGATTTGGGGAAGTTATTGGTGAGCTTGCTAGAGAATTTTTGGACAAGTTTTGTGTGAGCTTGTTATTCAACATTGGACAGGTTCTGTGTGAACTTGTTATTCAGCAATGAACAGTTTTTGTGTGAACTTGTTATTCAACATTAGACAGGTTCTGTCTAAACTTGTTATTCAACATTGGACAAGTTTTGTGTGATCTTGTTATTTAGTTTTAGAAAAGTTATGTGTGAGCTTGTTAAGTAGGTTTTGTGTGAACCTATTGGTCAGGTTCTTAGTAAGCCTATTGACAGAGCTTTGGAGGTGATAGAGTACAAAGGATAGAGTCTCAATGGATAGAGATTGAGTAGCCAACACAGTTGAAGATATATTTGAGTGAGGAGTATTCAAGTGGAGATCGGTCCACCAGTCAGTGTAGTAGAGAGACAAAGTCTTCTAGAATATCACATAGCCATAGAATAAGGGGAAAAAGTTCTCTTGTCAAAGATATCCACGAACTTGATATTAGGGTATCAACATATCCTTTGGACACAGATCCATAAACATTATAATTGGGAGTGATTCCCAAAGAGATTGATTGAGAAAGTTTTTGTAAAATATTTTCTCCATGGAGTACCTCACATTGGGGGAACCACGTTAAATCTTGTGTCTCAATTGTGTGTGGTGACTTGTGCTCTTGCTTACTACTGCTATCCAAGTTATTAATGCATAGTTCTATATTTAGTTATTGCAATTAAGGAAATTAATTGATATTGGTTTGGAAAGAAAGTAAAAAGTGATCTTATACTGTTCACCCCCCTCTCAATTTAAGCTTGTGTTCTTCACATAGTCTTAAATATAGGTAATCTCTCCCCCTCAACCATTGGTTACCATCATTATTTTAATCCCTAATGTTTTATTTGGAGAACATTATGAGATCTTTTATTGTCCACATAACCATATAATAATTTGAATTCAATCCCTACTTCCACTTGATCATTTTTTCAATATCCAAAATACATGATAAATATTTTTGGAACTTATATATTAATCCTCTATTTTCAAGAACCAATATGTCTTCCTTGATCACATCCTTGATAATTACTTCTAGCATAATGTGTGTTGCTTTGGTAAGGTTGACCACAGATTCATTGTTCCTCTTATCCCAAATTAGAACATACTTATTTATGGTTAGGGATTTAAAAAATGAATTCCATTCCATGTTCATAGTATTTTCTTATAATAATCCTTTATGTTTAATTTCTATAAAACTATAAAATAGAAAAACATGAGGTCTACTTGCATAACAAAAACACTATTATCTTTAATTGGTTATTCATATCTAATTCTATATAATAACCAACTATTTGTTTCCACTAATTTTTTTTATTAGATATAAGCAGTTTTTAAAGGTCCCCAAACATTTTACAACAAAAGAGACTTCAAACCTAGGCCACCATCTCTAGACTACAAAATATGAAGGAACAAACACACCACACATTGCTACCTACTTACAATAACAATCTAGCTAACTTCAAAGAGATGACAAAGAATTCTATAAAAATTGGCTCCAAGGATCCAAAGAGGAGATAAAACAACACAATCCATCCAAAATTGAGACCACCAACAAGAGTTAAAGGGTGCACCCAATTGAAAACTTTGCATGGGACCCACCAGTAGGGACTTAGTCCTTAGAGGAACTATCTCCAAAATCCAATAAATCTAGTTTTGAACCACTAGGCTCAATCTAAATCCATTGAATCATATTCTTAACCTCATAAATATAGGAGATTATATCATTTATTTTAACCATCAATGAAACCTGGTAGTCAAGCATCATTTTAAACAATTATTTTGTAACATTAGGTATAGCCACCAAATTGGATATTGTTTTGACCCTACATCCCAAAAATCCCATGGTAAGTTTAGTTTCGTTCTTCACAAGGATGTAATCTTCCACATGCAAATCCACCACTTGAATCAAATATTTCTCAAATTTTATATTTTTCCCCACTAGTCATTTGGATTGTCTAGTCTTATCTATTGTACCACACACTTCAACCATAACTTCTATAGATCCACCCATAATCAATGGGGACTTCTAACCAATCTTAGTAGAAATAAGAGGATTTAATATCTTAGTATCCTTGATAAATCCATGTTTTTTTTAGAATAATCTAAATACTCCCTTGCCACAGTAGACTCCTTTTGAAGGAATCCTGGGCTTTGTACCACCTCCCCTAAAATTCCTTTATCTCTTGCCATGTATTAAAAAATTATAAGTGCTAGACCCTAATGAATTATGTTTTTAGCCTTTGTTTTTTGAACATGGTACATGAAACTATCCATTGATATAAACAAAAATGAAGGAATATTCATAATTTTACTATGTAAAAGTTGGTTCAAGAACATTACATGATAGTTGTGAATGATGTTTTTCTTAGCATCCAAAGTAAAATAGTTCATGATAACTAGTGCAACCCTATCCCAAGGGTCCTGAAGCACTTTCCTCTAGTACCCATTTTGAAGCTTTGGCAAAGATTCATCCTTCCAAAGAAATAACCCCAAATCCCTCACCAATGAGTATTTTTTCTATTATGACAAGCAACATATAGGGGTAATCTCGTTACATTTTAAATGAAGGGTATGAATATTTTAAAATACATTCCACTAGCTCTCACCATCCTATTTTTCTAGGAAAATACCAATTGCTTTTATAGGTCTCTGTTGTACCCATGGAATTTCAAAGGATATTCCAAAATACCTTATTTTTTAAGGATATTTCTCACATATTTTTCAAACTCTAGTGTGTTAGGTTCTATAACCACATCATCCATATTCTACAAAAATACCAAAGGCTAAAAACCTAAGCAATTAGAAAATCCTCCTTTTGAAAAATCCAAAATTTTTAGGGAATTAAGAGGTAGCTTTTCCCACCACTTTGATCTGTTCAAATATATTTGATCAGACCCAAAGTAAAATAGTATCAAGGTTGGATAAAATCCCTTGGAACCCAAAAATATTTTGGAAGTATTATTTTCAAATTTCTAAAGATCGAGGCTCTCCTAACTCTTAAAAAAAAAAACAGTAATCAAAGCTTTGAGAACATAACAATTCACCTTCTATAAATTTCATCATGGAATTTGGATGTGGTGCAGAGAATTAGAAATAAGAAAGAACCTATTCCAAATTTGGCACTCCATTTTAGGTGGATTTAATTCATTATTTAACAATAGCATGGGATCTCATGAGTACGAATATATTGTCTATTTTTAACCAATTTGGACACACCATGCTTGATGCTCCACAACTCACCCCTTCTATGGAAATGCCTAGACTTGAGATCTACTTAATGCAATGATTATTCATAATATAACACTTCAATCCCTATATTTTTGTATTATCAATACCATTTGAATCACACATTTTATGATAAAAGGGACCAAAGAGATCATTATCTCATAACTCCCTCCACATGATTGGCTCAGGTCTTTGTTTAGCACCACATGTCATCCACCCATTTGTATTTTGGTCTCCATTTTTGGATCTAGTGCCTATCTACATGAGATTTATTGAGAATAAAGTCATTAATATGCTTGCTTGACACCAACCACAAAAGATTTCAAGTTCAAATAAATATGGTTGGTCTCAAGTATATTACTATTTTTGGTCCAAGGAAGACTCTAAACACACAAGACCATGGATGTTCAAGAGTAAACAAGATTTCAAAACTCATCCTCTATCAAGCAAGAATTTTTAGTTGGGATTTTTATAGCTCTGTCTCTTATCCAACTTTAGGATTCCTTAGGGAAAGGCCTCTATCTACATTGATAAACTAGACCAAAGGATTTCAAGGTTGGCCAAATAATCATTAGGCCAATTTCCTTCTCTGAAAATGTGCTAAATACACACCTCTTACCTTGATTGGATTCATATTATAGACTCTAGGATCATATTTGCAATAGTCCAACTAGTGGAAGATATTCCCTTAAAAACATTAATTGTGTTAAGAGAATCACCTTCAATAAATATTTTATTGTAATCCAAATACTCTAGTAATGAGCCCTAAAAATAATCATTTTTATACTAGTTTCCTTATAAACTAAAACACCTATTTTTGTAGATATATATGTTTTATGAAAAATTTATATATGTTTAATAGTTTATTTTACATGTTATTCAATATTTTTTTCTGAGTGCATTTTATGTAGATTTCGTAGAAATTGTTGTGTTTTAGCATGTTTTCATCAAGGTCCCACTCAGACCTGACACCTTCAATTTCATGAAGGAAAAATATTAATAGTACATTGGTGTGAAGTGCTAATTCATGCACCTGATTCCCTTTGAAGCATCCAACTTTTTTTTGGTGCTTAACTAACAGGTGCTTGATTCTCGTTAGGTGCCTACTACCTATTAGGTGCTTGAATCATGTGTTGGTGTCTGCTTTCCAACTTCTATAGAAAAGACACCTACTTCGTGAATTCTATAGATAAGGCACTTGATTCCCATTGAAGCCAAATTCTATCATGGCTCTGTGGTCAGCAAAACAGAATGCGATTTCAACAAGAAGCACAGATGGAGTTTCAACCCAGGGACAATGTCAAATATGAATTGCCATATATTTTTTAGATGCTATGCAAAAACATATGTAAGTAAAGAAAAGTGAATATTAGACGTATTATAATAAAATAAAATATGCTAAAATAGTCCATAAATTTTGATATTTTACTCGATTCCTTTTATTCATGCATACTATTGTAAAGTAGAATAAAAAAATTGATTTGATTTCCATTTGTAATAGGGTATGGCTACAAATATTATAAATGTGCAATCCACCCCTGAAAATGTGATCCCAAATTTCCCTTGTATCTATTCTTCTACAATTCTTAATAAAATATTTTCTAAGTCATTTTTGGTTAAATCGACTAGCATTCGGTGAATGATTTAATGCGGCCAGAATCCATTGGAAGCATGGGCCCAATATCAATAACATTTTCCCCTTATCTTTCCTCTATCTTATATCTTCTTTAATTGTATTTTATTTTTTGTAAGTTAATTAAAATTTTTTTTATTTTCCCCTATTTTCTATAATTTCCAACAATGTGCAATTTTAATTTCTGAATGTAATTTAGTCATGTATTCATAAGTGTAATACAGATTAGTGGTTTCAAAATCAAATCAAAAATTCAACGAACACCAACACCTCCCAAACCATAAATTTTAGGGACTCATATTTGTGGAGGAAATTATAAGCATATATTGTGCAAGGTTGCTCACAAGTCTATGAGCTACCCCAGGTTGACAAATTAAATGAGTCACTAAACTTAAACATAGAAAAGTATCCAATGTTTTTGTCCAACATTTTGGCACCATTGTTGGGAAGTAGCCTATTGTAATTTCTTGTTTTTAAGGAAGCATGTTAGCAGTAGTTTAGGTTACTACCTACAAAACCTCCATTCCTAAAGCTTTGTATGAGTTTGCCTAAGAATAGAGTATCGAATGGTCATTTTTAAAAAAAATATATATTTCTCAAAAGTCTTATTATTTAGATATACCTGATACTGAGACTGAATTTTATTCTCCACAATCTCCACTTGTGCATTAGAGTGAAAATCCATTATTTGCACAAGATCCTTCTAAAATAAATCAGTAACATCATATAAAAGGATCAGAGATAATTAGAGTTCAGTTTAAGGAAGACTTATTAAAATTTCAATGTTGGAAAGTGGTTAGAGAAGGAACTATATCAAACATAGTTTTAGTAATTCTTCTATAGGATAAGAGAATTGAACTAGAGGACTTGAAATCTACTTTGAATACAACTAGTGTAGATACTCTGTTCACAAACAAGATGGATGATGTAGAGGAAGCATCCACTAATTTTAATTTTCCCATAAGAGAGGTAGGGGGAGATCACAAGATGAATCATATCTCCCCTACCTACCTTCCAACCTTTAGAGGACTACCAACAGAAGATATAGATCTATTTATATTTAAATTTGATGTTTTATGCAGATCTATGGATTATACAGCTGATGCTCAAAAACTAAAATTATTCCCTTCCACTCTTTATGATTTAGCTTTGCGTTGGTTCATCAGTTTGGGGGATAAACAAATAGCTACCTGGGAATAATTGAAGATACTTTTCTTAGATCAATACCATGATTTTGATAGAGCATGTGATGTAATGGAATAAGTCCTACACATGAAACAAAATGAAGAGGAATCTATGGAGGAATATTAGGATAGGTTCAACTTTAATTTGCAAAGATCACCCCATTCGAAACTAGGAGACAAGTCCTTAAGAAGCATATTATTGAAGGGACTTACAAATAAATATTTAGAAGCCTTAAACATGATTTATGAAGGGGATATTTATCAACATCAAATGGATGATATTCCGTATTTGTGTCAAAAATTTTCAAGAAGGAAAAGTAAGTTGATCCCTAGAAATATCAAACAATCAGCCACTATCACTAAAATAGAAATATGTAATATTCTTAAAGACCTCAATAGTAATATGTTATCATATCTGGATATTCAAATAAACACCCTTCTACTTCAAAAAAAGAAGCATGATAATGAGGTAGCATTGGCCTACTTTTGTCCCAAATGTAGGGGAAAGCATCCTAGAAACGAATGTCTAGAAAATAAAGTTTGAGTGTGTGTTGTATGTTCAAAAGATCACAAAATAAATTTGTGTCCACAGTTACCAAAACCTTGAGAGGAATCTGAGGTAGTAGAAGCATACTTTATGGATAATAGGAGAAATTGGTAGTAGTCTCCTATGGGAAACAACATGCTAGCAAAAATGCCATCTTATCGGGGTAGTAATTTTTAGAACCAAGGTCAAGCTCAACCACCCAATATGGGGTGATGGGGACAACAAATTTAGAATCAATATCCCTAAATACCAAATCCTTATAATCCCTATCCATGGATGCAATACCAATATCCTGGGAAGTAGTGGAGGAACCAAAATAATTGGAATCAAATCCCACAATAGGCTGCTCCAGTTCCACTACAACCAATCCTACCTGCTCCTCCTAATTTTAGGCCTACTCAACTACCAACACAACCTAAAACCAGTCAAAAAAACAAATAGTAGCTAGCTTATAAAGTGGAGAATAAAATGTACCCCATGTACAATATTAAAGTATGTTGTAGTCCAATAGGATTAAGGCCAGGAAAACAAGTAGGTGTAGAAGTCACTCCTCTGGTAGAAAAGGATGAAAACATAGAATTAGGAAAAGAGGAATCACCTATTATAGTAGAAGTATAAGAAGATTTGACACCTGTAAATAACAGATAAGAGGTTACACCTTTTCCACAAATATTGCAGGAACCTAAAAAGACATTACAATTAGAATTTGATATAATCTCTAGTCTAAAGAACCTAACAATCACAATCCCTCTATTTCAAGCCATCAAAGATATTTCTATATATGGAAAGTCCATAAAACAATTGTGCCTAATGAAACTAGGAATAAAACATGTAAATTCAATCAATTTTATGCATCAGTTAGTTGATCTCATGTTATGGAACACCTACAGCCAAAAATACTTAGATCGAGGAAGCCCTATCCTAACTGTACAAATAGAGGATTGTGTTTTACCCAATACACTAGTAGAGTTGGGGGCTACCATTAATGTCATACCCAAATAAACCATTCAAAATATTAAAATATCTAACTTTAAGCCAACCAAGAATGTTTTGCAGTTGGAAGATAGGCCTACAGTACTCCAAGAAGTAATACTAGAAGATAAAATAGTTATAGTGGATGCATGGAAGCGTCTAGCAGACTTCTTAGTGTTACAATCCAATTCTAGGTTGGGTGCATATCCATTAATATTAGGTAGACCTTGGTTTGCAATAATTGATGCTTACATAAGCTGCAGAGATGGCCAGATGACCATTTCTAATGGATATAACATAAAAATACTGATCATCCATCTAATTTAGTTATACTTGATCCTGAGACTGAATTCTCTTCTCTACAATATCCACTTGTGCATTGAAGTGAACATTAGACCCTTCTAAAATAAATCAGCAACATCATAGAGATGGATCAGATATAAGTAGAGTTCGGTTAGAGGAAGACTTATTAAACTTTCAATATTGGAAAATGGTTAGATAAGGAACTATATCAAACATAGATTTAGTAATCCTTCTATAGGATAAGATAAACGAACTAGAGGCTTTGAAATATAGTTTGAATTAAACTGGTGTAGATACCCCATTCATAAACAATATGGATGATGTAGAGGAAGCATCCACTAATTTTAATTTTTCCATAGGAGATGTAGGGAGAGATCACAAGATGAATCATATCTCCCCTGCCCACCTTCCAACCTTTATAGGACTACCAACATAAGATACAGATATGTTTCTATTTAAATTTGATTTTCTATGCAAATTTATGGATTATACAGCTGATGCTCAAAAACTAAAATTATTCCATTCCAGAAGTCACTCCTCTCGAAGAAGAGGAGGAAAACATAGAATTAGGAAAAGAGGAATCACCTCTTATAGTAGAAGTAGAAGAAGAATTAACACCTGTAAATAATAAAGAAGAGGTTCCACATTTTCCACAAAGATTGCAGGAACCTAAAAGTTAGTACAATTAGAATTTGATATTATCTCTACTCTAAAGACCTAATAGTCACAATCCCTCTCTTTCAAACCATCAAAGATATTTCTATCTATGGAAAGGCCATAAGAGAATTATGCCTAAAGAAACTTGGAAGAAAACCTGTAAAGTCAATCAGTTTGATCGATCAGTTAGATGATCTAATGTTAGGGAACACCTACAACCAAAAATACTCAGATCCAGGAAGCCCTATCCTAACTGTACAAATAGAGGATTGTGTTTTACCCAATACACTAGTACAGTTAGGGGTTGCCATTAATGTCATACCTAAAGAAACCATGCAATATCTTAAACTATATAACATCAAGCCAACCAAGAATGTTTTACAATTGGCATATAGGTCTAAAATACTCAAAAAAGTAATACTAGAAGATAAAATAGTTATAGTGGATGCATGAGAGTATCTAGCATATTTCATAGTGTTACAATCCAATTATGGGTTAGGTAGATATCCATTAATATTAGGTAGACCTTGTTTTGCAATAAATGATGCTTACATAAGCTGTAGAGATGGCCAGATGACCATTTCTAATGGATAAAACATAAAAAAATTGATCATCCATATAATTCAGTTATACCTGATCCTGTGACTGAATTCTCTTCTCCATAATCTCCACTTGTGAATTGGACTGAACATCAAACCCTTCTAAAATAAATTAGAAACATCATAGAGAAGGATCAGAGATAAGTAGTGTTCAGTCTGAGGAAAAATTATTAAAATTTTAATGTTGGAAAGTAGTTAGATAAGGACCTATATCAAATGTAGATTTAGTAATTCTTTTGCAGGATAAAATAAATGAACTAGAGACCTTGAAATCTACTTTTAACGCAATTGGTATAGATACCCCGTTCACAAAAAATATGGATGATATAGAGGAAGCATCCACTAATTTTAATTTTCCCATAGGATAGGTAGGGGGAGATCACAAGATGAATCATATCTCCCCTGCCTACCTTCCAACGTTTAGAGGGCTACCAACAAAATATATAGATCTATTTCTATTTAAATTTGATGTTTTATGCAAATTTGTGGATTATACAACTGATGCTCAAAAACTAAAATTATTCCCTTCCACTCTTGATGATTCAAATGTGCGTTGGTTCATTAGTTTTGGGGATAAAAAAATAGCTACCTAGAAACAATTGAAGAGACTTTTCTTAGATCAATACCATGATTTTGGTAGAGTAGGTGATGCAAAGGAAAAAGTCCTAAACATTACATGAAATGAAGGGGAATCTATGGAGGAATATTAGGATAGGTTAAACTTTAATTTGCAAATATCACCCCATTCGAAACTAGGAGATAGGTCCTTAGGAATCATATTCTTAAAGGGACTCACAAATGAATATTTGGAAGCCTTAAACATGATTTATGGATGGGATTTTTATCAACATAAAATGGATGATATTTTGTATTTGTGTCAAAACTTTTCAAGAAGGAAAAGTAAGTTGATCCCTATAAATATCAAACAATCAACCACTATCACTAAAATAGAAATAGGCAATATGCTTAAATACCTCAAGAGTGAGATGTTATCATCTATGGATATTCAAAAGGAAACCCTTATAATTCAAAAAAATAATTAGGATAATAAGGTAGCATTGACCTAATTTTGTCCCAAATGCAAGGGAAAGCACCCTAGAAACGAAAGTCTAGAAAATAATGTTTGAGAGTGTGTTGTATGTTCAAAAGATCACCAAAAAAGCTGTGTCCACAATTATCAAAACCTAGAGAGGATCCTGAGGTAGCAGAAGTATACTTCATGGATAATAGGAGAAATTGGTAGTAGTATCCTATGGAAAATAACATGCTAGAAGAAATACCATCTTATAGGGGCAGCAATTTTCAGAACCAAGGTTAAGCTCTTCCACCCAATATGGGTTGATGAGGACAACAACCTTGGAATAAATATCCCCAAAGACCAAATCCTTATAATCCCTATCCATGGATGCAATACCAATAGGTTGTTAAGTAGTGGATGAAAAAAAATACTTGGAATGAAAACACATAATAGGCTACTTCGATTCCACTACGACCAATCCTACCTGCTCCTCCTTCTTTCAGGCCTGCTCAACTGCCAACACTGCCTATAACCAATCCAAATAACAAATAGTAGCCAGCTTATCAAGTGGATAGTAAAATGTACCCCATGTATAATATTAAAGTAGATTGTAGTACAATAGGATTAAGGTCAGAGAAACAAGTAGGTGTAGAAGTCACTCATCTGGTAGAAGAGGAGGAAAACATAGAATTAGTAAAAGAGGAATCACCTATTATAGTATAAGTATAAGAGGATTTGACACCTGTAAATAACAGATAAGAGGTTCCACCTTTTCCAAAAATATTGCAGGAACCTAAAAAACCAGTACAATTAGAATTTGATATTATCTCTAGTCTAAATAACCTAACAGTCACAATCCCTCTCTTCCAAGCCATCAAAGATATTTCTATATATGGAAATGCCATAAGACAATTGTGACTAATGAAAATATGAATAAAACATCTAAATTAAATCATTTTGATGGATCAGTTAGTTGATCTCATGTTATGGAACACCTACAACCAAAGATACTTAGATCGAGGAAGCCCTATCCTAACTATACAAATAGAGGATTACGTTTTACCCAATACACTAGTAGAGTTGGGGGCTACAATTAATGTCATGCCTAAAGAAACCATGAAAAATAATAAACTATATAAGTTGAATCCAACCAAGAATGTATTATAGTTGGCAGATAGGCCTACGGTACTCCAAGAAGTAATACTAGAAGATAAAATAGTTATAGTGGATGCATAAGAGTGTCTAGAATATTTCTTAGTATTACAATCCAATCCTGGGTTTGCTGGATATCCATTAATATTAGGTAGACCTTGGTTTACAATAATTGATGCTTACATAAGTGGTAGAGATGGCCAGATGGCCATTTCTAATGGATAGAATATAAAAATACTGATCATCCATCTAATTTCGTTATACTTGATACTGATACTGAATTCTCTTCTCCACAATCTTCACTTGTGCATTACAGTGAACATTAGGCCCTTCTAAAATAAATCAGCAACATCATAGAGAAGGATAAGAGATAAGTAGAGTGCAGTCAGAGGAAGACTTATTAAAATTTCAATTTTGTAAAGTGGTTAGAGAAGGAACTATATCAAACATAGATTTAGTAATCCTTCTATAGAATAAGATAAACGAACTAGAGGCCTTGAAATCTAGTTTGAATGCAACTGGTGTAGATACCCCATTCACAAACAAGATGGATGATGTAGAAGAACCATCCACTAATTTTAATTTTTCCAAAGGAGAGGTAGGGGGATATCACAAGATGAGTCATATCTCCCCTGCCCACCTTCCAACCTTTATAGGACTACCAACAGAAGATATAGATCAGTTTCTATTTAAATTTGATGTTTTATGCAAATCTGTGGATTATACAACTGATGCTCAAAAACTAAAATTATTCCCTTCCAGAAGTCACTCCTCTCATAGAAGAGGAGGAAAACATAGAATTAGGAAAAGAGGAATCACCTTTTATAGTAGAAGTAGAAGAAGAAATAAAACCTATAAATAATAGAGAAGAGGTTCCACCTTTTCCACAAAGATTGCAGGAACCTAAAAAGCCAATACAATTAGAATTTGATATTCTCTCTAGTATAAAGAACCTAACAGTCACAATCCCTCTCTTTCAAGCCATCAAATATATTTCTATCTATGGAAAGTCCATAAGAGAATTGTGCCTAAAGAAACTAGGAAGAAAACCTATAAAGTCATGTTGGCAATTTTGGGTACATTGGGTACATTGCCCTTGATCATGTGTATAAGTTGTCATTGATGTCAAGAAGCTCTTGAAGGAATTTGTTTGATGTAAGAAGTTTTGCTTTATTAAAATGTTTCTTGGAGGTTCCGGCATGGCAGTTTCAAAGGTCTTTTGTAAACCCCAAGTTGGTAGGTTTAAATATTACAGGTGGATGCATTAGTTTAATGCATTTGGGTCCAAGAGGAAGTATTTATTTAAATAATTAAAAACCTTGTTAAGTTTCCCTTTAATTATTTTTAAATAAATATTAAATTATTGTTTGCAATGGGTTCTCCTAACCCATGGCGCTATGTTTTAATATTGTGGGTGCTAGCCAAGACCTCCGTCGATGTGTTAAACTCCTCGCCGACATCAAGAGCTTATGTTAAAAATGCATATAAATCTCCCTCGATGAAAATCAAGAATGAACCGATCCAAATTTTGAAAAGAGTTGCTCACTATGAATTCGTGATCTGTTGTTTGATTTCTTCCTTGTTGTGATTTCGTGATCCATTTTTTAGACTTCTTCTTCGACTGTGTCTTCACCGTTTTCGTGAATCTACTGTTAATTTTTTTGTACTCGTCATTTGTCATAAATCCTCCATAAGGTTTTCGTCTTCGTGTTCACGTCAGAATAAAGGGAGGCACTGTTGTTTTATTTAATCCCTGGCGTAGAAGGAACAAGGCTAACAACGTGAGGTTTAAACCTCATCGGGCGCCTTTGGCACACCGATAGCGACTAGGCTATTGGTGCGCTACCCGAACGGGAGGTTCCACATTCGAATAATGCAAAAGGGTTTTTCATCATGAAGTGGATGCAGCGGGTGGTGTTAGAATTCATGCGCAATTTCTCCATAGCGCAATTTTTGATGTTGGCCAAGGTATTTTCGAAATTAATTTTTACTAAGTGTATTTTGCGGATGGAGGAAGTTTATTAGAGGGAAAAACAACTTAGGAGTTATAAGGAGTTTAAAGCTTGTTTTATTTTGATAAAAGATTCTTTTGAAGGTGTTGTTTGAAATATATTATTGCATTCTTATGAGAAATAAATTTTATTTTTGATAAGACTATAAGGGAGAAATAAGGTGTACAAGGGATAAATTTTTCTTGTAATGTTGGGAGTGCTTTTGGTTGATTATGGAAATGAAAGCATGATGTTTTAAGGTTAAAATTGCTTCTTGTGTGAAGTTGTGAAACCTTAAGTGGGCAGCTTTGATATTGACATTTTATTTCATTAAATTTGTAATAATCAAGCTATTCTTTACTTGGTTAAAGTGTTGGGCTTACTCCTTTGTTGATGATTTGAAAAGTTGTTTTGTGCTATTGTGATTTTAGTTGGTGGATGCTTTTTGTTCAAACAATATTGGAGAGAAAAGGAGTTCTACTTGTTTCCTTTTCTAATGTTGATTGTGAAATGCTTCAAGGTTGTGTTTTGAGCTGAATGGTGTTGATTGAACCTTGTTTGATGAGCATTGTTGTTGAAGTCCTAATTGACGGTGAAAAGAACATGAATATCATTGTTATGTGATTCTTTGCATTGTTGGCAATTTTTGGGGTTTCATGTTCTTGAAAGAAAGTCTATCCTATCCATTTCAGATATTGAGTTGTGTTTTCAGATTTGAGATTGAGTTTGAGCTGAGTTGCTTTGAGTTGAGTTTTGAGATTGGGAGTTGATTATAGAACATATTGAGTCTCTAAAAATTCTCTTTATGCTTCTATGAGTTTGACAAATCACATTGGGTCTCTAACATTTCACCTTGTGATTTCCTACTAAGAATTTTTTTTTTTCTTGGTGAGCTTGTTGAGTTTTGGACAGGTTCCGATGGGGACTTGTGAGCAGTCTTGGACAGGTTCCGGTGGGGACTTATGAGCAGTTTTGGACAGGTTTCGATGGGGACTTGTGAGCCAATTTGGACAGGTCCTAGCAGAGGACTTGTGAGCTGAGTTTGATAGTTATATCAGAGAGCTTGAGGACAGAGGTGCACTGGTTCTTTGAGAAGAACCTGAGGACATATTTGGCAAGTCTTTGATAAGGCTTATGTGTAGAGGATTGATTTATTCAAGCGTTGGATAGATCTGACAGACAGAGGAAGACTTGTACTAGACCGACTGACTGTGTTTGGTATAGGTTACTGAGCTGCTGTGGACGTGATCATAGAAGGTAGAGGTCTCTTAGGCTAAGCATTAAGGATAGGAGGTCTTCGGTGGAAAGGAGTTCCACATGCTAACAAGAGGTAGAGGCAGTTGATCTTCTGAGGGATCATATCTAGAGCAGAGGGGAAGGTATCTCCTTTGAGCAGAGGCTCATAAATTCTGATTGGGGGAAGGTATCTCCTTTGGGCTGAGGCTCATAAACATTGTAATTGGGAAGGATTCCCAAAGAACTTTGAGATAAATTTTAGAGAAAATTTTTGTGGACGTAGCCCAGCCATTTTGGGTGAACCACGTTAAAATTGATGTCACTTTGTGGATGATATTATGCATTGCTTTGATATTGCTTTTGGTATATTGCTTTACTATTTTGAGGTATAAAGGAAAAAATAAAAAGAGGTCTTATACTGTTCACACCCCCTCTTAGTATAAGCTTGTGTTCTTCAATTGGTATCAGATCCGGTGCCTTTGAAAAGTTTAACAACTTGAAGGAAAAGCTAGTAAAGAACACAATGGATCATTCAAGTGGCAATGCAGCACCTATTCTTGATGGGTCAGATTTTGGTCTTTGGAGTGCGAGGATGAAGGTTCATCTAATGTCACTTGGGAATGAGGTTTGGGAAGTGATTGAAGATGAGTACACTATTCCTGAACATGGTCCTAATACTAAAGAAGAAATGCTCCTACATCATAGCAATTCAAAAGCAATGAATGCAATCCTGAAAGGCTTATAGAAAGCAAATCTCACCAAAGTGATTCACTGCAAGACAACTAGTGAAATGTGGAAATAGTTGAAGGTGGTTCATATAGGTGATACAAATGTCAGAAAGGCCAAGTTGAGACACTTCAAAGGTATGTTTGAACAACTCAAGATGAATTATTATGAAAATATTAGTGACTACATGCTTCGTATGGATGAGGTTATTAACTCCATGAAAGACTTAGGTCTTGAGCTTGCTAAAAATGATGTTTGTGATAAGATTTTAAGATCTCTTCCTAATAGATTTAGTGAAAATATTTCTGCTATTGAGGAAGCTAAATATTTGGATAAGTTGAAAAAGGATGAGCTCCATAGTATACTTGCAGCATTTGAGTTGAGAACTCAAGTGAAGATTGATGTCAAGAAAGAGGCAGCTTTCAAGGCTACCAAGAAATCCAAGGGTAAATAGCTTCAAGATAGTGATGAGTCTTCTAGTGATGAAGAGACATATTATAGCAAGAAAGGCAAGTTCTCTAGAAAGCACAAAAGTATGAAAAATATAAGATGTTTCAATTGTGGAAAGTTTGGTCATTATGCTACTGACTGTACTATTCCCAAGAATGAAAGTGATGAAGATAAACAAGATTCTAAAAGCAAGGATTCTAAAAAGCACAAGCATCACAGGAAGAACAAATATGAGCACAACAATCAAGGAAAGAGGTATTTTCACAAGCACAAGAAGAGTTTCTACCTATACAAAGCAAGTAAGTGTTCTAGTAGTGATAGTGAAAGTTATTCAAGTGATGATGAAAATGAGATGTTGTTCATATCAAAAAAAGAGGAAGAACCGAAACATAGATTCATTATCATGAAATGTCTTAGATGTGGAAACTTTGGTCACCTTGAGGATGATTGCACAAATAATGATTTGGTTTCTAGTATGTATAAAGATGCTTCAAAAAACTATAAGGAAGATGCATGTATGGTTTTTGAAAAGGGTAGCACCTCTAGTGATAATAAATCTAAAAAAGGCTTTGATGATTCAAAAAGAAAACAAATAGAGGAAAATATAGAGAAAAGTGAAGTAGATCTTGAAGGTGAACTTATTAGTGCTCTGAGTGTTTTGAAAAAGGAAAGAAAGAAGAATGCTAGACTCAAGGATAATTTAGATGAATGTTTTATGGAGAGAGATGATCTTATAGAAAGTCTTGACTTCTCTATAGCTAAGACACAAGAACTCAAGGATGAGTTATAGTCTAAGGTTCTTGAGTATAGTGAGTTAGAACATAAAATGGCTTCTTTGAAAGAGGAAACTAAAGAGTACAAGTATAAGCTTTATAGGTTTCAAGATAGCTCCAAAAAGTTTAAGTCACTCATCAAAGGTAAAAGAAAGACAACAGATAAAACAGGCCTTAGTTTTGTTAAGCCACACAAGGAACAAGTTGGAGAGTCTAGTAAGAGACTCCAAAAGGAAGAGAGTTCTGATGAGGAAAGTACTTCAAAAAAGGAGTCCTTGAATGATAGATGCATAGAAATAGAAAACATAATTCAGAATGAGAAGAAGAAGTTTTCAGAACCTAAGAGGTCAAATAAAGGAAAGTTTCAAGGTAGATGTTTTGCTTGTCACAGGTTTGGTCACATGGCTTCACATTGCATGGCTCAAGTGAAGAAGGTAAATGACAATTTTAGAAGTGCTAGTTTATTTCAAGGGTATTGCTACTCTTGTCAACAGTTTGGGCACAAGGTAGTTTATTGCAAGGCAAATAATAGGAACAGGTTTGATCAGAATAGGTTTGATCAGAATAGGTTTGGTTAGAACAGGTTTGGTCAAGATAGGTTTGGTCAGAACTGGTGGATTGAAAGATCAGGTTTACCTTAGAGAAACAACATCGTCAAGTTTTTAAAGTGCAACAATGAAGGTCACATAATCAGATAGTGTAGAGCTTAAATTCTAGAATATAGGAATAGGAACAGTGGCATGATCAGGTCGAAGGATCAAGGCATGGACAAGAACAACGATGAAAACAAGAACAAGAACAGTGACAAGAATAGGAATATGGACAAAGAGTTTAAGAGAAGGCCTGGCAAGGAAGTTATAGATGTTGATGATGATCAGTGCCTAATGGGAGTTTTACTCCAACCCCAAAATTAATCACCTCATCAGGAGGTGGGGGAGGGACTAAGCTAAGAGGCTCATTCTTAGTCTTGAGCCCCAAAGGTTACCCTTTTCCATTGATGACAAAGGGGGAGAAATATGAGTAAGGGGGAGAGCTTCAAGTCAGTGGGAACAAAACATCAAAGGAAGATTCTCAGTTGTGGGCACAGTTGGTTAGTTGTTAGCATAGTTGATTTCAGTTTTTGGCTCTTGAGAAGTGTTTTCAGTAAAGGTTTGCCATCAATGACAAAGGGGGAGATTGTTGGCAATTTTGGGTACATTGGGTACATTGCCCTTGATCATGTGTATAAGTTGTCATTGATGTCAAGAAGCTCTTGAAGGAATTTGTTTGATGTCAAAAGTTTTGCTTTATTAAAAGGTTTCTTGGAGGTTCTAGCATGACAGTTTCAAAGGTATTTTGTAAACCCCAAGTTGGTAGGTTTAAATATTACAGGTGGATGCATTAGTTTAATGCATTTGGGTCCAGAAGGAAGTATTTATTTAAATAAATAAAAACATTATTAAGGTTCCCTTTAATTATTTTTAAATAAATATTAAATTATTGTTTGCAATGGGTTCTCCTAACCCATGGCGCTATGTTTTAATATTGTGGGCGCTAGCCAAGACCTCCGCCAACGTGTTAAACTCCTCGCCGACGTCAAGAGCTTATGGTAAAAATGCATATAAATCTCCCTCGATGAAAATCAAGAATGAACCAATCCGAATTTTGTAAATATTTGCTCACTATGAATTCGTGATATGCTGTTCGATTTCTTCCTCACTGTGATTTTGTGATCCACTGTTCAGACTTCTTCGACTGTGTCTTCACCATTTTCGTGAATCCGCTGTACATTTTTTTTGTACTCATCATTTGTTGTAAATCTGCCATAAGGTTTTTGTCTTCGTGTTCATGTCAGAAGAAAGGGAGGCACTTTTGTTTTATTTAATCCCTGGCACAGAAGGAACAAGGCTAACAGTGTGAGGTTTAAACCTCACTAGGTGCCTTTGGTGCATTGGTAGCAGCTAGGCTATTGGCGCACTGCCCGAATGGGAGGTTCCGTGTTCGAATAACGCGAAAGGGTTTTTCATCATGAAGTGGATGCAGTGGGTGGTGTTAGAATTCCTGTGCAATTTCTCCATAGCACGATTTTTGATGTTGGCCAAGGTATTTTCAAAATTAATTTTTGCTAAGTTTATTTTGCGGATGGAGGAAGTTTATTAGAGGGAAAAACATCTTAGGAGTTATAAGGAGTTTAAATATTGTTCTATTTTGATAAAATATTCTTTTGAAGGTGTTTTTTGAAATATCTTATTGCATTCTTATGAGAAATAAATTTTATTTTTGATAAGACTATAAGGGAGAAATAAGGTGTATAAGGGATAAATTTTTCTTGTAATGTTGAGAGTGCTTTTGGTTGATTATGGAAATGAAAGCATGATGTTTTAAGGTTAAAATTGCTTCTTGTGTGAAGTTGTGAAACCTTAAGTGGGCAGCTTTGAGATTGACATTTGATTTCATTAAATTGGTAATAATCAAGCTATTCTTTACTTGGTTAAAGTGTTGGGCTTACTCCTTTGTTGATGATTTGAAAAGTTATTTGGTGCTATTGTGATTTTAGTTGGTGGATGCTTTTTGTTCAAACAATATTGGAGAGAAAAGGATTTCTACTTGTTTCCTTTTCTAATGTTGATTGTGAAATGCTTTAAGGTTGTGTTTTGAGCTGAATGGTGTTGATTGAACCTTGTTTGATGAGCATTGTTGTTGAAGTCCTAATTGATGGTGAAAATAACATGAGTATCATTGTTATGTGATTCTTTGCATAGTTGGCAATTTTTGGGGTTTCATGTTCTTGAAATAAATTCTATCCTATCCATTTCAGATATTGAGTTGAGTTTTCAGATTTGATATTGAGTTTGAGCTGAGTTGATTTGAGTTGAGTTTTGAGATTGGGAGTTGAGTATAGAACATATTGAGTCTCTAAAAATTCTCTTTATGCTTCTATGAGTTTGAAAAATCACATTGGGTCTCTAACATTTCACCTTGTGATTTCCTACTAAGAAAGTTTTTTTTTTCTTGGTGAGCTTGCTGAGTTTTGGACAGGTTTCGATGGGGACTTGTGAGTAGTCTTGGACAGGTTTCGGTGGGGACTTGTGAGCAGTTTTGGAAAGGTTCTAATGGGGACTTGTGAGCCGATTTGGACAGGTCCTAGCAGAGGACTTGTGAGCTGAGTTTGATATTTCTATCATAGAGCTTGAGGATAGAGGTGCATTAGTTCTTCGAGAATAACCTGAAGACAGATTTGGCAAGTCTTTGAGAAGGCTTGTGTGCAGAGGATTGATTTGTTCAAGCATTGGACATATCTGACAGACAGAGGAAGACTTGTACTAGATCGATCGACCGTGTTTGGTATAGGTTGCTGAGCTACTATGGATGTGATCATAGAAGGCAGAGGTCTCTTAGGCTAAGCATTGAGGACAGGAGGTATTCAGTGGAAAGGAGTTCCACGTTCTGGCAAGAGGTAGAGGCAGTTGATCTTCTGAGGGATCATTTCCATAGCAAAGGAGAAGGTATCTCCTTTGAGCAGAGGCTCATAAATTTTGATTGGGGGAAGGTATCTCCTTTGGGCCGAGGCTCATAAACATTGTAATTGGGAAGGATCCCCAAAGAACTTTGAGATAACTTTTAGAGAAAATTTTTGTGGATGTAGCCCAACCATTTTGGGTGAACTACGTTAAAATTGGTGTCACTTTGTGGATGATATTGTGCATTTCTTTGATATTACTTTTGGTATATTACTTTACTGTTTTGAGGTATAAAGGAAAAAGTAAAAAGAGGTATTATACTATTCACCCCCCCCCCTCTCAGTATAATCTTGTGTTCTTCAAGTCAATCAGTTTGATGGTTCAGTTAGCTGATATCATGTTAGAGAACACCTAAAACCAAAAATACTCAGATCTAGGAAGCCTTATCCTAACTATACAAATAGAGGATTGTGTTGTACCCAATACACTAATAGATTTTGGGGTTGCCATTAATGTCATACCCAAAGAAACCATGCAATATCTTAAACTATATAACATCAAGCCAACCAAGAATGTTTTACAATTGGCATATAGGTCTAAAATACTCAAAAAAGTAATACTAGAAGATAAAATAGTTATAGTGGATGCATGGGAGTATCTAGCATATTTCATAGTGTTACAATCCAATTATGGGTTAGGTAGATATCCATTAATATTAGGTAGACCTTGGTTTGCAATAAATGATGCTTACATAAGTTGTAGAGATGGCCAGATGACCATTTCTAATGGATAGAACATAAAAAAAAATTGATCATTTGTATAATTCAATTATATTGATCTTGAGACTAAATTGTCTTCTCCACAATCTCCACTTGTGCATTGGATTGAACATCAGACCCTTCTAAAATAAATCAGAAACATCATAGAGAAGGATCAGATATAAGTAGTGTTCAGTCTGAGGAAGACTTATTAAACTTTCAATGTTTGAAAGCGGTTAGAGAAGGAACTGTATCAAACATAGATTTAGTAATCCTTCTATAGGATAAGGGAAATGAACTAGAGAGCTTGAAATCTACTTTGAACGCAATTGATGTAGATATCCTGTTCACAAAAAAGATGGATGATGTAGATGAAGCATCCACTAAATTTAATTTTCCCATAGGATAGGTAGGGGGAGATCACAAGATGAATCATATTTCCCCTGCCCACCTTCCAACGTTTAGAGGGTTACCAATAGAAGATATAGATTTGTTTCTATTTAAATTTGATGTTTTATTGAAATATATGGATTATACAGTTGATGCTCAAAAACTAAAATTATTTCCTTCCACTCTTGATGATTCAACTTTGTGTTGGTTCATCAGTTTGGGGGATAAACAGATAGCTACCTGGGAAAAATTGAAGAGACTTTTCTTAGATCAATACCATGATTTTGGTAGAGCATGTGATGCAAGGGAAGAAGTCCTAAACATTACATGAAATGAAGGGGAATCTATGGAGAATATTAGGATAGGTTCAACTTTAATTTGCAAATATCACCCCATTCGAAACTAGGATATAGGTCCTTAAGAAGCATATTCTTAAAGGAACTCACAAATGATTCTTTGGAAGCATTAAACATGATTTATGGAGGGGCTATTTATCAAAATCAAATGGATGATATTTTCTATTTGTGTTAAAACTATTCAATAAGGAAAAGTAAGTTGATCCCTATAAATATCAAACAATCAGCCACTATCACTAAAATAGAAATAGGCAATATGCTTAAATACCTCAAGAGTGAGATGTTATCATCTATGGATATTCAAATGGAAACCCTTCTAATTAAAAAAATAATTAGGAGAGCAAGGTAGCATTAACCTAATTTTTTTCCAAATGTAGGGGAAAGCACCCTAGAAATGAAAGTCCAGAAAATAATGTTTGAGTGTGTGTTATATGTTCAAAAGATCACAAAAAAAGTTGTGTCCACAATTATCAAAACCTAGAGAGGAACCTGAGGTAGCAAAAGCATACTTCATGGATAATAGGAGAAATTAGTAGTAGTATCCTATGGAAAACAACATGCTAGCAGGAATGCCATCTTATGGGGGCAACAATTTTTAGAACCAAGTTCAAGCTCAGCCACCCAATATGGGTTGATGAGCACAACCTTGGAATCAATATCCCTAAAGACCAAATCCTTATAATCCCTATCCATGGATGCAATACCAATAACCTATTAAGTAGTGGATGAACCAAAATACTTGGAATAAAAACCCACAATAGGATGCTCCAGTTCGACTACAGCCAATCCTACCTACTCCTCCTACTTTCAGGCTTGCTCAAATTCCAACACTGCCTACAACCAATCCAAATAAAAAATAGTAGCTAGCTTATCAAGTGAATAATAAAATGTACCCCATGTACAATATTAAAGTAGATTGTAGTCCAATAGGATTAAGTTCAGGGAAACACATAGGTGTAGAAGTCACTCATCTGGTAGAAGAGGAGGAAAACATAGAATTAGTAAAAGAGGAATCACCTCTTATAGTAGAAGTAAAAGAAGAATTAACACTTATAAATAACATAGAAGAGGTTCCTCCTTTTCCACAAATATTGCAGGAACCTAAAAAGCTAGTACAATTAGAATTTGGTATTCTCTCTAGTATAAATAACCCAAAAGTCACAATCCCTCTCTTGCAAGCCATCAAAGATATTTCTATCTATGGAAAGGCCATAAGAGAATTGTGCCTAAATAAACCAGGAATAAAACCTGCAAATTCAATCAGTTTGATGGTTCAGTTAGTTTATCTCATGTTAGGGAACACCTACATCCAAAAATACTCAGATCCAAGAAACCCTATCCTAACTGTACAAATAGAGGATTGCAATTTACCCAATACACTAGTAGATTTGGGGGCTACCATTAATTTCATACCCAATGAAACCATGCAAAATATTAAACTATCTAACTTGAAGCCATCCAAGAATATTTTGCAGTTGGAAAATTGGTCTATAGTACTCCAAGAATGAATACTAGAAGATAAAATAGTCATAGTGGATGCATGGGAGTATCTAGAAGTTTTCTTAATGTTACAATCCAAGTTTGGGTTGGGTGGATATCCATTAATATTAGGTAGATTTTTGTTTGCAATAATTGATGCTTACATAAGCTGTATATATGTCCATATGACCAATTCTAATGGATAGAACATAAAAAAAATATTTATCATCCATCCACCTACACAATTTGTAGAAGTGTTGGAAGAACCTAAAAATGAAAATCAAAACATTGGTGGTCTATCAATGATCCAATATAGCATGATACTTGATGAATTGGAATATGAGAGTGATGAGGATAGGGTAATATCAAAATTTTTCCAATGAGAAGCTTATTTTACTCCTCTTGAGTTTCCATTAGTGGGAGGAAAATACCACCATATTCAACAAATAGAGGTTGCACTTGGTAGAGTGTTTAACATAGATAATAACTTGACAGCTGAATAGCAAATCAAACTAAAAGAAACATTAGTAAAACATCAAGATGCTTTTTCTTGGGAGTATTTGAAAATGAGAGGAAAAGCTCCTGATACCTGTACACATAGAATATATCTATAAGACCATATTAAACCAATAAGACAACCACAAAGAAGAATGAATCCAACAATAAAAGAAATTGTCAAAACTGAATTGCAGAAACTCCTTACAGTTGGGTTCATTTACCCCATTTTAGATAGAGAATGGGTATCACCTTTGGTGGTGGTGCCTAATAAAAATGCTAAGTGGTAAATTTGTATTGATTATAGGTTGTTTAACAAGGCAACTAAGAAATACCACTTCCCCTTACCTTTATATATCAGGTCCTTGATACCTTATGAGGAAATAAGTATTTTATTTTCTGGATGGGTTCATTGGATACAATCAGATCCAAATAGGGTAATAAGATCAAGATAAAACCACATTTACATACCTTTGGAGTAATTTTTCTTATTGAGTTTTACCCTTTGGTATATGCAATGCACCTTCCACATTTTAGAGGGAAATTTTCAGCATATTCTCTGACATGATTGGAGAAACTGTGGAGGTATACATGGATGATTTTATTGTATATGGTGAAAATTTTGAAATAGACACAAATTTTTTGGATAAAACACTTCAACGGTGTGAGGAAACTAACATGTCCCTCAATAATGAGAAATATTACATGCTAATGCAAGAAGAGATAGTTTTAGGACATCACATTTCTATAGATGGGATCAAAGTAGATTGGAATAAGATAGAAGTTATCCAAAACATGCCTACTCCCAAAACACAGAAGGATATCCATAGTTTCTTGGGATCAGTTGGTTACTATAGGAGGTTTATATCAGACTTTAGAAAAATTTCTAAAACCTTGAGCACATTGTTATCCAAGGACTTAGAGTTTTTTTGGATAGAGTAATGTGAACAAGCATTTAACACCTTAAATAAAAAACTGATAACTAACTATTATTGAGAGGTCCAAATTGGACCATACCTTTTCACATATATGTTGATGCATCTAATAATGCAATAGGATTAGTGCCAGGACATAAATATGGTGATGATTGTTATACCATCTATTATGTTAGTAAACACCTCACAGGTATTGAATTCAATTATACTATCACAAAAAAGGAATTTCTTGCAGTTATACATGTGCTTAACAAATTTTATCATTATATTATAGGATATAAGATTTTTTTACATACTAATCACTTAGCTATCAAATACCTAACAAAAAAACCTGAGATTAGTGGTAGAATTATTAGATGGTTGTTTCTTCTATAGGATTTTGATGTGACAATAGTAGACAAGCTTGGTAAAGACAATGTGGTAGCTAATTTCTTGTCCAATTTGGCATCCCTAGATGATGCAGCTACAGATGAAAATTTTTAGATGAACATTATTTTACTCTGAATGAATAGATACCATTGTACCTCATAAAGTATCCCCTGCACTTTTACCTCATAAAAAACAAACTTTAATTAATACCTCTTAAATATAGCTAGTTATTTAGCCACTAGTAAAGTATCCCCTACACTTTCACCTCATAAAAAACAAACTTTAATTAATAAAAGTGTAGACTTCTCATGGATTAATGGGTTCCTATTTAAAACAAGGCCTTATCAGATCATGAGAAGATGTGTTGTTGAGAATGAGATAATAGAAATATTGAAGGCTTGCCATGATGAACCTTGTGGTGGCCATTTTGTAAGAAAAATGATTGCATATAAAGTATTGCAGGTTGGTTTACTACTGGCCTACACTATTCAAAGATGCAACCGAGCATGTGAGCCAGTGTGATGAATGTTAGAGGATGGGTATACCTACTCCCAGATATGAAATTCCACATTCATATTGAACCATTTGATAAATGGGGGATGTACTTTGTAGGACCCATTAATCTATAGTCAATAGGTAAGAGGTTTATCTTAGTTTGTACTGACTATATGACCATATGGGTTGAAGTGCAGGATTTGCATGATTCAAAAGAAAATATTGTAGTAGACTTCTTGTTTTCATCAATTTTTACAAGTTTTGGGGTTCCAAGAGAGATTACAAATGATCAATAACCATAATTTACTTCAAATATGATTCAAGAATTCATGCAACCATATAAAATCATGCATAAAAAAATCACTCCCTACCATCAACAAGTGAATAGAAAAGATGAGGTAACCAACTGAGATTTGGAAAATATCTCGAAAAAGATAGTGCAACAACATAGGAAGGACTGGGCCACTATATTACCAGAAGCAGTGTGGGCCTACAGGACCACTTGGAAGACTACAATTGGTTTCACACCATTCCATCTAGTCTATGGAAAAAATGCCATGATGCTTATAGAGTTTGAAGTGAAGACACTTAGAACTACAACAAAATTACTTATAAACCTAGATGATGCAGATAAATAATGGATTTAGCAGCTTAACTAGTTGGATGAATACCG
Organism: Wollemia nobilis; assembly: GCA_028583015.1. Taxonomy (NCBI): domain Eukaryota; kingdom Viridiplantae; phylum Streptophyta; class Pinopsida; order Araucariales; family Araucariaceae; genus Wollemia; species Wollemia nobilis. The sequence continues at coordinate 2,406,671 of JAQPPZ010002712.1, read as the reverse complement.
CCTTGTTGCTCTACAAAGAACAAAGGTAATTCAAAAACAAAGGACCAAGTGGCATGACCACTACATTAGACTAAAGTAGCTCAAAGTGGGAGAATGGAAATTACTATATGACTCACAGTTCTAGAAAAGGAAAGGGAATCTCATGCAATGTTGGATGGGGCTATATGAAGTGACTGAAGTTATCAACGATAGAGCTATGAGGATCAAAATAATTGACAGAAACAACATTACATTAACAGTCAATGGCCATCACATGCATTCATACCATGTGTTTGAAGCATACATGATTGAGTTTAGATTAGGCATGGGAGATACCCCATTTTATTCTGATTTTATATTAAGTCAATAATATGTGGACATAGTCCACATATTCCCAAAAACAATTATTCTTTAAAAGTTTTCATTTTTCTCTAGTTGTATTTTTGTTTTGCAATAACGATGCCCTAAGTGAAGCTGTTAGGCATCCTGAGAAACCTAGGCCTAAAAAGCACAAGATACATGAACTTACACCTTCCCAACTTTCTAAAATAATTTTTGTATTAGGATTAGCTTTTCATAACTTAGAAAGGGGAATACTATACCCGAATCTGCACAAGAGTGTTTCGATTGGTCTTTATGAACAATAAAATACTCAACTGTTGGGTCATATAGCATATGCTAATTTTGTCCATGTTCTTAAACTAGAGTGTTAAATTCCTGATAAACCTTAAACGTATACAAGTGGGCATGTAAAGAAGATGTTGCAATAAAGGAGGAGCACATATTTTCCATTTTTTTATGAGAAAGACACCTGATTCCTTTTTTATGAAAGAAGATGCCTAATTCCTATTTATATGATAGAAGACTTTTGATTCCTATTTATATGGTACAAGGTGCCTGGCTCCTAGTATATTAAGTATATGGCACCTACAACCCATCTTCTAGTAGATCGATGCATGATTCTTGGGTTTTCCAAGAAGATGGCATCTGACTTCTATTTTTAGGAAAGTGACACTGAATCTCCTGAATATTAAAAAAAATTGAGTTTGTATAAAGTTTACTTTAAAAGCATGGCACCCAATATTTAGAAAAAAAAGGGTGTATGATTTCCATGTTAAGCATAGCACTCGATTCCTAAGGCATCTTCTTTTCATGTTAATAATAGTGCTCGATTGCTAAGGTGTCTACTTTCCATGTTAAGAATAGTGCCCTATTGCTAACGTGCCTACTTTCCATGTTAAGCATAACACCTGATTTCTAAGGTGGTTGCTTTCAATTTCTGAGGCACTTGCATCCTATAATTCAAAAATAAGGCACCTTATTTCCACACAAGAAAGGTGTCTGCTTTCCATTCTCATGGCCAATTCTACCTTGTAAAAATAAAATTCAACATTGGAAAGTGGATCGAGCCACATCAGCACCCTACTCACGTGTAAATTCAAATCTATCATGAAAAAATTAAAAGTTATTAGCAACCAACTTCCAAGGAGGGATGTTTGTCATCCCATGAAGATATGTTTTTCTAACCTTTGTTTTGAAACCTTGCAATATGTCTCAAATAAATCATATTGTAGCTATCAAGAACCAATCACAAAGAGAGAAATTCACTATATGGTAAATATGGCCATCATTGTCTGTTGAGGTTTGCCTAGTCATCATTCATTGACTAATAATGATGCATCATGAATATTTGCACATGGTGCAAAAATCTAGGTACATGATTAATTTTCTATTTTATTTCTATATTATTTTCATACGCATGTGTGTCTATGAAAAAAATATCGATGCAACCCCTATTATAGTCCTAGCCACCCAAATAATTCCACTTGGAACTTTGCTACATGTCATGGTTCTAATTGGTAATATACTTATGGTTATCACCTCCACACAATCTGGCATATGCTCTAAGGAAACTTTACACCTATAACCATAATCGCTTCTAATTACGGTAGTTAACCACCTATGTCCAAGAAAGCAACTAGTTTTAAAAACTGCTTACTAAATAACTATTGTGTAAGGAGGAAAACTATAGAGTGTGGTAATTCAAAAAATATAGAGCATGAAGCAGCTACAAAATGAATGATAAACTAAATAGAATTTGTACTCTAAGCATGTGGGAAAATCTAAGAACCATGACTTAAATAAAAGTGAACCTACCGACTGCTCAGGGATTTCTACAAATATCCAAATCCAATTCGATGTTGCAGGATGTATAGAGTACTATCAACTAGTAAGCCAGATCCAGGATGTAGTGGTAGCCAATGCATTTGTAGCATCCATGAGGAATGTGGTTGTGCATATACGAGGACTAGATATTCTAGTCACTGAAGATTATATCACCATGGTGACAAGACTTCCTCTCATAGGGGAGCACACATACAAGGAAGACAACCCATCTCTCTATGCATAGATATTATTTACAATACCGATAGAGCATCTAACATGCACTAGTTTACCCAAGTAGCACATCCCTAAGCTCTAGAGGGTGTTTTTCAAATAGATTGTATGATTTTTCATCTATTCTAGTAGGTACTCTAAGCTAAAATTGAATCACTTTTGATTTATAAACCATATACTACATGGGGATAAGATCAATGTCCTGCATTACATTACATGTGCACTCAAAAGATGAGGCTATATGATACCAAGCAGATGCAACATCTATCTTGGCTCACCATGGCTTGATTTTAACCTTGGTATGATATGCAGAGTCACATAGAAATATGATGATTGAGGATATTGAGGGTACTAATGTAGTTCCAAGGGAACAAGAAGAAGTGGAGGTGCTAATACAAAATGAACAGTTGACTGAGAGGGTGATAGAATGAGAATAAATGAAGCCTACTTCCTAGATTGACAAAAATACAAGGAAATTAGGACAAGCCTCATCCCCTATTTTTCCCCAATTTTATGAGGAAGCAGGATAGGCTTTATCTCCCACTGGACCTCAATTCAATGATGAGGTAAGGCAAGATCGACCAAGCCCTACTTTGATGTCATTTTCCACCAGAACTAGAAGTAGAAGGAAAAATATGTCTATGGTGGTTTTGAGCTCATCAAATGATGAAGCAACAATCGATGATCTAAACAAGGAAGAATACCTAGCCCAAATTTTATAGGATATTTCTATGGGGCAAACTCCTTAAAAGGATTTATCAACAGAATATTTACCACAGGAGGACCAGGTGGAGGATTTGCAACAACAACTATAGTTATTGAGAGAACATGATTCCATTTGGGAAGCCAAATTAAGGAATAACGGGCTCTATTTCAAGAGTCTAGGAAATAAGTTGCATTGAATATGCATAAATTGTATCAAAAAATTTAGAAATTGCAAGGGAAAATAGGAAGATTGTAATTGTAGGTAAGACCAATGGAAGTCAAGCAGTCAGCCAAAGTAGATGCAGCGGTGTATACTGATGGGGCAATGGAGGTTCCCATTACTAACAAAAAATTGAGTAAGAGGTGGATGCTATAATGGAAGTAGAGTAGCCCTATTCAACATCTCATTCTGTAGAACATGCAATTCAAGAAGATGAGGTTCAGGTTTAGGAACCTTAAAATTTAAAAAAATCTATAGAAGAAGGAGATGAAGAGGAGAATGAAGTGGAGGCTAAAGAGCCTCAATTTTTAGACAAGCAGGAAGAGCCAGAACATTCTCCATACAATGTAGGGACTAAACAGTCTCAGGAGGAAGATGCAATTCTAGTAGAGTAGCAATTTGTTGCATAGGTAGAAGAGGCTCAATATTGCATCTGCTAAAAACCAGGAAGCAACAACAACACCAATATACCCTAAGATATAGCCCAAAAATCTGAGATCAAAATGAAAGGTTGTAAGGTCATCTCAATGAAGACCTAGAACCAGAGCAAGAGTTACAAAATTAAAGGAATTATGTATAAATTCTGATGAGGAATCAGACATGGATATCGATGAGTAATCGAGCATGAATTATGATGAGGATTGGGAGGCAACAAATAAATTGTTTGTTGCACGAAAATAAAAATTTTTGGAGCTTAAGGAGGAGATAAAAGTAGAAAAAAAGAACTAGAAAAATACCTCTAATAAAGCACTCAAGGAATAAAAAAAAGATGCCAAAAAGGAGGCCAATATGCCTCCTAAGAAAATATCTTTTGCCCAACCTCATTAGTTTTAGGGCTTGTATGTATTGATAGGTGATAATCCTTCAAGGATGAAGGTATATTTCATGAGGATGGGATTTTTATGTCCTGTACCACCAGCAAATCAAGAATCAAGCAGCAAAATCCCTCCCGTGGAAAAAATAGAGGTTAAAGTTTATGCTGAAATTGACCCAATAGGAGTCAATTTTCCCACAACCAAATTTTCTAAGAAGTCCAACATCCCATTTGGAGATAAATCTATAGTACATATGGGAGAAAAATTACCCCTTCACCATGAACACTGGAAGATGGATGAGCCTGCATTCTAGAAAGATGCCACCAGTTTCACTAGCTACTAATTAAATATTGAGAAAGGTAAGGTGTCCTGGTCAAGGGAACAACCAAGAAAAGGAGTAGGGGTAAGTTAGCTAGTTTGGCATAGCAAGGACCATAAAAAGTAGAAATAGGATGAAACCACTCCCAAAGCACTGAAGGGGTGTAACGACCCAAAAATACACAAACAAAAAGTATGAAAATGAACCCCTAATCCAACTAGCATTTACCTAAAGTTTCAATCCCCTAAGTTTTCTTGGAAGTTACATCTCATGAAGTACCCTATCACAAGTTCATCTGTGTATGTGTATCATGTGTCACTGTAGATAATCCCATCTATCCTATCTTTCTTGATCATCTAGACCTATCACCCTCAATCCATAGAAGGTATACACACATCTCCATACCATACAAAAATAATTATGTGTAGGTATGCTATGAGTATTGCGAGTTAAGCTATCTAACTTTCTCCATGATGATATATCTTAACTCAGATGTAATATTTTCATAGCTTTCCTTTATATCCCTAAGAGGGTATCAATTCCATTAGGTTACCTATGTTCACCTTAAGGGGTTCTTAATTCCCTTAGGTCACCTCTGAGTTCACCCTAGAACTCTACACTTAGATTTCTATCACCAAGAAACCAAACAATGATACATCTAGATACTACAACATCATAAAGCAATCACCAAGCATCCATAAAATAAAGCAAGCTTAAAACTAAAAGAGAATCAACTACATAATATAACTAAATATAGAAATAAAGTAAAAGTACCTTATCTAAACCGTTAAACAATTATTTCATAAGAATTTGCATGATAAATTCTTCTTACTTTAAAGAATATTACATTAACTGCATTGGGGATATCTCCCCATAATTCTAGTCTATTTGAGCATAAGTAAATCAACATAAGATACAATTACCTATAATCTATTTCCATTGAACTCCTTTCTTCTCATTTATTTCCATTGGATCTTTGGGGGTAGTAGAGGATCAAGATACTCATGGGTCAAGATAGGCATGCCTTTAAATGCATCTACTCATTTACTTTTCCATATTGCAACTATAAAAAATTCAATTAAGTTTCTAACCATCTAATGCATAATGGATATTACAAAAGAACATTTACTTTTATTTTCCCCTCTCAAGTCCCCTTAGAGAGTCATCCATCATGAACTACTTAGATCAAGGTCTAAATTTAATAAAATGCATTCATGTCTTAAAGCATTAAAGTCCCATAGCCTTAACCTTTAAAACAATCTCTTTCATTTTCATTACCTAAATCAAAGCCCCATAACTTCAATTCAAAGAATAAATCTACATCCTTTTTAATTCATAATTTCCAATCAACCAATTACTATTTAAAGCATTAAAGTCTCATACCTTTAATATTTAAAACAATCATTCATTCATTCCCTAAATTGAAGCCCCATAACTTCAATTCAAAGAATAAATCCACATCCTTTTTAATTGAAAACTCCTAAGATAATCAACTTTAATCAAAGGGTTCCTTCTCAATTAAAAACCTTTAATAAATCCCATAAAAATCAAAGGGTCCTTTCTAATTAAAATCCTTCAATAATTTCATATAAATCAAAGGTTCCTTTCTAATTAAAAAGCCTTCAATAAATATCATATAAATCAAAGGTTCTTTCTAATTAAAAACCTTCATTATATTTTAAATAAATCAAAGGTTCTTTCTAATTAAAAGCCTTCAATAATTTCATATAAATCAAAGGTTCTTTCTAATTAAAAGCCTTCAATAATTTCATATAAATCAAAGGTTTTTTCTAATTAAAAGCCTTCAATAAATCTCATATAAATCAAAGGTTTTTTCTAATTAAAAGCCTTCTTTATAGTTTAAATAAATCAAAGGTTATTTCTAATTAAAAACCTTCATTATATTTTATATAAATACAAGGTTATTTCTAATTAAAAGCCTTCAATAATTTTATATAAATCAAAGGTTCCTTTCTAATTAAAAGCCTTCAATAAATATCATATAAATCAAAGGTTATTTCTAATTAAAAGCCTTCAATAATTTCATATAAATCAAAGGTTATTTTCTAATTAAAATCCTTCAATAAATCTCATATAAATTTAAGGTTCCTTACAATTTGATTATGTTTTACAACACCTTCCTAAGGTAGGGTTCAAAACCAAATGCCAACGCCTTACAAGGTGGATGCTGAACAACCACGAAAAAACCTAGCTTCTAAGCAACTAGAACTAGGTA